>OX454270.1:7447514-7778311 GCA_949715065.1 Periphyllus acericola | reverse complement strand
AAAAGTCCTACCAAAGAAAAAAGAAAACTTCTTAAATTTATCATTTTGTGGATTTTTTTTTATACCTTACTTTTTTAATTTTAATTTTTATCCCCGTTCTCGCTTTATTTCGAAGATTTAAAACATGTTAAAAATGTATATTCTAGTACATTATATCCATCAGCATTCACCATCACCACCGCCCATCATCATCGTCGTCCACCATCGTTAAAACAATAATGATGTGATTATTATTATTATTATTATTTTTGTTATAACTATTAATTATTAATTATTATCATTAATATTATTATTATTAATATTTTCAGTCGTAATAATAGTAATGGGTACAATGGTACATATTTTGTAATCGTAATGGCCGGCGCCGCGACGTTAAATTATTTATCAATATACAGCAAACGCGCGTTCGTTGTCTGTGATGCGTTTCGAATAACTTTACAACTCTACGTCGATCGTCATCGTCGCCGCGGTTATGTGACAAATGGAATTTTATACATTTTGAACCGCGTACTAACACGTTTTTCATTACCACAATAATTGTCCCCGCATTACGGTCGCGCGAGAATACTGGCGAGAACGCCGTGTAGACGGTTCGCGTGTGTCGAAATAGCCCACTAAAGTTCAAGTAGGTAGTTGAACGATAAACTAATATGAGTAAATGCGACCTAATATCTCGGCTGTGCGCCAATTCACGATTATGTCCAATCGTAGTCTGATGAATAGTTAAAACAATATGTAATGTATATCGGTGTTACTTTAAGCTCGCACGCGATGTTTAATTTTAAATCGTATTTCAATCAACGCAACATTAAGATTTTACTATCTGTTAATCTCGAAATGCTATTTCGCACCGAACTTCGGGTACCTTATAGTATGTACTCAGCACTTTGATTGCGCAGAAACTGGATTGTAAAATTAATTGCGAATATGGTATTTTTAGGCGCGTCTCGATCGACCTGTACATCACGTTATTTGGGCCATCTTGAGTTAATCATAATAATTTGGTCTGCAAAAAATTCAAGTGATACTTATCTCTCGATATGATCATTTCATTTTCATAGAGTACAAGTGCATGGCACGGGTGATAGTAAATAACAAGTATAGCATATAATAGGCATTTAGATAAGTACTAGAAATATTAAACTATATTCTCGAAAAATTATAACTTATATTGAAAATAAACATGACAACAGCTGTTGAAGCCGGAAAACTTTGAAAAAAGTTTTAACAATAAAAAACATGATAACATGTTACATGAGCTAATTTCTCAAAACTTTGAAAAGATACATAAACTTATTTTTAAAATAACTCTAATGAACAAAATGGAACGCATTCCAACAAAAAAAAGTTTCCGATAAATTCGAAATAAATTCCAACGTATTGATACTTATCGTAAACTACATTAAATTATATTATTTTTAGGTAACACATTAAATATGAAAAAAAAACTCACAAGTATAACACAAAATCTGACGCTTATATGCCGTCATAATAATGAATTACAAATTAATATGATGATGATCAGATGGATTTTATTTAACAGGATAACCAGTATCCATATTAAGACTAATTGTATCTAAAAATATAAACGTCATGTGAAACATAATATAAAATAAAAGAGTACATTTTGAAAATGTTACACTCGACAAATATAGATACACTTAATATTTACAAAAAATATTCGTGAAGTGTACAAGTATAACAAAACATTCGAAAAAAAAAATAATAGCTAACAACAAATAATAACGTTCGATGGACGGGAGATAAGAAAGTTTACGAGGAAGCCGTCGCACAGTCGTGGGTAAAAAGAAAAAAAAATGTAAGCGACATATTGTTATAAAATTGTTATAAGTCGAAGTGAGTCCGTTATGATTTATAATACGTACGTCACCTGAGCGTTATAATATACAGTATGATTGAGGTGGCACTATCGATTATTGCGCATCGCGGTATGTACACAGCACGCACACACACCGACATGACACATGTGGATAAAAAACGAACGGTGGCAGACATTATAAACGCATGAAATCAAACTTATCTTATCGTCCGTCGAGAGCGTAAATAGTTATTGACTCGCGACGGGTCGGATGAAAAAAGAAAAAAAAAATGTAAATGCGCGAATAACGTGATAACGACGAGGAAAAAAAAGCGTTCGCGTTCGGACTAGAAATCGCGAAGTTACGGAAACGCAAGGGAGTGAAACGGAAAGAGAGAGAGAGAGAGAATGATGGCGAGAGGGTGGAAAAATGCGCGAAGTCCGCGTGTCCGCATAATGTGCGACGGTACCGCGGTCATTATGGTACTCAGGGATCGGCCCGGTGACGTCCTCTTCGGCGCACCGGTCCTGCGCCCTGACACTACTTGTAGTTTACGTACAGGAACGGGCAGTACTTCATGGTGTGCGCGTTGTCCCCGGTGCCGTTGCAGTGCTTGCACCTGAGCGCCCGGAGCTTGGGACACGTGATGCGCACCGCGTCCCGCAGCAGGTGGCTGCCGTACACGGCGGGCGGCTCCTGGTTCTTGTAGCAGAACGTGCAGTAGTGCTCCACCAGCCTGCTGACGGTGCTGCCGTCCGCGTCCACGCTGTAGTACACGCGGTTGGCCGGCGACGGCGGCGACGGCGACACCAGCATCGGCACCGGCGACGGCATTGAACGGTCGCGACACGAGTCGGACGACGGCGAGGCGGACCGGTTAACGTCGGACCGGTTAACGTCGGACTGCGACCGGGCCATCCGCGCGAACCTGACCGGCATCGCCATCGCGTCCGTTGTGCAGTGCGCGTAACTCGGATCGTCCGCCGCGAGCCCGCCGTACGAGCGGCTCGTCAGCTCGTCGAAGCAATATCCCAACCGGTTGCTGTTGTCGATGTCGATGTGCTCGTTGTCATTGTTGTAGCCGCTGCTACCGATACCGCTGTAACCGTCGTTACCGCTGCTACTGATCGTGTTGTTGTGGTTGCTACTGCCGCTGCTGATGCTGAGCGTGTTGCTGCCGTTGCCGTTGTTAGACCATCTTCCGAACGCGGCGTGCGCGCGCTGCGGTTGTATGGGCGACGAACAGTGCAGCAACGACGAGCGGTCGAATTCGCGCGGTGACGCGACCGCCGTGTTCCCCGAAGGACGGTGCCGCGTGGCCATCGACTCGTTCCACCGCGTCCAAGGGTACAGCACGTGTCTCTCTCTCTTCTCCAGCACCTGTGAACAGTGACCGCGTTATTACCGTGGTCCAGTGACGACGTATTGACGCCCCTCCCGTACAACGGGCGTGTAGAAAAACCCCCGTAGCACCTCAATGTTTTTATGAGTATTATTCGCTTACAGTGTAAAACGTTCGTCTTTTACGACATTGCTGAACACACCGTTGACAGCATGACAGGAGTCAATAATATTTTATGCTTTTATCCCCAATTTTTCTATCTTGATATTCAACTGACGTTAGAGAGATGAATAAAAAAAAGATTGCGATGGTAAAGTCGCATATACTGGACGAATAACGATACACGGGTACATTGGAACATGCAGGATATGTCTTACACACTGGCGTAGCCATGGGGGGGGCCAATGGGCCATGCCCCCCCCATCGGCTGTATAAACGTTTATGCATAATTTATTATATTGTTTATTTTATACGTATGAAAAATTCGTTGAATTCGCTTTTGCTCTTAATTCTTATCCATATTATGTTCGATGGTAATTTTTTCTTATCAGTTTTTTTTTATCAAATCTGATGGTGTGTCCAGTGTCCAGTGAACTAAGGGTTGAAAGGCACACAGCTTTAATGACTTTTAAAGAATTATTGTTACTGCATTAGAAGAAATAAAATGTGGAGATTCAAGCAGAGAAACATCAAGTTTGGCTATAATGTTAGAGTGTGCTATAACAAAAAGTGAATTTTTAGTTGCGTTAGAAGTGGCAGTTACTTGTTTTTCTTACACAATAAATTTGAGTCAAATTTTACAGAGTAAAAAACAAGATTTGTCAAAAGCTTTAGCTGATGTCACTGTAGTAAAGGGAGGTTTAGAAGCTGTTTGTGAAGATGTTGACAGCTATTTCAAAGATATATTTAATGAAGTGACTTCAATTGCTAGCAAAGTAAATGTTGAAATAAAAACACCGCGTGTATGTGGACGACAAACAACTAGAGTAAACATACAAAGCAGTCCTGAGGAATACTACCGAATATCAATTTTTATTCCTTTCCTTGATAGTATTTTACTACAACTACAAACTAGATTTAATCAGCAACTGAAAGAAGTCATAGCACTTGAAGGGTTAATCCCTGCCAATTTTAGTGCATACAATAATGACTCCATATTAAGTGCTGCATCACTGTATGAAAATGATCTTCATGAAAATGCTTTAATAAACCTAAAAGCAGAATTAACTATGTGGCGAAACCAGTGGAAAGACAGTACAGCAGAAAAACCAGAGTCAGCTTTGGAAGCTTTACGTTATTGTACAAATGTATTACCTAATATAAAGTTACTACTCCAATTATTTGCAACTTTACCGGTTACATCAGCGACACCAGAACGCACATTTTCAACTCTTAAATTATTGAAGAATTATTTAAGATCAACAATGAACGAAGAAAGACTTAATGGGTTAGCTATGGCAAAAATAAACAAATCTGAAAAAATCACAGAAGAAGAAGTAATCAAAGTCTTTTCATCAAAATCTCATCGACGCCTCTTATTATTAGATTGGTCAAAATAAAGTTTGTAAATTTAAATTTAATTATAATAAAATAAAAACATGTTAAACTTAATATAAAAATGAATTTTTATTATTATTTGTTGATTATGTTTTTTTAGTAGGTACCTATTTTGGATTTGGCCACCCCCATTTTAAAATCCTGGCTACGCCACTGGTCTTACACACAACACATACGCGCGTAACACGCACCGTTTCTCTGCTATCGATCTAGTTGCCATAGTATAAATTCATTGTAAAATACGATATTACAATGACAATTAAATATTTGTTAGGGAAACGGCGCATTTCACCCGTTTGGTACTTTCTTCGGAATGGTCCCCAGCAATAAGACGAATCCATGTCAATATTTAAATGTTGTTGCTAGAATATTAGTAAATATATATACACCCCCCACCCCTTGATTATATATAACAAAGGTAATATAGGTTCGTCGTTCTTTGCACCAATTTTATTTATCAAAACTTAACCCGACGCGGCAATCGAAAAGCACTATTAATGACTTTGGCCGCCATAAAGTGCCATCAAAAAATAATCGAAATCGACTTTTTTCGAATTGTTAAAAGAAACATATTATTTCAACCGTGCGTTTAGCAAAAAATTATTTATCCATAAATTGAGCCCAGTCGAAAAATTCTGGCTGTACCAAACCCAATAATTATTGCAGAGTGCAACGGACGACAATAATATAAATAAGCATGCTTTATTGCTTTGGATGTATTTCAAAAAAATTGATATTGAAATCGAATGAAAAAAGTTCATTTTGCGTTCAAGTCCAAGCCGTAATCATTGTTATTTACATAGAACACTTGATTTTAATTGCAAGCCACGTTATGTTTGGTCGTGAAACTTTTATAAACCTTATCTGCTTGTGTTCCGGTCATAGGCTTTATTATTAGTTTATAATTTATTCATTATCAGACTTTGACCTATATACGACAAAAAAACAATGCGTTCTAATTGTTGAAACGCATTACAAGATAGGTGATTGTTATGCAGAACCTGGACGGAAACTTCATGGATTCCTCGGTTGAAAAAATTAACCAAATCGGCTTATAAGCTCATAACAACATTAGAGGAATTTGAAACACTACACTGTCCTAAAATGTGCTTGTTGACAGTTCATTGACAACGGTCGTTCATGAATTAACTATAACGTACCAACTCATTAAGTTCTAATTGCACTTCATCATTGAACTGTTGAATAATTAGAAAGCACGAAGATCGAATTTATGATAGTCTAATCATTAATCTAACAGAACGTCAAGTAATTGCAGTTAAAATCGGGCGTTTTTTATGGAACACTTTATACGAGCGGTGCCGTTGTATCTCGACAAGCTTATAGAATCTAAATCTTAGACGAAATGCAATCATAACAAACTATCGGCCATGCATGCGCGTATAAAATAATATAACATCAAAAATAAAATACCTGAATATACATATTTTAAACAATAAATTTTAAATCTATACCTGTCGACCCGTATTAAAAATCACATTACAACGCCGTCTTTTGTTTCCCAAAAGTGTCCGACGGCCCACGGTTAGTTCATCTCCTGATGATTTCGCTAATGCACCATTTATATACTAAGTACAAAATATGTGCTATTTGCCAAACAAATCGAATTATATTATGATATTACATACATAAAAGCTTAATCTATACTCCGATGTAGTTTGTTGAGTCATCCAATAACATCAAAAACCCCTCGTAAACCTAAGTCATATACTTTTTTTAATTTTTTTCCACCCTCAAAATTCCCGGGAATACGTCTAGACGACTAAAAAGGAGCTGATGTCGAGATCTGATTGATGATTAATTAAATCTAAAGAAAAAAAACTTAAAAAATAAAAAATACAAGCAAATAAAAACAACAAGTAAGGGAAGTGTCCCATCAAGCGACTCATGTAAAAACTATCTTTAATTACATATTCTTATTGGTCTTAAAGAAACAGATTATATATCTAATAAACAATAAAATGTATTTCAAAGAGCTCTCTGCATAATACAATTATATCTCAATAACCGAATATTTACGCGAGTAATATATATTATATACCGTCTGTCTGCATCACGTTAAATAACGAAAGAAGGCTTAAAGCTGTGGAGTTTATACGAACCGTTTTTAATTAATTGTCAATATAACAAAGTTCAGGTACTCAACATTTTAAAATATTTGTAAGTTGTTTTGAAATTATAGCTTGATAATATACATTAAATAATAAATAACCCTTAACATCAATATAAAATTAATATTAAATAAATTAAATAATAAATTAAATAAGTACATATTTGTGTACTGTAAAACAATTATTATGTTTATGTCGTCATGACAAAACAAAAGTAAAATCATACTCACCGTTGGAGGAATAGACTTAATATATTGTTGATAGCTGGATGACAGGATCCCCGAGACTCTTAAATTGATCAAATCAAATTGTTCAGTTGAATTGATTTCTGAGGGTTTGAATAATTCGTCGGCTTCTTTTTTTATGTACGCTGGAATTTTCAAAATAGCAGGACCAAATTTTTCAGCAACTTTTGATGGTTCATTATGCATCATCAAAACATTTTCGGATACTTCATCTTGATCATCAATCAGTGATATATTCCATGTTAATAATCTCTGATTATTTTCATGAACACACCTAGACTGAATAATACATTCATCATTAATCCCATTAGAGGAAAACTTATCATTCTTATAAGTATAACATAAAATGTTGAAAGTACCTCAACCGCAACGAAAAATTATGTAACCTGTCATCCATAAGTATTATAATGGTAATTTATGATAATAACAACACAAGTATCGAGAAATAAAAACAAAATCATGGATAAAAATAAAAATAAAATACAGTAACAGCTGTTTGAGTTAGAGTCTGTATAAAACATATGAATGTATGATACTAACATATTTAAATATAATGTTATAATACATGTATTACGTATAATGTAATACCTACCTACTCTATGTGTATAAGTTATACTCGTCATTTTTTATAACGAAATTCCCACATTATAAAAGTATTTCACAATGGTTTTGTTTACTCAAAGAGATAGCTGAGGGCACTGCAGCCCCGAAATTTCATAGTAATTTAGAAGTCTACTTTTTACTTTATTTTAATTTTAATACCTTTTAGAATTCGATCGTGCGTAGCATATAATATAATTTATTGTAGTTGTACAGTTATTAAAAATTAACGATGATTTATTAATATCCATATCCCATACGTATTGATTTATTCATACAAAGGTTTTTTTAGTTGTATAATTAAATGCAATTGATATACATTTTATTTAATATGGGGGGGGGGGATCGATAATTTTTAATTTTAACCAATTTTAGAAGTAAAAAAGTTTTACGAGAGATAATCGTGTTGGGTTTTATTCCTGATATATGTCGTGTTATTTATTTAAATTTCAATCGGTAAGAGTTACTTAATATAAGACTACTTCAATAAGAGGTAATTTATACTTAATAAAACAAACATTTTAGATGAATTATAAATGTAAATTTTCAAGCGGCAAATACATTTTGTACTATAATTCAAAAACATAATACATTTTATTAATAAAATAATTATTTATTGGTAATATTTGCAATTGTTAGCTAAAAGGCTTATGGGGTTTATATTAAGCCGAAACAACAAAGGCGTGGGCTCTAATTCTTTACAGTTTATCTCCACCAAATCCTTATCAATACCCATTCTCTTTCGATACTCGGTCTAGGCAAGTCATTTACAAGCTCAGTCGCTAGAACCTAGGAAATCACTGATAAGCCAGAACGAAACACCATTTGGATTATACCTTTATTATTCCTTAATAACGGTTTATTAGTTATTCATTTTTACTTAACATATAAAAATATATTATGAGCAAGAATTCAATGCTTGCAAGATAATACGAATTATGATCTTAGAAATGTATCCGGTTAGAATTTAAACAGAAAAAAACGCATATAACATATACGAGTATCTAATTTACAAATAGCAATAAACAAAAAACCCCGAAAAGATTTTCGTATCAAATGTAAAAACTTACAAAGTGCTAAAAAACTGGACGAAATTAGAAGCAGATTGTTTGAATATCAATACATAAAGTTTTATCTCATGAAATTTTAAGCTTGTAAATAATTATAAGCCTACGTATAGAATAAAAAATATTAAAAAACAATACAATAAATCAGGTTTCAAATAAAATAATTATTTATGTAGCAACACGCCAACACGCTATATTCAACTAAAATTATATGCAAAACTATATTATCTACAAATTAATTACACCAAAAAACTGCATATAAAGTATTAAAATGAATAATTTATGTTTTATTTGATAAAAAAATAAGTCATAATTTACCTACGTAATTTTATAATTGTTCAAATATTATATTATTATAGTAAGGCTGGCACAGTATACTGGCACCATATTATTATAGTACGTATATTGTACATTATACATCGTACTCCTAAATGCATCATTATACTATGTAAGTAACTATTATACGACTGCACATGCAATTTCATAATAATTTAGTACAGAAAATTATATTTTCTTTAAAAAAAAAAATGATATCTACTTTCTAATCATCATTTTAAATACCTACATAAATGTTTTAGATTACATTGAAATGTGACATTAATCAATAATATAAGCTTGATTTAAACTGTACCTATACAGATATAATTTATAAATCATATAGAATATAGAATGCTCAATGCAGTAAAGCTAATTGAAAAAAAAAAAAAATGTTTTGATTTTGTTGTCTATTGTCCAACCTTTATCAGAGTATCGAACACATTTTACGTAGAGTTTCGTATATTTTTGAGTAGGTAATTTTATTAATGTTAAAATATTAAAAATCAAATAAATTATGTATTTATATGTGTTTTGGACAATTGTTTTTATGTGTAAATCTTATAAGCCTGGCATATTACTTTGTAAATACGTAGTCTTTGCAACGTTTTAGCTTTTAAACACGATCTTCTGTTTATCGTGTATTATTAGTTTTAAATAACATTTTTTAATATCATATAATTGAAAGCAATGTCCCTAGAAACACAGCAGCAAGACAAACCCTCGATAAAATGTGTAAACATATTTAAAACAAAACGCAATCGACGAAGTGATGCGTATGGGAGACGTCACCGTATTTTAATAAAATCGCATTGGCCATCCGTGCTTACATCGACGTTTGGGTCTATGATACGTTGGTATACCATAATACATAAATATTCTAAAACACTAACCAAACCGCGAGATGCACTTAAAATGGTTTTCCAAACGCCATCGCATGGTTTATTTATTCGCTCGCGGAATATTTATAACATGGCGATTGCTTTTGCGTATAACAATTGGCTTGTGCCGCCGAGACGAGCGAAATGAAGGACGATAATATACCCTATGCGCACACGGTCTCGAATTGGAGATAAACGTAAATTGGAGTTATTACTATTACAGAAACCGACGTACATATTGAAACGAGAAACAATAATATTTTATATTTTGCAGACGTATATATAGCTGTACCGTGTATTATCTATACTACAGACACGTATACAGATTTTTTTTTTCTGGTGGTGGAGAGGGTGGTTACAGGTATTAATTATGCTGTGTGTTGTGAGCACGGTCCTATAATTCATAAAGCATATTATATAAGTTTTAATGTTTTTGTGTCCTAACTTACATATTTCTATGTGGGATTGAACCCATAAAACCATCCCTGTATACGGGGGACACTCGAATTACATTATATGTAATTCTTATATATATTATTCTATATATCTACCTACTCTATATATACTATCTATATATATATATATATATATATACTATCTATATATATATATATATATATATATTATATATATAATTCTTATATTCTTATACATTTATAAGTTTCTCGAATTACCTCCCATCTGAAAATTTACCATTTGCTCGATTCAATATACTCATTGTAAACTATCGATTTATAAATCTATACATTAACGCTAACAAAACGTACCTGTAATTATGTTATTTTTAAAAAGAGTGCTAAGAAACTATGTAATTGTTTAAATTAACTAAAATAAAATATGTTGCTATAGCTTATAAAAATAACTAGTACCTACCATGGTTGTTGTTAATCTAATTAAAAAAAAAAAAAAATGTTTTCAAGCCCAAAATAGTAGATAGTAGTATGGTATTTACCAAATATTATTATTTTAATTTGTAGATCCGTGTTTTTATTCTGAATATTATACCGTAATATTAACTTACCAACACACTGCTTTATGTGGTGAACAAAATAACACGTTTCAGAGTAATATTTAATGTATTGAATTTTTAATATTAAGTTTTCGTTGTTATATCAAATACAGTATAATAATATAATAACATAATTAAATGCAATATTTGTATTTATTACAATATAATGCTTAACAAAATTAAAAATCCAGACTTTTGGATACATTAAAATAGAATATAATGATAATAAATTTCCAAGTTGTTGACCATTTCAGTCTTATGAAACTTAATAATGGAAACAAAAATAAACGGTAGCACGGTGTGGCGGAACGGTCTGCCACAGTCACTCTTCAGTGCTGCGGTTAAGCGCCGCCCGGCACTGCTAGCAGTCAGATGGGTGACCACATGACCACATGATTCTAGCGGCGTTGTCCATGCCTACACGCATATACTACCTAAGTGTTCAACCCCATACAGTACCCCTAAAAAACATTTAAAACAACCAGCAAACAAATCCAAATGGAGAGCTAAATGGAAAATAAATTAATAAAAAAAAAAAACCAAACGTACAATAATAATTTCCAATAACCGATTGCCAAAATTATTTTGATCGTGTTCTATTCGAGGCTACGAGAGGCGAATCATGTGACAAAAATAACAACCAGATTTAGGAGGTCTTCGTGTGAACTGGTATATGGGTCTATTATACATTATAATTGTGGCTGGTCGAAAAAACCCAAAAAAATGAACTAAAAAATAACCTAAAATTGATCTTAAAAAATTCCCTAAAGATAAAAAATGGCCGAATCCCAATCCCGAAGGTAAAGAGACACTTACTTTTATAAATAGAAATCTACCAAACCATTCGTAGGTACTCTCTACAATCTACATCACCGTCATTTAATTAAACGATTAAGATAACTCGCGGTATCGAAGATTATTGTTGTAATATACAACTATGTATAACTGTATAACTATATAAGTGGTGTTATTATCTTCACACTATATTATTTCTGTTACAAATGTATTTAGAACTACTATCGACAAAATCTAATGTAAATGAAAATTTACAAAAATATTACACAGATTTCAATAAAGTACAAAAAATGACCTAAAAATGCTAAAAAATGATCCCTAATGGAAAAAATACAAAAAAAGGCAAAATAAAAACTATAAATTTGAACTCGTAGATGACCAAATCACATATTGTGTTTGAAAAGCTACATCCTGTAAGTCCTGAAACAAAATGCAAAATCCTATACTATCCTAGCCCTAATTATAATACAGGGGTGGCCGACGACAAGAGAGTCACGGGCCGCACGATATAGGTATAATGAAAAATATGTAAGAGCCCAGAGCTGATTTTGAAGGTAGACTAAACAGTCATTTTTAGAAAACCCTTTTGCACAGTTGATGTTGTTGGAAATGGATGTCCAGTGTTATAATCTGTTTTAACGTTAGTATCTCCGTTAATTCAACTTTTAAACATTATTTTCACTTGAGGACCCTTAAGAGTATTTACTTTTTCATTCAACGGCAACATCAAAAAGTATATTTACACAAAAAATGATAGCGTTTTCGTTATATTATAACGACGCAATGCGCATTATACGTTTTCATTATTCTATAGGAGCAGTAAACGGTTTCAATACAACAACAACGCAGGATTTATAAGTTAATAATAAAAAATAACGACGCTAACATTTATAATAATAACTGCGTGCCCATTTAAAACGATACGTTACATCAAAGACGTAGAATGAAATCTATAAGGGGCCGTATCTCTTCAAAACGGTTGCCGGTAAAAACGTTTTCGTACGTCTTGCACGCGAGCCTCGCGAGTCCGCGCCGGGACTCAGTACGGCCCCACCCACGTTCAGAACATGGTTACGCTACAAATATTACGTGGTCTGTACCTGCGGCTGGACTGGAGGCGTGACGCGGGTCGGGCTCTCGCGGTGACCGCGGCGGCCAGTCGGTCGGGCGTCGGTCGGGCGCTCCTCGACGCTCTGATGACGGTCGTCGATGGCGTGGTCGGCGGTCGTCGAGTTCGCCGGCGAGAACGAGACGTGGTTCATGGCGCGACGCGTGTTTCAACTCGTCGAAAGTCGAAGGCGACACGATGGCGGCGGGCCGTTGTCGTCGCGATCAAACGCACTTGGCGCGCATACCGCGACCGTGAAGTTCACGTGTGGCGGCGACGGACGGAAATAATGATAAATGTAATGCAATCGGGATCGGCGCGGGAAATCGCGTTCGCGGTCCGTGAAGTTCCGGCGTACTAAGTGACACACGATCGCGAGGAAAAGCCCAACGACCGCGTATCGCGAGGATGCTAATCGGCGGTCATCGGACGTGCCAAACAACGATGATCGTGTGATCGTGGTAGAAAAAAAAAAGACGGAAAAAAGTCCAAAAATAACTAAAAAAAAAAAAAAAATAAACAACGAACTCTCGGCCCTCGGGGTTTTCCTACAGTCGGTGACAACTGACAAGTTATCGATAATCAGTGTGTGTTCTTTGTCTGCAATCTCGTTTTTTTTCAAACGTACACGCCGCCACATCCACACCCAGCTCCCTGAGCTCAGATACCGCTGTGGTGTACATCATAATATGCGATGATATACGTACACGAATATTACAATGGCGATAACGTTTTAACAAATTATCATCGTAAATAATTCCGTTGGACACAATCCCCCCTCCCCCACCCTTTCTCGAAAAATCGTCAACAACTCAACACGCTGTGCTAACTTGGCTTACGAATGTTACTGCGGAGAAATAAAAATATACGATATACCCCGTGTGCGTTTTGTCGGTGAAATGTTCACGTGCACTAGGTGTCAGGAACTCAGGACTCTTTTGGTATAATGAACATGGTTTACAGCCGTAACCCGGTATTCTCATGTTTGACCCGAAATCGCAGACGACGGCGTACATACAGGACCTTTCATGCAGGGATGCGGTGGAAGGGTGACATTTTTAATCAACAGTAGACGCTATGGCATGCCTTTAAAAATGTATGACATTATTAAAACTGTATTATTGTTATTTTATGGACATGTATACACGTATTATGTACATGCTTGATGCGTACCGAGATTCGTCTCTATAAAATATCATTAAGTCGTCGTGAAATATTAAAAAATATATACTTCACAAAATTGTACACAATTTATCTACAGCCGACTGTGACAACACTCGCGGGTTCGTATTTACATATTTTTTTCAACATTTTTCTACCTTTCAAATAAAATACGTAAATCTCACAAAGCGTATTTCAGGTCGATCCATGCGTGCTCTCGGGGACGTGCGGGCTCTGGTAATATTGTTCACACGATTTGATCGTTAAGTAAATATTTGATTTGAATTTTCATTTGAAACGCAGATCAGTTGCAACGCATTCGGAGCGAATAAGCTATAGCTATCGCCTATCCATCATGTTGACCGTTGACTTACAACAAATATTAATTTATCTGCTACGCGCACCTCCCTTGTTCTTGACGGATTAGGAGCGTATTTAGTCGATCTCTATACCTTGTAAGTAATAATCTTATCCCGTAAAATAGTGGTCAGCCGGCTATTTCCTATTAAACTTCCGATCGGGTCATCGAACCGACATACATGTAAAACAATTTGTGTTTGACAGATCCTAGAAACTGTATATGCGTTCGACCTGGGGCTGCACAATTAAAATCAAACAAAATGTTTGCGCAACAAGAGAATATTGATTCTCAATAACAAAATGTCAAAATGTATAATATTCATGTATATACATACACATAATATGTATACTTGTATGTGTACAAATAAATACACTTTCACAAGAATACCTAACAATGTTTTCAAAACAGGTGGTGTTTGCGGAATCAGCAAAGACAAAATATAATACGAGTGAACCGTACAATTGTTTAGAGATATTTTTAAATAAAATACACAAATACGACTGTCAGGGGCGGATTTAAGGCACTGCGAACTATGCGGCCGCATAGAGCGGCAAATTTTGAAGGGCGGCAAAATTATGCTGAATATTTATTTTAATTTTGTAAAATTAGGTATATACATAATTAAAAAAAAATAATATAAATAAATTTTATCTATCACTTCAAAATTTTGAAATTGTGGATTTTGTATTCGTTTATTTTTAGCAAAATAATATTTTCCCAGGAACTCGTCGACGACAACGACGATTGTATTTTATTAAAGCAGAGAGCTTATCTTATTGTTTATGAAATGTCTCGTAACATTTTTTTTTTTTTTATTGAAATTTTGTAAATTTACAATTAATCTCGACAATTATGTGTACATACTATAAGTGATTATATAAGCAGCCCGGATTTAAGAAAGAAAGAGATGGTGGCGGTAACAGCAGTAACAGATTGAGAGGCAAGTATCCGGCGAGTATCGGGTGTGATATTGAGAGAGTGAAGAAGTGAAAAGAATTGAGAACGCTCTGAGGATAGGAAGGGACAGTCAAATAAAATGTGGTTTATGTCACAAACCGCTGGGGAATGAGGAAAAATACAAAGAGGCGAGTCGTTTAAGGATAATTTAAAGGAGTGAGATTGTGAGAAGGAAGTAAGGTGTGGCCGAAACGGAGACGGGAAAATGAACTTATTACTTTACGGGATAATTTTAAATTGTGAAACCACGGCTTGAGTGGAATGTTGATGTTGATATACCTGTACCAAATGGCATAGTTAGGAGGGAGATTATTGAAAGAATTGAGCCATAATTGGTTGATGCAGGATTTGAAGATAGGACTGAAATCCGACCATGGTACCAGATTACTGGCGGGAAGTCGAATGGATGCGGTTGTTTTGGCCAGGGAATCAGCAGTTTCATTCCCTGAGATACCTGTGTGGCGACTCGTAACATTATAAATGTATAATAGAATATGTATACGAATATTGGAGTACACGTAATATTTATAAACGTTCGCTTTAGAAACCGTTATCGCCTTATCGGTACAAGTTCAAGTTTACTGCGAATACATGTTTCCTATTGTTAAATCACTCGTTAGTTGGACGAAGACTGATGTGTTATCGTATTATTGTTAATAATATAACAACGATATTTGACAATTTCATTTTAAAATTTAACCATTTATAAATAATTATGAAATATGAATTAGTCGATAGTTGTGTTTCACCGACGAGTATACGTCCGCGGTCCACGTGAATTATTTAGGACGACAGTGGTGTTATTGTGTTAACTGTTTACACGTATCTGAAAAACTTACAAACATTGTTATTGATGTGTTGGATTGTTTTGGAATAAATTTGGCTGACTGTCGAGGTCAGTCATACGACAATGCTAATAACATGTCAGGATCATACAAAGGTTTACAGGCTAGAATAAGAGAACTCAATCCGTTAGCTTTTTATATTCCGTGTGCAGCGCACTCATTAAATTTAGTGGGGACACACTCTGCCGAAGCTGCCAGTCAATCTGTCAAGTTTTTTTGTTTATTACAACATGTTTATAATTTTTTTTCAGCGTCAACTCATAGATGGTCGATTTGAACGTCTCATTCAAAATCAAATGCTAAAACAGTCAAAAGTCTTTCAGTTACGCGCTGGTCTTCGAGAAACGATGCTTGTGTTGGTTTGAATGAATCATGGGATGAAATAATACTAGTTCTTAGTACAATCGAATTGGATAAAACTGAAAAATCAGAAACAAGATGTGAAGCTCGTGGACTTAAAATACAACTTGAAAAACTGGAAATAGCATTCATGGCTTTCTTGTGGGGTTTTTTACTTGATAGATTAAATGCTGTAAGCAAAAAATTACAGAATGTTAATATCAATGTGTGTACAGTGCTAGAATTATATGATTCATTGATTCATTTAGTGAATTCTCAGCGAGAGGCATTTGATGAATATGAAGAAAAAGCACTAAGCAAAGTAAAAAACAAAACATATCAATCTGAAAATTCTATAAAAAGAAAAAAAACAATTCGCCATGATAAAACTCGAGATGGACAAGTAGAAATATCAGCGAGAGATAATTTTAGAATTAATACGTTCTATGTCATACTTGATAGATTAGCTACTGAATTGTGTAATAGACGAAAAGCATATGAAACATTCTGTATACCGTTTGATTTTATTACTAAACTTCAGGAATTGGAAAACTCTGAAATAATGGTTAAAGCAAATGAGTTATGTTGCATTTACAAATCAGACTTAGAAAAAAATGAATTTATTAATGAACTAGTACATTTTCGTTCTCGTCAAATTACAAGTTTTAATGAAAAGAAAATTACACCATTTTTACTAATGCTTGTAATATATGAACGTAATATGAAGGATCTATATCCAAATATTGAAATTGCCCTTCGAATATTTGTCTCAACACCTGCTACGAATTGTACTGCCGAACGTTCGTTTTCGGTGTTAAAAAGAATGAAAAATTATTTACGGTCAACTATGTCACAAGAAAGGTTAAATTCCTTGGCCATACTAACTATAGAAAGTGATTTAACATCATCATTAGAGTATGAAGACATTATTGATGACTTCTCAAGAATTAAATCTAGAAAAAAAGCTATGTAAACTACAAAAATTAACTATGAATTATAAATTTAAATAATAAAATTAAATTAAATGTATCAAATTATTTAATTTGTTTTGTTATATTCATTACATTATGTTTTTCTTATAAACGTTGTTACTAAAAAAAAAAAAAATAGAAGATGTTATATTTGAATCGGAATTTTTTTTAGTTATCTTAAATGAAAAAAATAATTGATAAATAGATTTTGATAGGGGCGGCAAATTTAATTTGGCATAGGGGCGGCAAATTGTTAAATCCACCCCTGCTTGCAGTGCGATAAGTACCACGGAGGGAGGTATTTGACCTATAGTGCTGCTAGACTGACGAGAATATTGTTACTAATTCATTAACCACCACCAATACCACAGTGGTGGATTTGAGTGGGGAGAGGCGATTTTAGAGATATTTTTTTTGCCACTTGAACTAAAGTGCAATTCCAAAGTACTAATATTAAAAAATAATCTTTTGGAAGCTGCCACATTCATGATATAAGGCATATTTTTTAAATTAATGAATATTTTAAATTTGTTTGTGTATTTTGGCGATTTTACTTCCTATAACTTTTCTGCCCAACTAATAACCATGTTATGCTTTCCTGATTTTAGTATTTTGATTATTGCTTTGTTAATTATATTTAAAACGTGAATGAGGTTGGAGTTTCGGAATTGCGAAAAAAAGTAATAAAAAACTTGTGTGTTGTCGGTTGTAGACGAAATCTTAAAAGTTAACATAAAGAAATTCTATAATGACCATATATATTTATTAAAAAAAATTAAAAAATAACATTTACCTAAATATTTTTGTATTTTTAGGTTGCGTCTGCAATTATTATGTTATACTTTTGTCATAAAAAATAAAAATATATCCGCAATTCGTTATCTTACCTTCTTAGGTTTCGTCCGCAACTTACAAAGTATTTATAAACTTTATGTTCGCAATTAGTATGATGATAACCTCATCGCAATTGTTATGTTAGAAAAATTTGTCCGCAACTAGTATGCAGCCGGTGAAGTCACGCATGGGTGAGGAAAGATTAACTGGTTTAACTTAACTTAATACTCATATAGGGACATAAACATTGGCGTGGAAAAAATAGTTGACAGATTTGAGGCTGATAAAAAAAGAACTATAAAATTGTTGCTCTAATCAATTATACCATTCAATTATTTATTTATTTATTTATTTCATATTGAATAAAAGCCTGTTGAATACTTAGAATGTTTAAATTTTTTTTTTAGAACAGAAAAATGTCTAATGACTAATATGTAGAAAGTGAAATATTTGTTTTTAGGCTTTTTCTAGACAGTTATAGCATTATTTAGTCAAATAATTTGTAGATGTATAAAGAAAAGTTTTGATAGTTAGATTATTGAAAACTAATGGTTGAAAACTTTTATCCTTAAATGTCGATGTGTAATGAACTATTGACCTGGGGACGTGTTCGGTGGTACAGAACGACCAGAACTCCCTGAAATCATTAAAAAACGGATTGAACGTAAAAAAATACAAATGTTTAGTAATTTAGTAAATTTGGACCGCCCCGAAATGTGTTTTGCGTTATATCCTTGTTGGTAGCTTCAGATCCGCTATTGCATCACCATACAGTATGCACCTAACATGACCATGACCATCCAGTCATAAAAGTTACATTTTTAACATTACTAATGTAGGTATCTAATATATAATATTTTTCGTTTACTAGTTTACTGAAATATATTATTAATATTATTATATTCATATGTGTAACGACTGAACTTATTTTCTTTTTCGTACTTTACTATTGCGGATTCTAACACGAGTTTTGCAGTACGCACAACGAAGTAATGATGAATTCTAAATTTCCCAATGAAAAGTAAAGGGCTGCAGACCACACAAATGCCATATAGTGGTACCTACTCCGATGCGCCACTATACAAGTGACGTTATTGAATTTAGGGGATACAGTTGTCGTATGCTTACGTTTTTTTTTTCATTTCTCACAGAAGTTATAAAACTACGATTTTTAAAATTAATGGACGTAAAAAAAATAAAATTACCTACGTTTCCAGGGTATATCATATATTATGTAAATGCTGAGGGTCTCCCTCCTCAATACTCAGTCATTTTCCAGTTATTTATTTGTTTAATCTTATCATACTTGCTTATTATGCGTGTAACGTGGATTGTACCTATATATTATTTTCGATAAAAAAAAAAAAACATGTAAACGTAGCCCGTAGGACAAGGGATTGGGAGTTAAAAACATTTGATTTTTGAATGTTGAGCATATATGTTCATAAATTATTAGTTGGAATTCCTAATTGTTACGCCGCAATTCACAGAACGATTGCACATTTGCACTGATTGCAGTCGAATGAAGTTGATTATTGTCGGTTATTACGATTTACGAATAATCATCAGTTGATGACGACTAGTTTTTTTTCACTTCCATGAATAATTGACTGTTATCACTTAATTAATACATTATCACTCGGGTCAGCTGTTGTGAACTAAAACAGATGTTTACAGTATCACGTTCTGTGATAAATGCAAATTAATTCTCTGCGCCCCCCCGATGACCGTGTGATACTTGTTGTTCCGTTATTCAATGTTCACGCTTTCACAGTTTTTAATTATTACCATATTAGGTATGGCCGTAGGGAATATGTTATTTTACTGTAAACACAAAACACTTGACCCGAAGATAAGATACAACAAAGGCGTTCCACCCAACATCGGCTACGTGCACTTAACTAATTGTAATATGCTATTCGCTAATCACTTAACTGTAGTCCACCAAATTAAAACGTTTCATTTTTTCTTTTCTGGCAAAATAAGGAATAAAAGTTGATTGTCTCTTACGGTGAGTATAGTCATTACTCATTACCCACTTGCTGTTCAATTTTTTTTGGCATTCGTTTTACTTACGGTACAATAATTATTGGAAATATTAATATATTTCTATTAATATTGGGTTTTTTTTTCTTTGGTTTCACAACTTATCTCGAGTACACCTTTAGATAAAATCTATCTATTTAACCTAAGTAGTTCCAATATTTTTGTATGCATTTTTTGTAGTATTAAAAAATGTTATGCATTTCATTCAACAATCATATTTTTGTGTAGTAGCTACTAACCAGTAGGTATTCAATATTTAAACACATTATTTTAATGTAAATATTTTATGTTTTTAAAACATTACAATAAAAATGATCAGGAGGGTATGTATTACTGTAGTAAAATAATAATAACTTAAAATTCTCGTTAGCAAAGATAAAATTGTTTTTCTCTTTAAATGTAAATTACTTTAAGTTAATCTTGGAACCCAATTGTTGACATTTTTAATTTTGACTTCTTCAAATTTAGTTTACCTGAGTTTAGGTAACTCTAAAGTATATAGAATTTTAACCTAAGTTATTTTATTTATGTCTACAGTTATATACTTTATTTTTATTGAAACTTTGTAAAATGTGCTTAATTAGTTTAAATAATATAGTGATGAAAAAAAATGTGACTATAAATAAATACATTTGTTTATTTTAGCTAATTTCAACAAAGTATAATGGGAGGAAAATTTAAATTTGCTATTGATCGTGGAGGTACATTTACAGACATCTATGCTAAATGTCCAAATGGAGAAGTCCGTGTTATGAAAATTTTATCTGTTGATCCAATCAATTATTCAGATGCTCCTCGTGAAGGCATAAGACGAATACTAGAAACAGTAAGTGCGATATATAATAATAGTATAATATTATAAAAAAAATTTGTTTTCTTGAAAAATTAATGTAATTTTTCTAGGAAACTGGAATAAGTATGCCAAAAAGTGAAGCAATTGATAGCAGTCACATTGAGTGGATTCGAATGGGAACAACTGTTGCAACAAATGCTCTTCTAGAACGCAAAGGTGAACGTATGGCGCTTTTGATTACTCGTGGTTTCAAAGATCTTTTACATATAGGCAATCAAGCCCGACCAAAAATATTTGATTTGGTAATGATTTTAGAGTTATAAATAAAATGTTTACTTATCGTACATTAAATTTATTATTGTTATTAGGAAATTGTAACTCCAGACGTTCTATATGAAGAAGTTATAGAAGTAGACTGTAGAGTAATTAATTTAAAATGTGAAAAATGTGATCAGATTACATCCATTTGGAATAACAAGACAATTGTTCGTGGTGTCACTGGTGAAGATATTTTAATTATAAAAGAAATAAACGAAGTTGTTCTAAAAAACGATCTTATGTTATTAAAGGCCAAAGGAATCAACAGTATTGCTGTAGCTCTAATGCATTCTTACACGTAATTATTATAAAAATATTATGGCCATTTAATTCAAAATGCATGTTTAATTCTGCATTAAATACTTTTCATTTTTGAAAAATATTTTATTGATTTTATTTTTTGTTAATGTTTAATTTATATGTATATATTTCATATTTATTTTATTTGTGTAGTTATGTTGAACATGAACTTACTGTAGGACGAATAGCTAAAGATGTTGGTTTTGAACATGTATCATTATCCCATGAAGTAATGCCTATGGTAAAAATTGTACCAAGAGGATATACAGCTTGTGCAGATGCTTATTTAACTCCACATATAAAAAAATATGTTGAAGTAAAGTATTCAATTTGATATTTGTATTTATTTATATTTTAAATAAATAAAATTACCATTTTGCTGTATTTAGGGATTTGCTTCAGGATTTAAAAATAATTTGAGAGACGTTAATATATTATTTATGCAAAGTGATGGTGGATTGACACCAATGAACAGGTATAACAAATTATTGTTTAATTAGTGTTGAATACCCTATAATTCAGTGGTTTTCAACCTTTTTGGGTCCACGACTCCTTTTGATTTTGATGTTGAATTAACAGCTCCCATACGAATAATGATTGTAATAAAAATTAAAATAAACAAATTTATATTACTTAATCTAACTTTATTTTATGACAAAATAAACATGTAATTATTATCAATAGGAACCGTTTTTTATTTAATTTGTTTTTTAAAATTAAATAATTAATGTAATGGCTGTGTTTGATTTTGTTGCATAAGATGATCAAATTGCGACGTACATTTTGAAAGCGCGATTTTCATCTCTTTTTGAGTATTCATTATTGATCAATATTTAGTTTTAATAACTGCTAAGGCCAAAAAATCTGTTTTACATGAGTATAGAGAATCAAAAGGAATTAAAGTCCTGATAGTTTTATTGGCTACAATCGGATACTGCTTATTTATGGTTATCCAAAATTCTGGTAATGACGATGATGCAAATTTGGATTTTGTTACTGAATCTCAGTATAAGTCTATCAGTTGTTTTTGTTCAGAAGTTGTTAGTTCTGATGGTAGATCAATAGTACTTCAGTATATATTAAAACTCAAAATCTTATCCATAATTATTTCTACTATTACCTCAGAAAAAAATACTAAAAATAACACATAACAAAATACTGTCGTAATAAATATCGATCGATGTGCATGGCGCATAAAACCTACCTTAAATTATGTGGTGAATGTTGTGCAACTGATAGTTTGGGGCAAAATCATTAAGTACTTGTGCCATTTTAATTCATAAATACCACTTCAAAAATAACAAAAACTTGCTTTTCTCAGATAAAAACTTAAGATGGAATAAGTTTACTTATTATAATTATGGCAATGTATTGCAATTTTATTTTTAGTTTCTACTGATGACGTGGCTCCCTTGATAATAACCGATAACGTCCCTGGGAGCGGCCACGCACAGGTTGAAAACCACTGCCCTATATTGTACATTTAAAATTAACACTTTTTAAAATGTTATTTAGTTTTAATGGTTCAAGAGCTATCCTATCTGGTCCAGCTGGTGGTGTAGTTGGCTATACAGCAACAACTCCATATAAACCTGTTATAGGTTTTGACATGGGTGGCACATCAACTGATGTTAGTCGCTATGATGGAGCATTTGAACATGTTTTTGAATCAATAACTGCAGGTGTTACAATTCAAGCTCCTCAAGTAAATTAATATTATTGCCTAAAAATAGTTATTTATTAAATTTATTTTAAATTGAATATTTTTTTTCATCTAGTTGGATATAAATACTGTAGCGGCTGGCGGTGGTAGTAGATTGTTCTTTAGATCTGGTTTATTTGTTGTTGGACCTGAAAGCGCTGGGGCTCATCCTGGACCAACATGTTATAGAAAAGGTGGTCCATTAACTGTAACTGATGCTAATCTAGTTCTTGGTAGACTGTTACCCGAATATTTTCCTTCAATATTTGGTCCAACAGAAAAAATGCCATTAGACAAAGAAGCGTCTTTAACAGAATTTGAAGCTTTAACTATTGAAGTATAAAAATTATGATACTTTAGAAAACAACTCTTAGCTTGTAACATAATACTCATAATTTCGTGTACAGGTGAACAACTTTTTAAAAAATCAGTCTGAAAGTTCAAATCTTATGACAATTGAAGAAGTTGCTATGGGATTTATTAGAGTTGCAAATGAATCAATGTGTCGCCCAATTAGAGCTTTGACTCAGGTGAATTTTAAAATATTTTAGTTTTTCTGAATTCACTGAGTTTTAATTGAATATAATACTATTATTAATTATTATATTTTATATTTATAGGCGAGAGGATATGACACTAGGCAACATGTGCTGGCCTGTTTTGGGGGAGCTGGTGGACAACATGCTTGTGCTATAGCACGTTCATTAGGAATTAGTCGAGTAGTAATTCACAAATATGCTGGCATTTTATCTGCATTTGGTATGGCATGTGCTGATGTAGTTCATGAAGTTCAAGAACCCTGTGCAATCACTTATGATGATGGTCAGTAATTCTTACATTTTTAAGATTTTGATGAAACATAATATAAATTTATTGCATTATAATTTTATCTTTTATTTCAGTTATAACCTTAAAATTATATGTAAATAAATAGTATCTTTTAATAGTTTACTTATTAGTTATAACTTATAAATAATAAGCTTCAAAAATTCCAATACATTTTTGATGATATTTTAACATAAAATTAAATGATTTATTAAGATTCTCAAATATGCTAAAAAAATATGTTTTATATTTGTATAATTTGTAAAAATTTGAAATTAATAGTATGTTTTTATTTTTCTTAAAACTACAAATTTTTTTCTATTATCTTTTTTCCCAAAGACATTTCAAGCTGAATATTGGTGTATCTATTTAATTCAGCATATCAAGTAGTAAAATATTTTTATTTATTTATAAATAATTTTTTTATAGAAAACATTACATATTTAAATGAACGGATCAGTGTATTAAGTTCAAAATGTTTTAATGAACTTAAAAAACAAGGATTCTCAGATAATCAATTACACACAGAGCCATTTTTACATTTAAGATATGATGGTACAGATTGTGCTCTGATGTGCTCTGCCAGTGATGAAACTCATGGTGATTTCTTGAGTGGATTTCTCACAAGGTGAGAAAATTCATTACTTTTTTTGCTTTTCATTATTAATCTATTTAAAATTTAATTATTCCAGATACCAAAATGAATTTGGATTTATATTATCTGGGCGTAAAATATATGTAGATGATATACGTGTTAGAGGTATAGGTAAAACATTGTTAAATATTGACAGTGAAGAACTTGAAAGTCAAGAACTTCCAATAGTTGAATCTGTAGGTTGCTTATTAATTTAAATGACTATTAACTTTACATTTTACTTAAATGTTTTTAATATTTTAGGTCAAAAAAGTTTATTTTGAAAATTTTGGTTTTGTTGATTGTAATATTTACTTATTTAATAAGTTATGTAGGGGACATGTTGTTAATGGGCCAGCAGTTATAATGGATAAATTAAGTACAATTTTAGTTGAAACTAAGTGTAAAGCTATTATTAGTAAATCAGGTGATATTGGTAAGTCTTCTTATAAAATTTATTATAAATATTATTAAATGTAATTTTTTCATAAATCTCCATTTTATTTTAGAAATTGAAGTAAAATGTGATCAGTTTACTAAAATTGGTATTGAACTTGAACCAATACAACTAAGTATTTTTTCACATAGATTCATGAGTATTGCCGAACAAATGGGAAGGTATTTTTCAACCATTATTATAATCAAGCAATAATGTTACTGATATATTTATTTTATATTTTAGAATACTTCAAAGAACATCGATATCGACTAATATTAAGGAACGTTTAGATTTTTCTTGTGCATTATTTGGTCCAGATGGTGGACTGGTGTCAAATGCACCTCATATACCTGTCCATTTAGGTGCCATGCAAGAAGCTGTTCAATATCAAGTAATTTTTAAATAATCTATTCGTCTATCAAAATATATTTATTTCTTATCTTTATTAGATCAAATCAGTTGGTAATGAAATCAAAGAAGGTGATGTAATTCTCAGCAATCATCCAAAAGCTGGAGGCTCTCATTTGCCAGATCTGACAGTGATAACTCCTGTGTTTTATCCGTGTGTATTTACAAAAATAAAAATAATTTTGTTTTATATTTCAATTATATTTTATATAGTGGACAGTTACGTCCAGTTTTTTATGCTGCAAGTCGAGGACACCATGCAGATATTGGAGGTATAACACCAGGATCAATGCCACCACATTCTAAATCATTGTCAGAAGAAGGAGCTCAGTTTAAAAGTTTCTTTTTAGTCCGTGGTGGACAATTTTGTGAAAAAGAAGTCACCGATGCACTTATGGCTCCTGCTTCTTTGCCTGGATCATCTGGCACCAGAAATCTTAAAGACAATTTATCAGATTTAAAAGCACAAATTGCAGCAAATCAAAAAGTATTATTTTGAATTTTTTTGTCTTTTTGTTAAAAAAGATATCTTATATTTGTGTTGTATTGATAAGGGTATTTACTTGGTGACTGAACTCATAAATTGTTATGGATTGGATGTTGTTCAAGCATACATGAACCATATACAAAATAATGCTGAACTTGCAGTACGAGACATGTTAAAAGACATCGGTAACACTAATTTATTAGCTTGTGGTTTGAAAACATTGCAATCAATTGATTATTTGGATGACGGTTCTATTATAAAACTGTCAGTTCAAATAAATGTAGATAATGGAGAAGCTATATTTGATTTTAGGTATAACCTACCCTTTTGTTTGTTTTATCTAGACATTCTTTAGTTAAGATTTTCTTTTCTAGCGGAACTAGTTATGAAGTTTGGGGAAATTGTAATGCTCCAAAAGCTATTACTCTTTCAGCATTAATTTATTGCTTGAGGAGTATGATTGGTTATGATATACCATTGAATCAAGTAATTTCAATGTTCAATATTTTAAAGACTTAGATGCTTAGTTCCATATTTGATTTTGTTGAATATAGGGTTGCTTAAAACCTATCAAAGTTATTGTTCCTTCTGGAACTATTCTCGATCCTTCTGAAAATGCTGCTGTAGTTGGTGGTAATGTACTGACTTCACAACGTGTTGTAGATGTTGTATTAAAAGCATTTAATGCTGCTGCTGATAGTCAAGGTTGTATGAACAATATTACATTTGGTCAAAATGACTGGGGTTACTATGAAACAGTTGCTGGTGGTGCGGGGGCTGTAAGTATTAAAATAAATTGATTTAATTCACTGATTATAAATATATTTTAAAATACATATTTATTAGGGTTCATCGTGGACTGGTCGTAGTGGAGTTCATACTCACATGACAAATACTCGCATAACAGACCCGGAAATACTGGAGAAACGTTATCCTGTGTTCTTAACCACATTTACATTACGTGAAAACTCTGGTGGTAATGGTGAATATTGTGGAGGTGATGGAGTTGTTAGAGAACTGCAATTTAGAGCTCCGGTAACTTTATCGATACTGACAGAAAGGCGATCTTTTGCACCTAATGGAATCCAAGGTACCTATATATAGAATTATACTTACATTTTCGGTATAATATAACGAGCTATAAACATACATATATCTAATATAATATAATAGTTTAATATAATTTATATTAAGCATTCAACTTTATTTAAACACCTGTGTGTATTTTGATGATTAACATTATTTTGTACCTAACAGTTTGTTAATCATTGTTATTCATAAAAACTGTTCAAAAAAATTATACCTACATCTAAGTATACATTTATTTCACACAGTGAAATTCTCTCTTTACTGATACTCCCATACAAATTACAATAAACTTTTTTTTAAATTTTCCATTAAAAAATCTAATACATTTTATTTCCCTTCTATTCCTCAGTAGTGGACACTTCTCTAATCTTTGTGACAGACTATTTTAAATTATAATAAATGTATCATTGATATCATCTTAATTTATTTCTACGACTATTTATCATATTATATTAGTATTTGGTATTTACGTTTGGAGGAGGAAAAATACGAAACAAAATTGAACAACGGTTTTCTTTATTAGAAAACAGAACTCAATATTGTTATAAAATATATAATTATGTAGTATAGTAATCTTTAGTGTTTATTATTATTTTACTTGGAGTATTAAATAACATTAATTTTAGAAAAATTGGTAATACTCGGTTATTCTGGTAAATATTTAAAGTTTTATAATCTTGTTATGAACAAAGGATGTATAAGTAGGGCATATTTATAAAATATTAAGATTACGAAAGAAAGTTGTTTTATAAGATATAGGTAAATAAAGTACAATTAAGATATTACAATTCAGCATGAATAATTTATCCTAATTAAATTAGTATATAAGAACTTTGTATAAGTAATTAAACATTGGTGTTTATGACAGTGTAGTGTTATCATGTAGTATTAGTGTAATCAATTTAACCATTGATTAACGTAAAACTTGTGTTTTTTTATTTTAATAGCCTAATCGACAAGTACGAGGCCTAGGCTAACCGGCTTGTAACAATCTAGACACAAAATATAAAAAAATGTGTATATTACCCTGATTCTAGGATATTAATGATGTGTGCAGTGTGCTTAAAATATATTACATTTTTAGGAGGAGAAAATGGTCAAAAAGGTGAAAATATTTTAATAAAGTGTGATGGCAGAAAAATTAGACTTGGTGCTAAGACTGCAGTTGATATGAATCCTGGTGTAAGTTATATTCATTTTTTAAATATTCCCATTGTATAACTTGCAGTTATTGAGTGTTTTATGTTTTACAATTTACAGGATACATTTTTGTTATTAACTCCGGGTGGTGGTGGATATGGCCGGCCAACTTATGTTAATAATACTGGAACTCCAACAATTATGAAGAAACCTATTAGTAGTTCAACTTTAGAACGAGGTTCTGTGTACAATTACCGTATGTTACAAGAATCAGTCTAAAAGTAACCATTTATAAGTCTTAAAACATTATTTTTACAATAATTATTATACATGTCATATTTAGCTCTAACTTAAATATTTTCATTGTATTCTTTAATAGTTTTTAATTTGAAATGTATTTATCAAAATGTTTGTGTTAAGTTTATTTATTTGTTTTGTGATCTATTAATTGTTGACTAATCATAGATTTTATTTTTATAGTTATCTAACATAATAAATATTATTTTATCATTTTAACTGAACGTTTATATTTTTTAACTTCAATTAGTTCTATCAAACAATGAAAGTGTATTTATACTGCCTTCAATCATTTCCATAAGCTAGGTCGGAAGTATAAAGATTAAATTAAGAATGTTGTAGTCATGAGGACTACAAATAACAATAAAAACTGAAAATATTGTTATTTTTTCTAGTCAAGTGATTGGTGAAATAAAGTAAAATCACCAATTATAAAATCTATAGAAAATAAAATTTTTGTGGACCCCATGAAGTGTTTTCCGATCAATGTATTACGTATATAAAGAGATATTTAATGTAAGAAAATAATTAATTTCTATATTTTTAAACCATTATCATTTGTTGGTACAAAAAGATTTTGTAGGACCATCAGAAATGTCTTTGTCTGTAAAAATTATAAGAGATAATTTTCTCATGACATAAAAATCAGAATTTATCAATATGTGTGAACGAGTGTTTAAGACAACATAAGCAGTTTACGTTACTTTGTCAGTTTAGATTTTCCTAAATTGAAAGTGCGCTAAGTATAGAAATATTTGTGTTTTCATAAGAAATAAAAAGATTTGACTTGGGTCCGTAGGGCTACTTTATTACCTCCGGCCGTAAAACCCGGCTCCGAGTCCTGAAGCGCACCCTTGAAAATATTACACATTTTAAAACCGATTATTTGAAAAAAAAAAAAATGATAATAATTTTATTGACGGACGTTCGTCTTGTTTGAAACCGCAGGCCGGTGGACTTGAATAATTCATCGATGTTCCGTCACCGACTGCTGTCACGGTGGGCTTGTGCAAATCGTACCAGGAATGGGCAACATTAAGTTAGTATTGGGCCAGTATTTAGACCATTAAACGTAGTGGGCTAGAAAATGAAAACTAAAACTATAACCGAACTACACGACGTATACAACACTTGATATAACAAAAATTTAAGCTAAATACATGTCAATATGTCATATTTAGACATTTATACTTTATAGGCTTAAAAAAAGATTTTAGATAAACGTTTTCTCAAAATTTTTTATATAGTATATATACGATACGACGATTTGTCGATTCTCGTCGGATCATTTTCGGCAAACACCACGTGACTTGCTGTCACGCGCGCAAAACTCGTGAAAACCAACTCCGCCGTCTGGCCCTTAAGGCTCATTTATCAATTTATTATGGCTGTTTGGGCCGAGAGCAGTGTTGGGAAAGTTCCTTTTAAAAAGGAACTCGTTCCCGTTCCTCGTTCCTACTGTAAAAAAGGAACTCGTTCCCGTTCCTCGTTCCTGTCGCGAAAAAAGAACGCGTTCCCGTTCCTTCTTAAAAAGGAACGCGTTCCCGTTCCTTTAGATATTTTTTACAATTTGAGTGGTGGTCAATGGTGTTTTTTGCGAATAATTTTTAAGTCAGAAATAATCGGACCGAGAGAGTTAACCGATTATTTCTGACTTAAAAATTTTTCACAAAAAACACCATTGACCACCACTGAAATTGGTTAACTCACTCCTTTCTAGGAGCAGTGATTTTTAACAAAAATGATTTGTCTTAGGTTTATTTGTTATAATTCAAAAGTTGTATAGCGTAGACTTGAAACTTTCCCCAGTAAAAAGTTTATTATTTTGACTAAAAATGCACTCCTTCACTTAGAATTGTTTATTATTTAATAATCAATATAAAATATAAATATATAATGTGAAGTATGAACTATTCTACAAAATGGAAATGAAGAATGAAAAAAACAATTCATCAATTTACTTAGTCAAAATATTTATATATTATTTTTATTTATAATAATGATGAAAAAATATTTTTATACTGACATTTTGTTTTATTTGAAAAGAACTAATTTTCTAAACGTATGATTATGATATCAGATATAAGTTTTAATTAATTTTCCCCGAATGACGACGACGGCGACGGTGATGCCGATTACGCGGCTGTGCTATTTCCGATAATAATATATCATATATCATATTATTATTTTCGTTGTTACTATAATATTCTGACGAAATAGAATTAGTTTATTTTAATAATCTACAGGTGTATCTTGCTCGGATGTATAATAAATTAATAACATTAATAACAATAAGTGTATATTTATATTCGCAGTCCGCAGACTATGGTATACCCAATATTCATATTTTTACATACCGTTTATTATAATATATTTAATTTGATTTCCATTTGTCTACGACAAAATTATTATTATTTGGTATTACAGATTATTTGTAAAACACATCAATATTTCGAGAACGTATTTCGTTTATTGGTCCATGGCGCACGGAACCGGTGTCGACACGTAGTCGACCGACGGCGTCGCGGCTCAGTTTTGGAGCGGAAACACTATATGCCCTTCATAAATACTGTGGCACTCAACGTGTTAAAAATAACTATTTTTTTTTTTTTTCATTATTTGAGGAACGGAAATTTTCTTTCAAGTTCCTTCAAAATAGGAACTCTTTCCCGTTCCTCGTTCCTATATTTTAAATAGAAGGCGTTCCGAGCTTCGTTCCTATAAAAGGAATGCGTTCCAGGAACGCGTTCCTCAAGGAACGCGTTCTTTCCCAACACTGGCCGAGAGTGCTAAGTATTATAGTAGTTTGCCCGGACACAGACTACTTCGCGCAACTGCGCCTTTCACCACTAACCGACCGTTTGTTTGTGTAGTGGTGTAATTTTTTTTAACTAAGACATTCCTAGCCTAATGCTATCTATATCTTGGGATATTTGACAATATATAATTAGTTTTAACAGGTATTAATATGATATTCAAATATTTTCAGTTCTAAGGATAATTAACAGTTGATAGTTTAGATATCTAGAAGTAACAAAGTGATTACAATAATACTAATTTACAAATTTACATATTTACATTTTACAATAATTTAATGACTATAAATAACAGAGAGGTCGTAGAGTGATCTGGAAGAAGCGCATGTATAGAGTGAATATTTGGATGTTGAGGAGTGTCTTAGTGTAGGAGGTCGTGGGGACGACCTCTTTTTAAACGACGATGAGTTGGGTGATTGAGGAGGTTGTAGTGAATTGCACCTGATGAATTTGGAAGAGAGCAGTGGAAGTTTTTAGCTAATAATTTAATATGGTCTTCGATAGTGGTGTAATAGCTCAACTAGAATTGGTTAGGTTCGCCGCGCCGAGACTAGTGAGCTATGTAGTGCAAAATGTGTGTAGTGTGTGTATGTTTGTCTTGTGTACCTTAAGACTAGAGACAAATAGACAAATGGGAACTAATAATCATAAAAAATATAAATAATGTTTGTCTATGGCGACGGTATAATACAAAATAAATAACAATTATTTGCCTATGACGGCGGGTATAATATAAAATAAATAACAATTATTCGCCTATGACGGCGGTATAATATTAATGAATTATACAAATTATATTTAAAATGGTTTGGCTGACCGGCTAGGCCCGTCCACCTATTAAATACTAAATAAATTATAACCTATTAACACGAAAATGGTCGACCAATACTCACATGTAACTGAGTTTGGTGGCGGATTTAATACCACGCTACCACGCCGGGGAGCGTAATTACTATAAGAACAGTTTTGATACAATAAAAAGTAACAGTCCCTGCGCGTGTGCGACCACCAAGTAACAGTTACCAACGATGAATTCACACCGTCTAAACCAGTGATGGGCAAAGTACGGCCCGCGGGCCAACTCCGGCCCGCGAAAGTATTTAATCCGGCCCGCCGAGGGTCCATTGATATGGATAGTACCTATATACTATGATAATAGGTATATAACTTATATTTTTGTTCATATTAATATATTTACCGGATCTCGGTTTGGTGCGTACTTATCGTAGTATGTATGATGTACTTATGTGTACGAGTTTAACTATAATTTTTAAATTAACTATTATTTAAGGTAAAAGGTAATTTGTAACATTTGTGTGTAATGCTGTAATGTTTTTATAATATTATGATTCAAAGCTTTAACACAAAATACATTTTTCCTATAATTTTGGCCCTCCTCTAGAATTTCTTAAACTTCGTGGCCCCCCATTAAAAAAGTTTGCCCACCACTGGTCTAAACGCTATGTCCTAACTGGATCCGTGCGATACGTGCGATGTATGCGCTGCGGGCGATGCGTGCACGCAAATGAACGGAATGTCCTAATTGAATCCGTGCGTTGCGTTGCAAAATTGACGAGCGAGAGGCAGGGTTATATTTATGCAAGGACAAATGGGACATTTGCACTGGGCCCACGCGAAAGAGGGGCCCACTGACTTCAGCCATATAGAATTAATTATATACCATTTTTATCATATTTTGGGAAAACACAATTTTACTTGGATATTTTTGTGGGTATAAAGTATAATCCCGCTGCCCAACTTAAATTCATTAAAGATATGCAAATATCACATGCATTTCAAAACGTAGAAACGTGTCTACAAATTTTTCTTACAAATTGTTCCAGTGAACGATCATTTTCTTCATTACAAAGAATTAAAAATAGATTACGATCTACATTGAGTCAAGAAAATATAGACGCTCTGGGAATATTATCTATTGAAAGTGATATCACACCAAGCCTAAATTTTGATGATGTTATTGACCACTTTTCTAAGCAAAAAGCAAGGAAATGTTTGTGAAACCTGAAATAAAATTAGATTTATAACATTAAACGTAAAAAAATTTAATTTGATACCTATATAATATTTATTACCTATATAATATACCTAATATTTATTCTATGATCCAACTACACATATACTAATTATATATGCAGCATTAATTTAAAAATATATTATGCGTACATTTTTATTTTAGCATTGAAGAAAATAGAGATGGACAATTTGGGGTTCAAAATTGTAAAATGTACTGGGCCCACGAATTGGTAAATCAGGCCCTGGCGAGAGACGGTGAGATATAGGTAGTCGCAAAAATGGAGCTGTCCAGTGCACAGCGTAGAATACTACTTAGCGAAAGTCTGGCTGTTAAATTGTATATGTTAAAAAAAAGCTCAAAAGGAATTCGATAAATCAAATATTTAAAGATAGGTTTGAATTTGGCGAATTCCATCATTTGTATTGTGAGTTACGTTCCAATGAAAAATTATTCCACACGTACACGCGTATGACAATAAATACATTTGATTATATAAAAAAGGCTATAGAACATGGATGTTATCACATCACAATTTTGGGTCCCATTTGTTCCAAAGAACGGTTCTTTTTTGAATTTCTGAAATTAATTGATCCATAGTAGTTGCCCGCAGTAGTTGCCCTGACATGTTCTAATTTGTGCGGTGCGATAAAACGCATCGCACGACCAGTTAGGACACAGTACGAAATATTTATGAGAATCATTGTTCTCAATCCTTGGTTACAAAAACTGAACTTTTTATAATTTTTTAATTACAATGATTAATTAACAGAAAGTTTCGATTTAATTATGCTACGCTCAATTTCATACTGCAATCAAGCCTCCAAATGAGTGTGAGCTTTACCAATTACTATTTTATTATGTACCAATGTGCATTATTATAATTGTCGAGATGTTATAATTTTTTGTTAAAATCTCACTAATAAAAAAAAAAAAATATAATACACACACAATACTATTTTATGTACAATATAAATAATATAATATAATATACACGTCATCTCAAATGTATTGTACCCTATACTTATTATTTTATTTTCATAATATTTACGTACCTAGTGTATTATATCCGACCCGCAAACCCGCGACCGCCAAAAAAACAGATAAGAAATAACAATGAATTGTAAATGTATACGTGTAGCGGGTGATGGTAGGGGAGTTACACACACTAATGATCATTTACTACACACACAAAGACGATCAGTGATTGCAAGAAACGAAATAATTGCCTAAACACAACTCCTTAAAAATGATACGTTTGCAGGGGCCTTAAGGTACGGTTTCCAAGCTGCGGCTGGCTGCAACGACTCACGCAGTCCGACTGGTGCTATTAATAATAATTGCGAGTGTGGTTTCCAATGTGCGATCGACGTGTGCGTGTCAACAATAGTCGTTGCGTTCGACGATCGTAGTGCTCTTGAAGCAGTGTATTGCGTGCGTCGCACTGCGATTTTAGTATATACTATACTATTTTATATTATTATTAATATTATTAATATTATTATTATATTATTTTATTATTTATTTTATATTTATTGGAATTGAAAAATGTCGAAAACCACAAAAACATTATTTACTACATCTGACAATGAGCTGTTAGTTGAAGAAGTAAATTCTTTTTCTCCTTCTTGAAATAAATGACTTATTGGCTTCCTATTTGTGTTTGTAGAATACAATATTTCTTCTTCTTCCTCCTCTTCCAATAAATGTGCGATTATTTTATTATTATTTATAATAACTTGTTCCATTTTTAGTGATTTTTAACGACAAATTAAAAAAAATAATACGTGTGTGCACATTGAAATATCCGAGATAAACTAAAATAAACTGAAAATGAATGCCAGCCGCAGCATTCAGTCGTATTGTAGGAAACCAATACACACGCAACGATCAGTCGTCGCGTAAAATCGTTGCGGCCAGTCGCAACGACCAGTCGCAGCTTGGAAACCGTACCCAGGGCCGTGGAGAGAAATTAAGGGCCCCAGGGACAAATTAATTCGGGCCCCTCATAATGTAATTTAACTCACTTCTAATACTCGCATCACACTGCGTCGTTACTCGTTCTTTTAAAATATGTAAAGGAAAAATAATATTGGTTAGAGGTATATCAGAAATTAAAAAGCAAAAATCATATTGTTACACATGTGTCATGGGATATGGTACAAATTAATTATTATACAATTAATGGCGTTATTAATAAGATATAAAGTAATTATTATTTATTTTATTATTTACATAGTTCCTTAAAAAATATAAAATTAAGTAAAATTATGAATTAAAACTAAAAAAAATGTTTATATTAATATAATATTTCGGTAAAATATAAGACCTAATTGCTTTGGCTGGGCCCCAGGGCCCAAGCCCCGGCTGCCCCCCCCCTCTCGTCGGGCCTGACCGTACCTTACAGCTCAAGACAGCGACAATGAAATGAACCACGTGATTCACAATAGCCGCTGGTAAGTGACCACACTGAAAAGTGGTGAATAAACAATAAAAATGGCAATGTAATTGCGCAGAACGACACTTACCAGACGGCGCGGCGTACAAAAACAAAACACGCACAAAACGTGGTTCTACAAAAAATGGCTGCAGACGTACGATGAAAGGTACTAGTGTGTACACTACGAAGATTTCTCATCTCGTTCTCGAAGTGTCTGTACGTGGCCAGGACGAAAAACACACAGAACAAAAGACAATTATATCGCAGGCAATGGGCTTTTACGATTACATATAATTCACACACATATAGAAACATTAAGATTAAAATTCAAATATTATAATTAATGTCAATAAAATGTGTGGGTGCGTGTGCATCGGTCAGCGGTAATCGGTTGCGAACCAAAATGACCACGAAACTACTATGGCGCGAGGGCGGGTGAACGGGGCAGGCATTTGCGAAGCCTATGTTGCCGTTATTGAACGTCAACAATGGCGGTACACGTGATTTCGGCGGCACTCGTATTTGCGTTCTGCAGCACCTCGGGATTTTCAGCAAAACAATCCATTCCGTCGCACTATATGTGCCGGATCACACTATGCGTTTTGTCGGTTGCCGATAAAATGTATCCCGACTAACCGCAATCGGCAAGACCGATCACACTACGCGTTTTATCGGTTGCCGATTTAAAAAGCGAGGGAAACATTTTAATTTAAAATAATATGTTATTGCAAATATTAAACTAGTTTATGTTTGATTTCATCGAAATTAAGCTCGTACAAATTACTATATTATTACTACTAGGTACTGCTAAAGATTAATAAGAATTATTCATTTAGAATATAATATAAAGAAATTGATTTCAACGAAATGGTTAAATGTGTATGGCAAACTGTTATGTCGTTATGTTATGTCAAATGTCATGTTATCGTTATGTCAAATATTAGAAAACTATTTGTTCATGGGTACTAAGTATGATTTAGTTCACCATCTGCTGTAAACGTTTTCGGACGTGTCAGAAAATTTTAATTTATTTTAAAAACCGCAACCGATAATCCGCATGTGTGGTCGGCTCAATATTAAGTAAAGTGTTTTGGGTTATTTTCCGAAACGCATCGGCAAAGTCAACCGCAACATGTTGCGGCCGATTCCCGACGATTTTAAATCGGTTCGCCGAATCGGTCAGTCTGGTCCTGATCAGTGGCGGCTATCAAACAAAAAAAAGGTGTATCAAAATTTGAATTTAGTTACCCACCCACCAACCCTGGTACCTATACAATTTAGTGCCTAACCAATAATTTACATTATTCTACCCACCTATACCCATCGTATACTTGTATAGTTGTGTCTATACTATTGTTCTGTGATAATACGTATACCAAGCCGATATAATTTCACTATACTTAAATTGTTTAATGTTGGGCACTTATTACTTAGGTACCTACTGCGTTAATAGTCAATACTTACATTATTAATACAGCATATTAAGGTAGCCATCGGTTGGTTTATTAAATTATTAATATATTTTTCTTATTCAGTTAGGAATACCCGCCATGGCCTATGACCACCCACCCAATTATAAGGTGTATCGACGGATACACCTTGAGCATAGGATAGCCGCCACTGGTCCTGATAATGCGGTTTAATGTTCATTATGGATGTCGCGGTCGTTTACCGATCGGTTGCGTTTTATCGGCAACCGACAAAACGCATAGTGTGATCCGGCACTTGATCGGAATTTTTAGCGATAGTGCGCGCGGGAGAGAGAAGTATATCACCGCCTCGCGCACATAAATCTTTGTGAATCGACGTGAACGCAAATCGAGGAGCACTTTGCGAGCGTGCCAAAAATTGTGGCGGCCGCGTAAAGTCCATCAACGCGTCTCGTTTGCGTAGGGTTGTTGTGAAAATCCCGGGAAATCGTATGGGGCGGCGAGTGACTTTTCAAAATCGACACGTATGGAAAGTACGGTTTCGGCATTAGCGCGGCTTCTCACCGTACGGTGTGATAATGTGGCGAGCTGACAGATTTTCGCGACGGCGATAGGACACGGAGCCGTCGGAGCCGATGCGTTCGCTCGGGAACAAAGTAAGTATATTATTATATTATGCTAAGTACCCGTCCCATCGTTATGAGTGAGAGTAGAGTAAACTCGTCGGCGATCCCGTCGTCCAAAACTTCTTTAACACGTTTACGATTGGTCAATATAATACATATATTACGCGTGCTCAAGCGCGTTTTTCGAAAGGCGCACTAAACCAAAGTCAACAGCAGGCAGTCGTATAATACGTTTGGTCGTCAAAATAAAATACACATATATATATTATCATTTAACTGGCACACTGACGCGGCACTGGTTGTCCTCGGTGCTTGGTGCCGGTCAATATAATATATCAGTCGCTTCACTCAACGTGGTGGAAGGTTAATAACAAGTGATAATTTTAAGTAATTGTATTTCACAATAGAAAGAACAAAGAAGACATATGGTGTACACGACGCAGTAATTATTTCTGGAAAACAAAAGCACACGTGGCGTTCACTGAAAGGTCGTCGGATATCCGCCGTTGTACCTCGGTCGACGGATCACGGGCGAGAGCGGTCGGCTCGTGCGACCACATCGCTTCCGGCAAAGGCCTCCTTCCTCTGCCCGGTGTACGAGGTAGGTGGGGCCTTTTGCCGAACCGGTGTTATCGTTATCCGGGTTGTGGCAGGGTAAAGAGTGACGCAGTCCGGGAGAGTGGCGTACATAATGTACCTACACTACCCCGGACCGTGACAGACTACCTCAACAATGACATAGATTTGTACTTATTTTTAAGCTCAAATAATTAATTATACATTAAAATGTAATAAAATGTAATAAAAGTACATATATTAATGAGGTGTAAACAATGAGCCGCCCTCCCTCGACATAACACATGCAGAATGTTCATTTTTTTCAATTTTTTATTTAATTATAATGCTATTTTGAAGTATTTTTACCTCATCACGATTGTATATTGTATATTTCGGAAATTACCCGTGACCAACAATATATCATTTCACATTTATGTATATTGATAGACGTAGATAACATATTACATAATATATAGCTCAATATAAATCGCCATGATTTTTGTAGGGCCTGAAATAGTGCGTACTACTTCACAGTGTGCTTGGTACAAAAAGTGAAGCAAGTACTAACGAGTATAAAAGTGTGCACCAAATATTTTTCTATTTATTGAAAAATTATTGAAAAATACAACGTGAAATTTGCCAAGCGTTTCTCCGGGTTGAAGTATTCATTTTATTTTTTTAATGAACAATTTGTTATCATATTAAGTATAAGTAATGTACACTGGCAATAAGCATAGTATGTTCAAGTTACCTACCAAAAAACCTATGTTTTCTACGACTTTTTTTTCATACCAATTCAATCGTGTCCTGTGACTACACACAAACTTTGTTTTTCAAAAGGGGGAACACCACATTTTTTACACAAAATATTATTCAGTAATCGTTCGTGTAGTGCATGTCCTACCACTTATTTTTTGCAATAAGGAAGTTATAATAATAAAAAGTAATCATCGGGGGAAGATATTTTAGAATATAACGATCATAACATTTATTTTGCATATTCAAATATGATGCAAATTGACTAGTGACTACAGCCTCGCGACAACGTATACAATGATGGATTGGTTTGTATGATTTGGCGTCGCTCTGTTTTTATAGCCAAGATATTTTCAGGACTGTGTTGCCAATGTGTTTATTCTTAGGGGTATTTTTTGTACCGATCGCTGGTATTGGGTTTCGTTGGGTGCAATTGACCAATTACGTTCATATTATTTAAAATATTAATATTAATTAGAAGTTAGAGAAGGGCGCGATACAATAAAATCTTTGATTTTTAACACTAACTAGCACCAAATTTGATTTCTCTTGATTTCTCCACGTAATTGTAATATTACTAATCATTTCACCTTATAGATTTATTTAGGTAATATTGTATACCTTACACCAAAAACAACGGCACGGTCTAATTAGTGTTTCTTTAAATGGTATATTATAGTGATCAGTGATTCAATATAATTAATATTTATTAAAACAAATTAAAGTTGTGTAAAAGGGGTTTTTTTTTATAAACAAACGATTGCCATATTATATTATACATGTGTGACTCATATATTGATGTAATGATAACAATTTTAATACATTTATTGAACAAGATGTAATTTGATGGCATATTAATACAGAAATGTTATACAATGAATTGGCAACACATCATGTGTTTTGTTAATTTTGTCTTCTACCGTCATAACTGAACATAAAGATTTTTTTTATGAACATATTAAAATGTCTTTAAAAGTGATTTAAGACTTATCATGAAATGTAAGTTTTAAATATTATATTATGTCTTATTTCGTTATGATATATGACAGGGTCTGTAGTTCCATCTTCCTGTTTGTTTGAAAAATGTTAATTATAACTTGTTCAATCGCATTAGTAAATACATTTTTTTTTTATATATTTTTAAAACATGTTTTATTTATAATTTAAAAACATCAATAAAATCAATGTAAAATACAATAGTGTTTATTTGGAACTTAAATTTATAACATAAGCATTATTATTAGTCTAAAGCAACTATATAGTAGTAGTAGTAGTAGTAGTTATAGTAGTAGTACTAGTTATTATAAAGATTTGTTTTTAGAAAATATGAATTATATATTATTGTACAGAAGATTTATTTTAAAGTTTTGGAAAAATAGTTGGGTGGGGAATGGCAGCCGCTATCAGTGGGTATGTAATATTTTCTTAACACTTAAGTTCGTGTAGTTCGATACAACACTGACATATTATACTTTATACTATTATATATTATTATTGTTAACTAATTAATATATATGTACACATAACACTATTATTTTATTGGGAAAATTGTAAATAAACACTCTGTTTAAAAAATATAACTTATTCGAAACACAAAATAAAAATGATTGTACCAAATATAATTAACTTAAAAGTTGTATATAAAAAAATAAAGTATTCAAGTCTTATTATAAATAAATAGGTGATACATTGTTTTATGTTGATGTAGTTGAGGTGGGTTGGAATAGAGTTATTTATTAAGGCAAGACATATGAATGAAACGGGTAATTTCTCGATGGCAGCGGCTAAACAGACAACATTTAATAAAATATAAAATTTCATCTGACTAAAAAAAAAAACAAATTCTAATTTATCAATGGTTTTCAGAAATTGTTTCTCTGACGAGTTTTGTGCGTACATTTTAATTTCGCACCTTATATATTATAATATAACCTTTTTATGCAGGCCATGAATTTTACTTTTTTGGATGGTGATACAATATTTGTATATAGGTACTAAACAACTATAATTTTGTTGCAATACATTTGATGCAATTTTTGAACCGAAAAAAATAGTATAATAATACTAATAATTATAATATATAAAAAAAAAAAAAAACAATAAAACCGGTCTATTTACAGAAAATATTTATATATATAATGTATATAGGTACTAATATTAAACGTACATATAAAGGGAAAAATTGTTACACCAATCGTTCCACAAAACAGAACCAAATACGGTTAAACACGATAACGGTCATTCAAATTAGGTATAGGTTAATAATATAATATTATATACCTAAATTTTTTTTATTTTTTTATTTTTATTTAATATATATATATATTTTAACGAACTCTACACTTGTACACTATACAAAAAGATGATGTATAAAAATAAAATGAAAAACATTGAAAAAGGCCCCTCCGCACAAAACGAAAAAAAATGTGCTTTATTTGCTCCGGAAACGTACACACAGTACACACGCACACACGCTACATATGATATTATTTGTTGTATATAAATTTCTTCTTGCTTTAACCAATGCACCAGAGAATATTTATTATATATAATAGATACGTCCTATTTATTTACATGAAATAAAATAAAAGCAAAATAAAATAAGAGAACGGGTTTTTATTAAGTTGTAATAATTGTTATTCCTCGAATATCTGGACTAATTAATACTAATCAATTTCGACTAAGTATGTATAATAAAACATAATATATAATATTATATATGGACACTATAGTGGGTACCCCGTATTATATGTAGGGTTTCTCGCATAGTTTAAACAGTGTATTTTGACTTAAGTAGTCGAATGGCAAAAATTTCACTTACATGTGTATATATACCTATATATATTATGTATTATACATAACATATTATTACATAAACTATGTAATGTGAGAGCTAAGTATACAGGTATATAATATATTAATATTATAATATAATGTATGCACACGTATTACTTACATGTGATTATCGCCGAAATAATATTATTATTATTAGGTATGAATAATATATAAGTTGTTGTTGTCCAAACGAAAGAGAAAGATTGTGAGGGATAGACGGGATTTAAGTATTCAAATATATCGTTAATAAATTATGAAATAAAAAAAAAAAACGAATAAATAAATTATAATTAGTAGGTAGGTACTTAAAAAAATAATAGTTACAATAATAGTTGTAAAAAAATGAATTAAAATAAAAAAATAAAAAAACTTGAAAATAGTTGGAAATATGGAAACGGGGCTTACGATAAGTAGTGACGACGAAATCGACTATAGTAATTATAATATAATGATAATGATAATAATAATACTAAGGTGCAGGGGTGGTTACGGCAGAAGAAGATATATACAAACGCTAATCGACCAAATGACAATGATCAACAGTTCGACGGTGACGGAGACGATCGCGTACGCGGTCACGTACGAGAACACGTCGTCCGTCCAAACGCGTAGCTGATTTTGTTGGCCGTCGTCGGGTCGAGTGCGCCGCCGGCGTGCACCGTCAGCGGCTCCGCGGGAGACGTGAGGTAATACGACGATTACTTGCGTGGGCGGTGGCGTCGGCGATGACGTAGTGGGTACGACAGGTCGGGGCATGTCTATGGAGGGGCCTGGTAGTCAATAGCATTTCTTGGCACACGCGCACTTCCGTATGATCTCGATGTCTTTGGTGTAACGCGTGCCGTCGTTGCAAATCAACCGCACCTTCCGCTTCTTGGTCTTCCGCGCCCTGCAGCAGCTCGTCCCGCAGCCACCCTCGCACTTGGCCATCTTCAGCGGTTTCCTCGACCGGCAATTGTTCTCCGTGTAGTACTCGCGGACCGCCACTTTCTTGCACGTGGGACCTGCAGCGCGGGTTCGCGAAACAGGAACGCGGTTAGAAACGGAAAAAAACAAGAGAAAAGGAACGCAACCCCTGAGCGCTATGGCTCTGCTAGTAAAACTTACCTTGTGTGCAGTACTTGCCCGACCAGCCGGGCTGACACTTGCACACGTAGTCTTTGATCCCTTTAGGCTCGCACTTGCTGCCCTTATGGCACTGATTGTTGACACACGGGTTGTCGTCTTCTTCCTCGTCCTCGTCCTCGTCGTCCTCGTCTTCTTCCATCATACCTTCTTGCGGTTCCATCTGTTCTTCGTCCACCATGGTAGAGCTCTGCTCTTGTTCCCCAACGCCCGGTGACTTTACTCCTTCTTCTTCCACCATCTGCTCTTCGTCCTGGAGCAGCGAACATCCGGGAGTGACTTTTTGCTGACGCGCCGCGTTCATGAAGTCCACTAGCTTGTGGTTCACCCACAGCTCTGTCATGCACCCTGTAAGACACGATTATATGAATATTATAGTCAATCGACGGATGTTTCTACGCTGCACGGAATCATTTTGGAAACTGTTTACTCACCGTTGAAACTGGTCAAGTTCCTTAAATGGAAATGATTGAAAGCTTCGGAACCGGGATCGGAGGGTATGCCACCTATGTACAACGGTGAAGTGAGTCTTAAGTAGTCTCTGGACCCTTCGTTGATGATCGATCTGGCCACGCCCCCGTCGACCCTCAGAGTGAAATTTTTTCGGATCGCCAAAAGTTCGACCATGTGTTGTTTGCCGTCGGCGACCATCTCAAAACTACGAGCCGTAAACAACAATGATGAGTATTTGTTAAAATACTGCGACTCATACGACGAGTGGAATACTGACCTGTACATCGTCGAAACGGGATAATTCCCCACGTCGTAACTGACCCTGATACGTCCGTTGAATAATTCAACGGCCAAGTGTTCCGAATGACCATCGTACAGCAAAATTCCATTTTCTTGAGTCGTCGTAAACACGACGGTCACGTTGGCTTCGGGTTTTGTTCTCAACGGTTCTAATTCAACGTACGACGTGTTATGTACGAAACTCAAGCTGGTCAGATATTCACATCGTTTGCCTACGAATAAATTGAAGTGAAATAATACAACAATGCGTAAGACACAATGAACACGTGCGGGAATATAACTTATACAAGTACCTGAGTACCCTGGAGCGCATTTACATAAGTAGTCGTTCGTAGAACCGTTCGGTTGATAACATATTCCGTTTTTGCATTCGTGATGTTGGCACGGCGAAGTCTGCGGGTACATGAGTGCTACACTCGGAGAAATATCACAGAACTTACCGGTGTATTCTCCAACACATTTACACGAATAATCGTTAATGCCATCCACGCACAGACCACCGTTCTATTAAAATAAGAAACGAGAAGAAATCGTCATTATGCAATCGAGAAGAACCGAAAAATCGAATTCTGCTTTACCTGGCACATGTGATTCTGACAGTCGTCGTTGTTTATCGTGCAATTGTCGCCTGAAAATCCTGGTGGACATTCGCAAGTATAATGCGTAGTGTGATCGACGCATTTGGCTCCGTTGTGACACGGATTGAAGTCTTTGGAGCAGAACTGGATTTTCGACTGACAATAATCGCCTGCGATGTATTAAACATTTTTATTTATATTTTTCGTGTTAAAAAAAAAATAAAAACAATTTGTATACCTGTGTAACCGGGTAGGCAGCGGCATTCGTAAGCTTGTATCAAGTCCACGCAAGTAGAGTTGTTTTCGCATTTGTTGGTTAAACAGTCGTCGATATTGGTTTCGCAACGGTCTCCGGTAAAACCAGGGGCGCATTGACAACTAGAACAATACATAAAAGGTTTTTTTTTATTAAGACACACGTTCACCAATGATTAAGGTTTAATATGCGTGCATTTACCTGAATCTTCCTTCTTCGAGCAGTTTGCATGTTCCCGAGTTCCTGCACGGATTACCGTAACACGCGTCAATCATGTTTTCGCAATGTTTGCCGTGATAGCCGGGATTGCATCTGCACTTGTACTGCCTCTCCGGCAAAGGTTCACAGAATCCTTCGTTCGAACAAGGGTTGGTGTAACAAGTGTTACACTTGGACAGGATTTCTTTGCTGATCGGCTCTGTAAAAGCCACATGGGACAATTGTTAGCGATCGCGTCTAAAAATACTGTACCATACTATGGCATCATTTCACCAACCTTTGCAAACGAAACTGGAAACCGGCGTGGACAGCAGGAGTTTATCTTTCATGGACAAAGGTTCAGCGCACCTAGCAATACCCGACTCGATGAAATCTTTTTTAATCCATTCCGCTAACCACTGTAGACCGCAGTCACAATACAGCGGATTGGAACCGATGCCTCTGCAGAGTCACAAAAACAATTATATATTAGATAATTTAGATAATAAGCCAAAAGTTGCAAAGGCTGTTATAATTTGATGATTCACTTACAAATGAGTAATCGAATCAAGACCAGAAAATGTACCGTCCGGAATCAATGAGATATTATTTCCATGCAACGAACTAAAAAAATTCGCAATTTAACAATATTTAAACATTATTTACATCGATAATGGTTAACCCTTTAAGTTATACTTACATGATTCTCAACGATTTCAGACCAGACAGCGAGTTTCTTTCAAGACATTGTAATTTGTTGTACCCTAATAGCCTGAAAAATAATATACGTTACGTTATAATATAAATGTATCATTTTATGAAAATTAACTTCCATGTTGTCACTTACAGAGTGGACAATTTAGATAACTGCGAGAACGTGTTGTTTGATAAAACTGTTAACTGATTGTTACTTAAATCCCTATAAAAAAAAACAAAACAATTGATTAACAATGCATACGAGAGCCAGAGATGTAGTTAAATTTTACTTACAGTCTGGTGAGCGATTTAAGATGATTCAGTCTATCTACTTTAATCGAAGTAATGTCATTTACGTCCAAATATCTGAAAATATAAAAGGTGCAAAATGATAAACGGTATCGTTAAAGCGCGTTGTAAAGTTAGAATAGCCCTTACAGTTCGGATGTCTCGACAGGAACGTTTTTAGGTATCTCGGTTAGTTTCGCTCTCGTACACCGGACTACTGTTCCAATACACGTGCACTTAGGAGGACAGTAGTTGTCACCAAGGCAACCCTGATCGTTGTCACCTGAGATTTAATAAAAAAAAATTAGTGAAAAATTGTATTGTAAATTTGTTGTTTTTTCTCTCCACACATCGTTATCCTAGAAGAAAGCAAATTTATAATTATTATTATATAGGTGTAGGGTATAAACTTTAGGATTTGTGAAAACGATTTTTCAGTCAATTTGCTAAGCCCGAATCCAATAAATTACGGATATAATACCGGTATAAATAAAGGTAGCATATGCAATGTCGCACTAATGGTTATCCGTCCATGTAGACATAAATTCAAAAACGAACGATTACTATGATTTTTCGCGCCTCCGATCGTTCTACCGCGACTTACGCACTACTACTCGCTTCGCGAATACACATTTTATAATAATTACCGGAGCATTTGAATTCGTACGAAGGCAAATCGTGAATAGGAACGTCCATGACTCGAGCGGGCCCGGCGCACCGGGGACTTCCGGCTATTAGCCCATGTTTTTTCAGCCATTCGGCAAACCAAGGCAGATGACAATTGCAATTGAAAGGGTTCATTTGCAAGTTACTGAAAAACATGTGCGGTAATGCGTTCGCAAGGATTAGGATAAACACAACACACTAAATTATACAGTCGATTAATGTAGGTCGCTTACAGGGTACGGAGGGCTGGTAGGTAATCGAAAGATCCAGGCATGACGCACGTAATCTCGTTGTTCAACAAAGTTCTGTAAACCGAAAACAATCCGCGATTAGTTTAAATTGTGTACATTTAATTTTTTACTTTGACACGAAACAAATTTCAACGTACAAAATTTTCAGATTGTGAAGACCGATGAACATTTTGTTGTGCACTTGACGAATCTTGTTTTCGGATAAATTTCTACGAAAATAATAACATTCATCAATGAGACCCACGGTTTATAATAAAACAAAAGTAATGTGATCAAGAATTTTAATAACTTACAGTTCATATAGTTTGATGGCACCTTCAAAAGCGTTTGCTTCGACGCTACTGATGAGATTTCTTTTCATTTCTAGTTTCTGGAGATGAGGCAGACGGCCAAACAATCCGTCGGATTTTATTTTTGCGATTTCGTTATCGTTCAAAATTCTAGGGCAAAATGGTAAGTCAATACAATGCTATAATGCTATAATACTGCGAACGGATATTATTCAATTTACAGTTCGGTGGTGTAAATCGGTATGTCTTTGGGTATTTCATTTAACGATCTTCCAGAACAGTCGACCACAGTGCCGTCGCAAGAACAATTCGACGGGCACGGAACGTCGGAGAAACAATCGCTGGTCTTTGATTTCATATCGTCAAAACCTGTGAACGAGACCATCGTTATAATAATACCGTGATGTGCAAGAATATTATGAAAAAATGTGTATCGTTCTCAAACATTTTGAACCCGCGACATAATGTTTCACAGAGTATTTTAGAATAAATTAAATTAATATTTAATGATTGTATGTATTCATTTTGGAACTTAATTATAGTAACACGGGCGTTTTATAGTATTTATTTCGTGACCTTAAACTCAAAAAACAATTTACTTTACAAAAATAAAAAATAAAAATTAGACATTAATTTTTAAAACATTTTTACTTTTTAATACTACTTTATTATACCTTTAAAAATTAAATATTCAGAATTAAAATCATATTTTTCTTTTAAATTGAGTAATTCAAGATGATGTATTTTTTATTAAAAGAATTACCTTTATTAACATTTCGGTATATTATAATAAAAGAGTATTTTATACCTTCTCGTTATTTTACTATTGTTCTATAAATATTGCATAATTTTAATATTAAACTCATGATTTATAAATTCTTTGTAAAACGTAATTTATTACCCTATACACATTATATGTTTAACGTTTAAGCTGTTTAATGTGATTTTGAAACATATTGTACGTTTAGCATAAACACGGTTAAGTGTACACGGTGCGGCGTATACTTGAAGGTAATATTTATGTATTTTCGATACATTCATTATTCTTGGACTGAAAATGATTGTATACGCCTTTTTTCTTTCTCTCTCGAAGTAGTAATTACACTTACAGAACTATTTGCGCTTAGCGATCTTCATTCTGTTTTAAATATATTATATACCTACGATGAATTTTAATTTTGGTGGATGACACAAAATAAAAAAAATAATAATAATACAGTGAAACTAATTTTATTTTACATTAAATTCCATATTACTATGGTTGAGAGAGTTTTGCGATTGTAATTTTACAGTGTACAAAAATAATAACTTACACTTGAATTTGTCGTTGCTCAAACCGTCTATTCTTCGCTTTTGTAACTTTTTCGGTGATTCACACCGAGCGGCGGATGTTTCTATTGGATTTTTATGCAAATAGTCTGATAGCCAGCGCAAGTTACAGTCGCAACTAAATGGATTTCTACCCAAATGTCTGAAATAAATAAATAAATAATAAACAATCAAATCTCATACATTTTTATTTTTCACTTTATTTATTTGCGGGGATAATAATTCTTGTGTATATATATCTTTCTGGGTAGTGGTCCCTTGAAGTATGATTGTTTTGATGGCTATTAAGACAAATAGCGCAAAGTAAACAATGCACAAACAATGGCGATGGCTGGTTGTCCAGAAATAATAATGGAAGACACATCTGGTAGAATTCACGATGTTTTTATTTACAACCGAAGAAAAATATATTCCTCAAGAAGTTTTCGTATACAAAAAGTTTTTTCAATGCTAATAAATAACAATAAACCACAACTATATTCATGACGAATGTCTTTCGTTATGAACAGGAAACGTAGGTACCGACGAAGAAAAACGGAAACAAATATCCGGTTATAAAAATGATCTTGAGCTGATAATAAAAACGAGACCTAAAATCTATTATGTACACTCTCAAATGTTATCCGTAGATAGTTCGTTTTGAATAGTGTAGAGGATTTTTTTTCTGCGTCAAATATCTCGAAATAAATGGAAATGCGGTCGGCCATTTTTGAATTAATTTCGTTTTAAGTTGGTCGTTTATTTTGAGTTTGCCGGCGAGAAAATATATTTGACCGCATAAATTTGGATCAAGGCCGCGAAATGTCAACTGTTAATTTTTTCCACGGAGCCGAGAGAGATTAGCATAAGATTGTCACATAAAAAAACAACTCCGAGGTATTTTGATTGTTACTTTTTACAATCTTAGGGGTGAGCCTTAGATGCCTTCACAGAGTGCATCTCGTTTTTTTTTCAATAACTTTAGAGTTTTAACATTAATTAATTTAATGAAAATCAAATTTATTCATGAAATCTTTTTCAGCACATATTTATACGAGTACAGAATGACTGTCTTAAAAATTTCCGGTACAAATAGCATTAATTTATGACGTTCAGAGTTCAGAAATATTTAACCATTTATTTTTAAGGAAAAATTTTGAAAAGGATACCTATTTGAGAAATCAGTCGTACGCACACTCATAAAAAAATTAATTTTAACTCATAAAATTTAACATGAAAAGTTGATCAGTGAACCAACATTTGAGAAATTACAGAAAAAAGGAATGTTGACCGGATGTTTTAATTTCTTATAAGTTTGATTGTGCATTCAGAAAGGAGTACAACATCATAAATCATAATAAATAACTGAAAAGTGATCAACATTTCTTGTGTATTCTATTATACTAACATGATTATTTAACAAACTATAATTATTTATACGTTGGTTTGGTAGTCGGGGGAATATACAGTGTTTTCATTTAAATTGCGGTATAAATTGTGTATTTTTTATTGCCGAATATTTTGTAAAAAGTATTGATCTTATACTTATAAAAAGGGTGAACGATATGCAGTATGAGCGATTAGTTTCCAGAAGAAATAGTGTCAGAAAATGTGAGTGCCTACATCATTTCTAGACAAAAATTTGAGTAGCAATTCTATTACGTTTCGAAGATAATTTCCTTTAAATACAACATTTCTATAATAAGTGTCTATTAATGTCTACAATAGCAGTAACGTGCACGATACGTAGGCTATAATATATATTATATAATGTGATGTGTGAAAGTATAGGTATACACCATCTGGGTATGTGGTAGTTGTATAATATATAAGTAGTAGGTATACATAATTATACCGCAGATTATAAATATTAAAGATAAACAATCTATGATCACACTCATTAAACATAAACACGGTAGAATACTACTCACAGTGTTTGAATGCTTCTCATGTAGTCAAACGTTCCGTTTCCCAACGATTTGATGTTGTTATCGTACAGCGATCTGTAAAATATCGTAGACGTTTCGGTTACAATTGTATTACAAGTACGTAATATTGATACGGTTTGATTTCGTGCGTGTAAATTATGTACGTGTACAGACAGCATGCGACGTTATGAAAATGCTTTGAATTGCAAACAAGTGTCAGATGGATTAAAACGACAGCCATACTGAATATCGAATGATGAGACTACGCAGGTAGGTACTACGGAGAACGCGGGAAAACATTCATGAATATTCAACTTTGCTCTGGAAATCCGAAAGCGATTGTTTTCACAGGTAATCCGAGCCCATACACACCCCACTAGCGCGCGCACCCGTGTGCACCTTTACATTTCAACGTTTCAATTTTGTTCAATCTCCGATGCTGCCTGACTTGGGTTTTTTTTTTCATTACACGTTTTTATACGCATACAAGAAGTCAAAGGGGGAAAAATTAATAAAAAATAAAAAACCGTCAAGTTTTTACTCACAGTAAATTGACGCTGTGCAAATCTCTGAAAGCGTCTCGTCGAATACACGATATTTCGTTGGCGTTCAGAAGCCTTGAGAAAAAAATAACAACATGAAAGTAATAATATATAGTTTTCAGATTTTATTGTTTTCGGTATTATTATTTTTTTTTTACACTTACAAGAGCTGCAATGAAGTCAGACCGTGGAACACGCCACCGGGCAAGTCTTTGATTTTGTTGCCGTAGAGCATTCTGAAAAAAATAAAAATAACTACATAAATTCAATTTTTGTGACTTATTGGGTCTTCGTTTTGATAAAATTACATTCCTCCTCGTTCATACAAATTTTACGACGAAAAATTCGATTTCAGGAACAATAAAAATAATATATACTGTGGTTCACAGAATATCAGTCCGTATATAATGTAATAGAGCTTATCGTATAGAATATAAAAGTATAAAGGTTTATACGTGAAAAGTTATAGCTCGTATGAAAGTTGTAAAGTATACATTTTTTTTTTCTTTTTTATCGGATTCGGTAAACATTTTTAACACAAATTTAATACTTACCCATAGTACTTTCGTACACGGCGCGTTTATGATTACGATAATAAGCTGATATTGATGTCATAGTGTCACGTAGGTACCGAGTATTATTGGAATCGAGTTTAAAACGTTTATTTTCATTAATAAAATATAGTTATCCGCACTTAACACCGTTGCGGGTGTTTCAGATACTCGACAACTTGAACAAATATTTTATCATCTGTTATATACATATTATGTATATAATAGAAAACAGTACTAAGACGGCCGAAGACCGCGTTTTCGTTTCATTAGCCTAAGCGAAAACTAAATTATTATAAGATCTGCCGTAATTTATGTCGCGCTCGAGTATCTGCGCAGCTATTTTATGTATAATATAGATGAGATAAACGTTTACATTTATTTTTTCAACCAACGAGCAAATAAATAAGTCTGGAGATAAAAGCCTAAGGCGAAATTACACGCCGCCTGTTATTGTCATTGATAATGGCTTTTAGCGAATTTACGACCGCCTACTAAACAAGTGCACCGACCGACCCTTTGGAGTATAAAAAAAGCTCACGGCTGATTTGGAAACCATTCAAAATGTTTTTTTGAAAACCCCGTTTGCACCGGGAGAAATAACTTTAGGCAGCGTATACATCGACACAGAACAAAGGTGTAATAAAACGGTCAACATTATTTTTTCCAGAAAAATTGTGTACGATTTTTTTTTTTTTGCGACCGACAATTATTGCTATTACGTGATAGGTCGAGAGCAAAACCAGTTATTTTCCCACGTATATACTTGTAGTAATATGATGTTTTATGCGCGCTACATTTCCTGTACGGGTGTGATTGGTGACTAATGCGAAACTGAAAAAAAAAATCTTCAACATCACGTAAAGACGCATTTTCTCGGGAGCTGAATCGTAAAAATTATTTTATGATCCACACGAAAAAGAAAAAAAAATGTTTCGGATGGTTAATCATATGCATGTATTACTATAAATGTACTTACAGAGATGTTAATGACTTGAGCCCTTGAAAGGCGTCTACTGATATTTTTGTTATTTGATTTTTGCTGAGGTCGCTGCAACATGCAAATACGTAAATATATTATAAATAAAGCAATCACTATACATTTATACGTATTATATTATAAAAAAATTATCTAAATGAACATAAAAACATTTTTTGCTGAAAACAAAGTGAATAATAATTACAAGCTATGATGTTTAGTATAATTTTATATAATTGGTGTACAAATAACGTAACCTATATTTAGAAAAAATTTAATTTAGTTAAATAATATACGCAATTATGTCAAGACCAATTACATATCTAGTGAATAAATTACCCAACGAATTGATATCTTTATGTGCTTAAACAACAAACACATTTCATTAACGAGCGTATATTATTTAAATTCACAGTAACCGGTTGTTATACCTAACTGCCGGTAAATTTAAATGCTAAAATACACACAACTAAGCGTGTCGCATGTTCTTGCATTCGACGATTATCAGATTGCAGTACTATAATTTTATACGTAATTTATCTCGCCACAAGCATTATTGCTTATTGGGGTAAATTAATCAAAATATTTATACACTATAATTTTTATCAATGATAAATAACAATACAAATAATATTACAGTAAAATAAAATGATCATCTATTTATTGTATTGTACTTCCAACGGATGTGTATTAGAATCGTTAACAGTCTTATATACTAATTATAATATAATATGTGTGCACTTACATTCTTCTCAGACGTTTGTATTTAACGAACGCTTTGGGGAGGATTTCGGTGATTTGATTTTGCTCCAGTCTCCTGCGAAAAGTGACAAATACGGTAAACAATAAATCATCACATAAGTGTGGCGCAGGGACGTGAGGGGAATATTGTCGTTCTTACAGTTCCACGATGTCCTCCGGCAGTTTGGTCGGCACCTTGGTCAACGACTTCTCCCTGCAATTCACGATGCCCCCTTCCTCGCACGAACACGGGTGCGGGCACGAGGACTTTTGGTCTTCGACGCCAGGACCACATTCCACCGTTTCTCCGTCGAAATCACCGTCTGCGAGTTAAGATAATCGTAAATTACGTTATATTAGCCAGAGTGTCACAATAGCCTTATAAGTCTAATGAGACTCTGTAGACTAGATACACCATATAATTGTCCGGTACAATAGTTAATCAACCGACTGCGTAAACATATATACATGTGAGTTTGACTGCATTGCTTTATATGGCGCGGTGCACAATAAAACTTTAATCATTATTGCGCGTGGTCCTAATAATGTGCCGCAGTATGGGCAATATAATGAATCTGGTAAATAATTTATTAATTTTTTTTTGATTTAAAAATGTAGGTTTTTATTTAAATAACAATCCAATATTATAATGTGAATGACAAAAAAAAATTATAGTTATATTATTAACACATTTAATTGTGATTTAATATAAAAGAGTAAAAAACTATTATTTGCGATATATTTTTCATTTATTTGAGCAGTGCAAAAAATCAGAACTTTGATTGATTTTAATTATGAAACATAATAAATACGTAAACATATAGTTGAGGTTCAATCGATTAATCTTCGTTATGCTTTAAATCCGGATTCAAAAACAAATTGATGGATTATTGGTTTTCATTTTTAAACCATCGTTAGGTATCTAATAGTTATTTTAAAAGTAATTTTTAACTAAAAATATTTTTATTTTCACCGATTTTAGTAATTCGCTTATCGTTGTTCGCGATCAAACCACATCTTATTGAATCGAGGCCCATAAAATATCCGGTTTTTTATTATCGACGGAAATTACGTAAAATAAGTAATATCCAGAGAACGAGTGTACAAATTGAAAATGGTTTTAAAATATTTATATCGCCTAAAACGTTCTCGTGTAAATGGAGTGTTAAAAGTTAATCACCATTACATGATTATTACATACGAGTACATAATCATCGCATACAAATGTAAAACGCGAAATACTGTCTTCTTTAAAAAGTATACCCGGAATCGTCTTAACCAACTCATCCCGCTTGTCATTGTACGCGTAAGGTGCGTACACTCTGTGGTGATTACGATTGAAATTATAAAACAATTTTCAGGACACTAAATATTGGTTGGCGTGCGAGATAATGCGGCTGTTAAAAGTACCGTTCCCGCCGTGCGGTGAAATAAACCGTACCAAACGCATCGGAATCATTAAATGAAATTGCTGTCTCATAATAATTACCGCATTGCATGTGATGTTTGTGCATATCGGCTAATGACAAGCCAGCCATGTTTGCCGGCCCGTGACAGTGGGTGGTCGATCCCAGTCTAGGAATCCTGGGCAACCACTGCTGGTAGAGCCACTCGAGCTTGCAGTCGCAGTGGAATCGGTTTTCGGATAACCGGACGTTTCGCAGGCGGTAAAGGTCGGAAAATAGTCCCGAGGGCAGCGTAGTCAAGTTGTTGTTGTTCAGCGTTCTGTGCGGCAAATAATATATACGTATGCGTTAAGCAATAACGACCGCAGGTGTGTTATTTTTCTCATCGTTATTTCGAAACAAATGTTTCTCAATATACTTACAGTATTTCCAGGTCTTTGAGTCCTTTGATGGCTTGTTCGTCAATGCACAGGAGATGGTTGCTGTCCATTAGCCTGTGAACAAACGACCGGCGGTATCAATATTTGAACGGTTTTTTTTTTTTTCTAACTCATTGTCAACCGTGAAAAATAAAAACCATTATTCGCAACGTTTTATTGAAACCGAACAGTGCGAAAGAGACGCGGAGGAGCGGGCAGGAAATAACGAAGGATGATGTATCAAAAAGTTTTTCCTTCCACTGGAGGTGGATGGGGCGGTAGGGGAGGACATTTGAATTTTTTTCCACAGACATTTTCATTGTGGTCGATTAAAAAATATAAAAGAAATACCCTCGCCTCCTATGACAAAAACGATTTTGGAATACAAAAGAATTAAGTTGACGATTAAAGCTTTTTTTTCCACAAAAGGGAAAAATTAACTCATAAATTGAAATTAAGTCCCTTGCATAAAGTTAATAAGTCTTAATACCTGTTGGGAGTTCGTACACATTATTTTTTTCCAAATACTTACAAAGTTCTTAAGGCTTGGGCGCCTTTCAACATGCTCTTCCCGACGAACAGCAACCGATTACGGCTCAGATCACTGAAAACAAAAAAACATATCATAAAATAAATACAGTATTATGCAGTATGGTTTGTTTCAAACATGAGTTATTAGTTTATTACGAAATATCAAAATAAAGTAAACACAGTTAAGACTTAAAATAGAGGTATCTCAAATTAACGAGGGGAAAAAATCGAATAATGAAATGGAAATATATAAAGACACTTATTCAGTGTAACACGCATTCGTCGGGGAAGACGTCTGTTTACTTAGAAAAAAGTTTTTAGAAATGTATTACGGCAGTCGTTTGTAGCTTCTAATGGATTTTGATGTTATGTTTATTTCAAATAGAATAAGAGCGGTGTAAAATTGACTATCATGTTTTTTTTTTTTATTATTTTATTCACTGTGAATTGTATTTTTAAACTTGTGTCTCGGGTTCGAGCGGGGGAAAAAGGCAAAAAGTCTCCATTTTCCCGTTAAATTGATTAGGTTTTTCGTTCGTTCCATTAGTTGTCGCCGAAGGGCATCTCCGGGGACTGTTCCTGCTCTGCTCCACTCCGAGGTTTACCGGTAATTAACTTTACATCACTAAAGTCTCAGGATTTTCGAAGTGCCGGGCATTTTTTTTCTCGTTTCACAGGAGTAATAAAACGAACATTATTCAAACCTGGATGAAAGCGATTCCGGAGGGTGTAAAATTATGAAAAATGAAAACCCATATAATACATAACCGCACAATGAATGGTGGCGAACAACTGCACGTAACAATAAATATACAAATAAATTTGTTTTATTAATTAAATTTAATATTTATGATTTGACGTTGCGGCACAATTGTTCTGCGAATGTCTTTACATCGAAACCGTTACGCAAGACTAAAATATAACTAAATAATTGAATTCCAACAACACTCGTGAATTTGATTTATTCCGGTTGAAATATTAATACCCTATCCCCACAAAGAGATAATTTAAATGTAAATCTGTGCTTCGGCAACTGCGCGCATATATCAGACCTTTGTTAAAACCCAGCGTCGACGCCGGCGAAAAATACTGAAATTGGCGTGTCAACTGTTTCTTGTAAAAACGTCACGCGTATGCCATGACATTCAAATCGCACGCGATAATCTTGTACACGGTATAACCACCTAAAGTGTGCACAGGTGACGGTAAAATTTCTTTGACACAAATTCAAGATGTTAATGTATATTTTTTCACTAAAAAAAAAAAACTATTGACGAACATGTACGTTTTGAAATTCGATATACCGTCAAAATAACGAAACAGTAATTTTATTTTTCCAAAACGTAATTGACTTTAGTTCATAGCGCACGACTGTGTTGTCAAGTCACGTATATACTGCCGAAGTGACTACATATATATATATATATATATGTAGTACGTAATATGTACGTATATGTAATAAGTGCTTTTAAAGGTCTTTGAAACTCTTGTGAGTCAAGAAGTGTGTGGAAATGTTCTAAAAATCATACAATTACGAGAAAACGTAAAAAGGAGCTGTGCGAAACCGGAATTTTTAATTGCTTCGCGTATACATGTATATACGCTATGTAGGTAGTGCGTGCGCACCCCGACCAGGGTTCACTGGTGGTACCCGGGTTATTAATTACATTTTGAATTACACCCACGCACACATATGCACACACACGCACACACAAACATAACTCGTATCGCGGAAATACGATTTCGGACAGCTATTATACATCACAAAGGGAAAGAGGGGGAGACTATAATTTAAAAATCTTCTGCACACGAAATATGGCTCGTTGACCCGCCGCATCGTCTTTAGATGTTTTATGAAGAGAGAAAAAAATAATACATAAATACATAATATTTATATATATATATAGATATTATTATATCTGGTCTTTACACGTTATTTCATTTTTTTTTTTTTTATTATAAAAAGAAAAATAATCCCCGTTTCCAGTTCTCTTGGGACGCCGAGCTATGTGCACCGCGATATATATAGAGATGTAATCTATATGATAATACACGGGATTCCGGTGTATAGTGTATACATATATTGTAAAATCGGCGTTGGAATATTACGAAACTTTCGGTCGTCGCCGTCACCACTGCAGCAGCCTCCCGTCGCCCCTGTTGCGTTTGTAATCTCCATTTCACGACGACACGACGACCCTCCCCGAGAGCAGCAGCACGTCGCCGGGACCCTTCTTTTGTCGGAGGCGGCGGCGGCAGAAGCAATGATGACTGATCGAAGTAGGTGATTCATGCACCTTCATATTAATCGAAGAATATTATGTAAGGGAGAGAGAATGCCGGCGACGGTGACAGCTTTGCGGGCAATAATAATCATTTTCGACGAGAGAGAAAAAAAAGGGGACGACGGCGGCCAACAATCGAGTAGTCGTCGTTTTCTTTTCGTAAACCGAAGGGGACGAAAAACGACGCGTGTGTGCGTTTGACGAAGAAACGATTTTACTATACACTTGTGCGTGTGTACGTGTGTATGTGAAGTGTGTGCGACCGCAAACAATATACGATGCGATTGTGGGCATACTTTTATTATTATTATTTTTATTATTATTTTGCGGCGTGGTGAATCACCGCCGTAAACTACCGCGGTAATGGTCAATCCTCGTCACGGTAATCGATGTATACATACGAAATGTAAATAAGCGTCCGACGATATTGTACTACAATTATAATGTATAATATTGGTAAATTTAATAAACAATGTTGCGTTTGATTTCGTTTGTTCGTATAATTACACGATATTGCGACAGTGTTATTACTTATTATGACGCATTGACGGGCCGAGAGCACATTTTTCACAGATAGGTACGATAACTGCGGTCGTGATGACATTGATGATATGCGCGAACAGATTCAAACGATGATAATTTGGTAAAGTGTCAAATTTTTGAACGTAAAAATATTTGCGAGGCATTGCATTTTCCAAACAGTTCGTTGCATAATAACAACAGATTGCACATCTCGCCGCGTGTTCCATACCGTTTGAAATTATTGATATTCAAAGCTACATCGAGTTCATTGCATTGAAAAAATCTCTCACAAAATACGCGTACAAACAAAATTCGTTGTGCACAGCAGCAATCGTGCTAAACAGTTATTGTATTATTTTTAACCAGCACTTCAAGGAATACGATGAAAATACAAATGTAATCGAATTCACTTTTGTATACTATACGTACAGCGCGTTGCGTGTACAACACGTACTATACACCGTATGTACTCCAAACGGTTAGTTTGTGCGTGGCGACGCGAATGCGATAGGACGGAGGAAAAAACGCAGTTTAGTATTTCAACACGTGCACGAAAAAGTTGCACAGCAGCTCAACGGTGCCTATATCGCCGTGAAATTTGCGCGCGCCGTTATAAGCTGCAGCTACAGTCTGCTGGGAATAGCCGAACGTGTGTTACGTTGTACACTACGAGTGGCACGTATATTACAGCTGATTACAATAGTGCGTACGACGACAGCCGCGGCGGAGAGGAGCCGTACGCGCGCGTAATTCAGAGTCGTGCATTCACCGTGGTACGGTGGAATGGTAAATAAGTCAAAACCCTCGGTGCACCGGAGCCAGGTATACATTTCATATTATAACGTAGTGTCAGTACGGCATCAAACGGACGTCTTGTGCGCGTAAAACGATACACGATTACTCGCACCGTTCGGTTAGGCACCTGCATTTAGGTGCATACTGTGCACGTGTAAGTTGCTACATAAATCAAACGGACCGCATGATTTATGATACACTTAACGCGTGTATTATGGCCCCGGACACTAGCATTACGATTTCGATCGGACAGTCGTATAATATTATACGCATTAAGGACCATTAGACCGCGTATACGTTGAAAACGGCGGTGATAATTATTATCAATTGGTCACGGCGAAAACGTTGTAAATTAAACATTCATTATTTGATCGAACGATAATATTATACGGAGCAATGTGGTACCTGTACGTAATAGTTTCGGTGAATCGTTTAATTTTTTTAGATTTTTTTATTTTTTTATTACAACGCGTCGGAGAAGGACGAGGAGGAGTAGAAAGCTGCTGGCTGTATGTTATTAATCAGCTTACATGTATACAACACGAATGCGACGGAGATTGCTCGGCATTCATCGTCGTCATACACGTCGTCGCTCTCAGCTGCGTGCGCGCGTGTGGCATTGCGGTCGCTTACTAAATATATACACTCGTATACGCAATATTCTATACGTCGTGCGTGTCGTTGCTTGCGAGTGCGTTCGCATACACCCGGGGCACGACGAATTTTCCACTTTTACCGCCACATATATACGACGAAATAGGTATAGACCCTTTCAACGGTATCGAAAATCCGTTCCCGGACGTCCGAGTTTACCGCGCGCACGGGTAAATCCTCTTAACATAACCGCGCGCGACCGAGCACCTCTGTACGGGCGGCCGGCGGGTGTGTCTGAAGAACGGGGGAAAAAGACCATCGGAGTACTTGTAATACATATTTTATGCAAAGGTTTCTGTATAAAATTACGCGGCAACAGCTCGACGGATTTGAATTCGTTTTCTACGAACACGCGCACGTGTGTACTATACACGACGGTCCCCGCCCCCGCAAACATACTGGCGATATTGTTATTATTATCTTTGTTTTTATTATTATTATTGCCGGAGTGTATGCATAATAGTATATGCGTACGGAAGCGCGTGCGTGTAGGTATTTTGTTACTCGTCGGCGAAACTGATTAAAGCGTCTGAATGAAAAATGGTCCAAAACGGCGCGGCGCGAGGGTTATTGTGTGCATAAGTTTTGTACATAATATATAAGTACATGATAATATATTATACATATTTATACGTCTTACATACGAACGCGTTCCGATGTACGCGGCGGCGGCGCTTTCACACACGTGTTTATACATATATACGCGGTATAATAATAATGTACAATATGATTGGAAATACATGTGCGTTGTTCTCCCTTGTTTGCCCAAGACTCTCACACAGCACACACACACACACACATGTAAAAACACTGAAAATTCGTCAGAAAAGCTGACGTACATCTACTTATGTATATGTATTATTATGTGCGTGAGCGTGTGTATTTGTGTATAAATAATACCATTTATGATTGTGAGGAAATCTCGCATGCGTGTATGGTTGCGCGCCGGGGTAAAAAAAAAAGGGGGAAAAAATATTTCCTATACACTCCACCTGCGTTTACCCTTAGGCTTAAAAATACTATTATAATCATATCACGAACACACGCACACAATATGCCTACCTATATTACGTACCTATAGACACATACCCGCGGACGCGACTGGTCCCGCGCGATTATTATGTTGTCAGCTCGTTTGGAAAGGATAATAAGTAATAACAATGGTGTCTGTCTATCTATCCGACGAGTACCACCGCACTACACACCACTTGAGATGAAGGGCTACCCCGCTCGCTATATTATAACGCGGCAAAGTAATTTTTCATAATAATTTCGTCCGGCCCGCTTGCACGGCGCTCCTGTATACACACACTGTACCCTCATACACACAACGTTATATAGTGTCCTCGTCCTTAAACTATTACCTATTGTTATTGTTTACTATTTATTTTTCAAACGATTTTTTCTCCTCTTCATCGCAACACATTACAAAATATATGTTTCCGCGCCGACCAGATCCGTAGAAGCACCGAACACGCGCTTACGCTCACTGCTTTTTGTGGCGTACACAACACGTGATTTACTCTCATTGTGCGACGCTAATGGATCTACATAAGAATTAATGCACGAGAAACCGCCTCAAGGGTCACGCTCGTGATACCCTTTCCAAAGTCATCGTGTAACGTATTTAACTACATAATTTTTCATGCACGAGTATGCGGGTTAGGGGGCCTCGACGTCTAAGAGCCACGGTGAAGCGGTGGTATACTGCACAATAGTGGTTTTTAATGAAAGCAATTTTCACGCTAAGGGATGTCATCGTGTTGGTTATAGTCAACAACACGGTTTTATCACTTAAAACGAACACGAATTTCTAACCGTTATGTACGAGATAAAATCATAATAAAATAATTACCGTGCAATAACAATAAAAAACGGCAACGTTCAACTGTCGAACACGGTTTTACGGTTTTAGCGAGACACTTTTTTTTTTCTAAGTAAAATATTATTACAATACACAGATACCCAAGACTTTTTATGTTCAGTTTTATAACAAATACACACAATAGTTACGCATTCATAAAATATTACTCGAATGCAATATCTTTGGGTCCATCACCGTGGCTTCTCCACTCACTGATCTCAGAGTCTTTATTTATTTTCAGTTTATTTATTTACGGAAGTTATGTTACCGAGAATACAATGATACTAAAAACTATAAATGCTATAGTTGCATTGAAACTGTTGATTAAGATGAACATTGATTATTTAAAATTTGCATTAATTATATTATGACAAGATGTTTACAAAATGTATTTATAATAATAGTAATTTAAGTAGAATGTTATTAATTAAAACAAATTTATTAAAAACACGTGTTTTGGCAATGAAAATATTTCGATATGGATATTTTGAAGTCTTAAGTTTTACCGACTAATATTGATCATCATTAATAGTAAATCGACATAATCCTGCACTATATAAATACACATTATATTACTTGCAGATTATTTAATGGTAAGTAATGGAAAAAACCAACCGGGTACAAGTTTTGAGTGAGATAAAAGAGTTGTGTGAACAATTATGATGGAAGTCTTTAAATTTTAAAATAATGATAAATCATTGAATTTTAATAAAGATTTAGAGTGAAGTTTGGTTTAACATGCAAAAATAATAAAATATTAGTTTAACGTGTACCAATGTTGAGTGTCCATATAAATATAGATGACAAAAATAAAATGATAGTTTTGTAATACAACTTTATCTTTGAAGTCCCTAGTTCCCTACCATCCAAAATATAATTCAATAGAATAAAGTATTTACTGATTCATAAGATTTCAAAAATTCAGTGTGACGCGTATTAAAATGATTTAATTGTGTTGGTACGTGACTAAAAATGTACATAATAAATGTATAATGTTTAATGTCAATCAGACTTCATCTGATCTTGAAATTCAAAGTAACGAATTTAATAATTTTCAAGATTAGAATAGCCGTTCAAAATAGAAACAATATATTCCGAGTATAATATCACTCGCAGATTCTAAAATATCGTACATTTTATTGTATTTTCTGCATAAATATTTATATCTCAAGCAGAGGCCCATACATTTATAACTTTCAGTTTATTTTTTCCTCGACTTTTATCGGTTTAAATTTTTCATTGAAAATATAGAAAATACAATTTTTACGCATAAATATTAATAATTTAATAGATATGTGTCCAACAGAAAATTTTTTATCCGAAAATAATCGAATTGATGTATTTGAATGCCGCACGTTGTACACGTGTCCTCGTCCATCCGTACAGGATGATTCAACAAAATCAACTGCAATTGGTGCATTGTGTACGTTCGAGAAGTTTTTGCACTTCATGTCCAAAATGTAATTCGGGTAATTTTATTCTCGTGCTTTTTTCCCCAACCTAATGATAGATTTCCCAAAACGACACTTAAAGTTTTTTCCTCACGCGTTTCGCCCCTTACCCCCAGAACCGTATGCGTAACTACACGTACATAAAAGTGACGTCACCCTGCAGAGCTTCGACACGCTCCCCTGCAGTAGCAAGCAATAATTGTAAAGCCAGACTATAAATTAAACCCGGGTGATCCGTGTAATCATAGTCGCCAACGCGCCTCGACTGCCACCGTCGCCCTCACGTCCTTATATGCATCATGTCGCGCGGGGGCGGCGTGCTGCAGCAGCAGCCGCGTCGATGCATACCGTCGGTATCTGCGTTTTGTTTTTGGGGTGAGGAGATATTTTTTTACCATCCACCCCCGCACCAAGGCCGATCGGTGGAAGGGTTTACCACTGAGTCACTATACACCATTATATTCGCATGCCTACGCCGTGTATCGCGTGCGCGTGTATGTGCGCGTACGTGCACGTGCGTGCGTCTATGTTTATTTAAAGAACCCAGAAGAACAATGCACCGCTGCCGTCTGCACCCTCTCGACCGCGGCCGATCCCCTATACATAACAATGTCGCAAAACTGCAATATTAAACGCACACGAAATTCTCCCTGCTTCCCGCGGCGTCTTTGGCGAAATGAATAATAACACTACGACGCACACGCCGCCGGTTGACCTATTGTCAGTGCAAAGGGATATCGCAACAATGTTAATTTTTTGTTTCATAATTGATCATAAACAGAATGCGCGTGCGTTGCCATTGGTAACCGACGAGCGCCGCAACCCGCTGCCAGGTGCATGGGTTGTTAATATTAAAAATAATAATTTAAAAGAAAGATATTTCAAATTCCTTATCGCATTGTGCGCGGGCATTGTAAGAGTACTATTTAATTTTCTGTTCCACTTTAATAAAAAATGAATATTCCAAATTATTGCGAAACGCGCAGAATAAACGTTTTCAAAATATTTGCAAAACGTGCGAAACCTTTGTAGTAATTATAAATGGGTGAAACGATGTCTAAGTGTTTTCGTTTAAATATTTGAACGCATGCTTTCACAAAAATACAAATTATATTCCAACACATTCTATTATAAATGTAATGAAAAATATTTAAAATAATTCAAATTTTGTAGATATTATATGTTTTTTGAGTTTTGGGGTTTCAAAACATAAACATTAATGAAGAAATGTGTTTTGTGTAACGACGATTGAGGGAAGATTGCATAATAAAACAAAAGTTGATTGGACGTTTGAACTCTGCGTATAATTAATAATTAAGTTTAAATAATTTATTTAAATCAGCATCTAGATGCGGCTGTCTTATTCTCTCGATAAGTAAAACCCGTTTATGTTGAATTTGTGATAATAATGGTTAATTTAATACAAATAACTGTTTCGCAGTTAAAGCAAAAATCACAAACAGTTGTTCCTCAAAAAGGTTCATAGAAATTGGAGGAAAATCGTGTAGAAGAAATCTTAAAAACGCAAAACGACATAGTGAAGAGTTATTACAGCTAGAATTACTTATTATACGTAGAATGAGTTGCGTAAGAATAAAAAAGGCCTCGCCAAATAATTGCGATCAAACTATTAAAAAAAAGGTTTGAATAATATACGTGGTCAGATAAAATATTATTGCTCCGTTTCCTCCGGACGAACAATGTATGATTTAGATTAATGGAATACGAATTGCGCGTTATCCACTCACCGCGGGGCAAACTACATAACACATTTGACAGTCCAACGATATGTCTACACACAGCGGTGCAATGTACACGCAAATAAAAGGTAAATAAAAAAAGAAGAAAGAGCAAACATACGAAAAAAAATACACGTATAAAAAATGTGCTCAGCGCCCACAAATGGGCGTGCATGTGTATGTACGTGAGTGTGTTTTATCCGCGTGTGTGTATCCCGTTACGTCCATCACTTGTCGCACACCGGGTTCCCGGGACATTATTTCGAAGGGAGGAGGGTGTGAAAAGAAATATAATAATCTAAGGCGAGTGAGAAGGGTAGGCTCTCCTTTCTCTCTCGCCTTCTCCATCTCGCGTGCTTGTAGCGATTCAACGTCTAGATTTTGTCGGCCGATATAAAACACGTGTATGCACACTAAATAATATATATATATATATATATATATATACACAATGTAAGTATAACGTGTAGGAAAAAAATAAAACGCGCGTCGCAACAGCACAAAAGGAATATTATTCGTCCGTGTTGGGATTCCATTATGCAGGCGCCAACGGTCGTCCCTCGTGAACACACACACACACGCGCACACACACACGCGCACACTTTCTACCCCTCTAATGGGACCGCCACAGCCACCGACGCCTTCGCTGCGGTTACGTCTTTTCGATGGCGACGACACGTTCAGGACATAAGAAGGAGACAGACTACAGAAAAATGCGAGTAGTAATAAATAAATGAATGTGTTTTTTGTTTCACAACAATTTATACTAATTGTCGGACACGTTTGTCTAAATAAAAAATAAACACCGACGAGTCATGGGCCATGGGTGTGTGTGGTATTTTTTGGTCACGACGAAGACGGTATCGTACGGAACGACGAGGTATTTAACGTCGCAGCGCAGCAGACGACGCGTGTAGGCCGTCGTAGGTATTCGTGTGTAAGTACGCGACGCTAATGGAGCCGTTGTCCTAGGTCGCGGGCCGACGGACCAGAGCAGGGAACGTCGCGTGATGGAACATTGCCACGAGAGATACAATACGGCCACACACGTATAATATTATTATATTATACTAATGCAGTAATGCCTATGTCCGTATATACGCATGTACACACACACACACACACACACACACACACACACACACACACACACACACGCACATCCTGCGAGTAACATAAATGCGTATCCGACCACAACTCTCCCCTTCTCCGCCACGACAACGTTCGCGCACACCTTTGTTTCAGCGCATATATACACACGAGCACCGACGACTTACACGACCGTCTATTAAAGCAGCCAAGGCATTATACATAATACGCGTAATAATGAGTATACGCGATAGGTGCCGATATTAAAATGTTTGGTGTTTTTCGAGTTCCCCAACCGATTCAAACACTCGCGTAGTTTCACAGCCAATTATCACTGCGGTCAACGAGGTCTTCGATTCTAACGTCTTACACTGATAATAATTATTATTATCATGTATTATATTGACCGTAGACGAAAAACTCGTCACCCCGTCAGTCAAATGGAATAATGACGGTGAGGGGATGCATTTAGCACGGGTGCATCCTATTTGCTCGTATATTTTTATAAAGACACGTGGATACTCAAAACGCCCAAATCTTACAACCTGTTCAGTTGCGTGAACATGTACACAACTTTTTAAAATATAAAAAAAATGATACAATAATATTTATAATGATTATTAAGTTATTTTTTTCAAACTTAATTATACTTAAATTAATAATTTTTTTAAATACCATTCATTTATTTTTACAAGTTATAATTAAAACATGACAATCTTTTAAGGAAAAAGTTGTGTGCAAGCACATTGTACGAATGTGCGCAAACGGGTTGTTTTGTTTATCGATGCTTTAGCGCCAATGGTTTAATATTGTGCCCATATACTAACACTGTACTAAAGAGAATAAACAGAATATAAAGAAAATTATTTCTTACAACAGAAAATTATAGATAAACACGATTTATATTAAAAATTAAGTTTACACTATGAGCCATTTAAGGTTGATGAAGTATGAAGCCACCATTGAAAACTAAATATACAGCAGAAAAATAATGAATTTTTAAAATCCTATTAATGCCAAAAGAAAAATGTGCGGTAAAAAACAAAAAAAAATTACAAACGGAGAGCTTTAGTAATCATAGCCTTCTTCGGTTACGTAAATGTCACTGTACTACGTCACGATGTAAATATATATCACGTACGAATAAATCGCGAAATGTTCAAATAAATGAAATAAATCAACGCACGAAATCTCTTTTCGTTTTAGACGTGATTGAATTTTTATGTTTATTTTTATTTTTGTACAGCAAATATGTCATGCTTTTAGTGACGTTAATATACTATTAAATACAGATAATAATACCTATATATTATTGAGATTTAATATTGGAATTTTGTTTAGACTCTCCGTCGAGCTTGTCATCGTATTTGAATATTATTATTTTTTAAATATATTATCAAAATACCTTTTTATCAGATGAACGATTCCCTATAGCGCACGTTTGGGGTTCCCGGTATGTTGCACACGATGACTACAATCCTATCCGTCACACCCCCGCGGCGGAGGGCCGTCGTATTTTCGTATGGAAATTCCGGACCATTGCCCAGCACTATTATTATTGGTTCTACCCCCGAACCCCGACCACCCCTCGAGGTAGTCTCACTCGTTCACTCACCGCAGCCCCTGCAGGCACGGTGGGGTTCTCGTGTATCAATTTTCCGGAAACACTTTCGCCCGTATGACTCATTGGGAAATTGGAAAGCGCCCGACGAGCATAATCAAGACGAAAGTACATTATACATATCTGATCCCTATAGGAGGGTGCAGTATATATGCTACAGTAGGAATCAACAGTTTCCTTGATTGTGTGCACGGGGGCAATCATTCACACCCCAAAGGAGCGGTGTGGAAACAGCCGCGGTGGTGGGTTCTCGGGGAATACAAATCGCAACGGAAACGGTTGAAGAGGAAGAGGGCAGGCACGATCGTTTTGACGAAGAACTTTGAAGTGAAAAAAAAAAAAAAACAATCCTTATTCTTGTGTGCAGTAAGCGATGAAAACGCATATAAAAGAAAAGGGGTCGCATAAGGACACATAAGGTAAATGGGCCGAACATAGGGTACGAACGTGGTGGCAATATAGTTATCACACGTTCTGATGTTGTATTGAAGCCGTTAAATATGCATATTACTATAATATATGTGTGTTTGTCCATGGGTTATGTAGGTACAAAAAACAGTTATTTGGTCTGCGTTATCCAAGAGCTGAAACAATGGGAGAATTTAAAATTATTTTTCATATACGAGCAGCACCGCAGTAACTAATACTGAGTACTATAGGTATACGCGTGTACGCATGTCGATATTATACCATACGTACAATAGTGCTATTAATATATGCGATAAATACCGTAATAGTGAAACAAAAATTGTGCGCAATATTATATTATAAATACCGAATGAAGGAAGAATAAGAAATAAGAATTTTACAATGACGTAGTTTTTTATGCGTATGCGTAAGACATGATTTTGAGTAAGGGAACTACTAATAGGAATTTCAAACTGCATTTAGTATTTTTTTAAGAAAAAAAAACACATACGATTATAGAATATCATTTTTTGTTCATAACGTTTTAGTTATTCAGAAATGAGCACTTTTTTAGGCTTGACACTTGAAATATATATATTTGCCCTAACAATTTAAAAGCATAACAGCGTTTTCGAATAGTTTTAACCATTATTGTAAATACCCTATTAATAATATTTGGGAATAGAATACATTTATAATTTGTGCGGTATTTATTACCCCTTTTTTATTTCCAACTGAATTTTAATAACAACAAATCTATTGAAATAATATTGTTTTGTACTATAATTTTGTTGAAACATATCAAATCTAAGGACTAAGTTATTGGTATAAATTATTGGTTACAATTGGTCCAGTACGAATGAGAATCAATTTTACAATAAAACATGAAATAAAATCAACTCTTCAGTCAATAAAACCATATTGTCACAATTATTATCGAGCTTTTATAGCACTATAAACTCTTTTTTTTTTCATTTTTATTCATTTAACACTCTGGGTACATTGTCGAGAAAAAAAACAATTTTCCCCTATACGTATCAGGCGTACGCGACAGGAACAAAAAGCTTTCGATCCATTAATATTTTATGTTTCGATTTTTTTCATACATCGCGAAATCCCCCATCGCGACCTGCACCTGGTAACCCGTTTATCGTTTTCCCACGCATACATCCCCACAAAATATTTCATGATTCCAAAACCACCTTCATTAAAATCATCACCCTTTTGAATCGATAATACACAATAGAGCGGATTTGCATGTTCCGACGAAAATATTCATCATTTCATTTCTATTTACTATGAATTATTAAGTTGGTATTTTAATAATAATGCAAAAAATGATCGCGAATGATGAGTTTTTTCAATATTATAAATATATTTTTTTTTTTGCGGGCAGACTTTTGGCTTTTAATGGGTTCAGAGGAAGACGACGAATGAACTGGATTTCGTGTCGACTCGCCCGTATTGCCAATGACAGACTCGACAACGACTCTTCTCCCCTATTCCGACGACAACGTCTCTAATGGAACGGTCTTCCTTTGTAGGAATTTTGTTTAATTCAAAACATTAATTAACCCTTACACCACAAAGCTTGTTTAAATAATGAAAAATGAACCCTTTATCAAACTTATGAACTGGTTATCTGCTAATTAACAGCTTCCGATGAATTTCTTCCGCATTAGATTTTTATTATTCGCACACGTCAATCTAGATTAAAAAATTAATTAGTCGAACACAACTTGATGAGAAAATGTTCGGTGTTCAAGTGATTTTTATTTTACATTTTTTACTAGGCTACGCTAACAGCAATATTATTTATAAGTTATAGCTATGTAATAGTATTAAGGAAAATGGAAATCAGTTATTATTATTTGCATGTATATTTTGGATAAATATTGTTTCAATATTTTAAATTTAATAAATTTTGTTAATGTTTTTTCATTGTACGTTTATAATACTTGATAGTTTAAATGAATACATATTATACATAACATAATACACGTACAAATTCGTTTTAAACTATTTATAACCGAAGTAAAGCAATACAATATTATTTCTAAACCGTTTCAATAGTACCCTTTCATTGCATCTATAAGATTTCATTCGTAAAAAGAAACTCTGAGTTTCACGTTCTAAACTATAAATTAATTAGAAAAAATATTTCACCGCTATTTGTAGGGCTTGAACCCGATTGGACCGCGGCGTGGCGTGGCGTTGACTTGGAGAGCCGCTTAAGCTTGAAACACATACGTCGCGCATGTATACACGAGACCGTTAAGCCGAAAAACTCTTTTACTCGTCGGAATTATTATTTCCCCAGACACACTGCGGTTTTCGTAGTAAATTAATCCGTCTGCAGGTCCATTTAAGACGCCATTTACAAAAGGCGTTACGTGATAAGAATGACGGCCCATTGTCCAGGCAAATAGGTTTTAATCCGGTCACGTAAAATAAAAACCCTTTTTTCTCTTTTTTTTCCCCTCTCGCTCGTCCTTATCGCCGTCGTAGTCGTCGTCGTCGTCGTCGTCGTCGTAGTCGTCGGGTGTCGGGCGGCGGACGAAAATTTCGTTTTGATTGCACTACGTATTTCGCATTCACAGCTTCTCCCGCTTTAGGGTCTAGACGCGCACGGTTACGACCTTTAAATTCTCCTTTTTTTCTTTTTTTCTTTTTCAATTGAATATTTTGCGCATTCTGTCTAGCTGCTCACTATACGCACTACCATATGCATGTGATATATTATTTATAAAGCCACGTGCATTCTCCGTAAACCGAGCTGAATAATAAACACAGCTATAACCAATCGGTTAACGAATTAGTGTGTTATGTGTACATGCGTGATGTCTTATATACATATTATATTTATAAATTAACGCACACACGGCCGTCAATTTAAAACGTATTAGCTCTGTTATGCGATGGTAAACGGACGACGACACCAAATATTCTTGGTACGCACATAATATACACGTATATATTTTACATGCTGCAGTGTAGATAAATAACGTAGAATATTTCAAACTTACGACGATTTTGTTGAGTTGAATAATCCACAATGCGTGTACATACACGTCATCGAACCAAACGTCATACGTTACATTTATATAGTTCAGATTATTATAGTAATTAACATTCAAGCAATCGTAGATTTTTTTTTTTTATTGAACTAAAAATTAACATTGTAACGAATACCAAAAAAATACTCCGCTCAAACTCTACTTACTTCATTTGGCATACATTTTCTCTCCAATTATTATACGAGTCATTTAAATTTAATTTGCATTAATTATAAGAATATAAATCATCCAAGAAATAATGTTTAATTGGTCAAAAGTGTTATATTTAATGAATTAAACTCGCTTCTTCCTATTGTTTTAAATAAAACTAGATTTTTCTTTTAAAATATTTTTCCTGTACCTACGACACATACGATGTAATTGACACGGAGAAAGCGCTATTTTTATTTCTCATTTCACTCAGAAAAACAGGTAAAATGGTTATAATATTTTAGGAACAAGTTAAATTAATAAAACTTTTGGAAAAAACACAACTGTCATAATGGAATAATTAAGAGAATGAATGGTTTAATGAAATTTGAAAATAAATGTTCGTTCAAAAGATATTAATTTTAAAATTATAATTATAAATATTGTACATCGTGTTAATTTGAACATATTAATTTACTTCCCGAAGAAATTCCTAATCATACCTGGGAATATAAATAACATACTCGTATTTAATACTTAATCAAATAAACCATAGATCTAAGAAAACTTGGAAAAAAACAATAGCCGTATAATTGAGTTGATTATTACAATAAGACAATTGTAAAACAAATGTTTGGAAAAACACTGAGAATTACCTTAACTTAGACTGGTGAGCCAATGTCCATTGTGTATATCTAGCGAATTTAAAAAGAGTACCTACGGCGCGGCGTGGCGTACACACAATTATCCTATTGTGCGCGAATGCAAACCGTGGATTTAATTCTCTGATTCATTAAGTAAGTCCCAGCATTAGACTGGCCCCAAAAGCTTCTGACAGCACTAAACCGACATCATTATTGGTAATATCCGCTTAATTGTAAGCATGTATTCATGTCGCAATCACTTACAGAACAAATCATTAATTTCATGAAATGGATGTCCACTTCTTGAAATGTATCCATTTAGTGAAAAAGTCGTTTTTTTACACTAATTGGATAATTTTTTGACTTTTTCATGAGGGGGATATATTCGTTTTATCCAAATTGTGAAATTTTAAATATAAAATTATTTTATAATAAAATAAACAAATAAAGTTGTAATATATTGTTTTATTTCATATTATAATATATTATCATCAAATTTACATAAATATTAAATAATTCATAATGTGAATAAAATTAACATATCAACTTCATGAAGAAGTCGAAAAATTGTCCATGAAGTGTAGAAAAATGTCACTTTCACTAAATGGATAAATTTCATGAAGTGCGAATATACTTTCACTAATTGGATGCGACATATACTTGTATACCTACATGAATACAATAAATATATGCACATTTCATTTGTTTGTATAATACGTATCTATATATTTTTGATATATTGATTGTATTAAATTAAATTCTTAAATAATTCCAAAGGTCTTGTACGTTATCTCCGTCTACCGGATTAGATTTTACAGATATAATAATAGAAGCAGACAGGTTTTTTTTTCTTGTTATACCGCCCTCATTGACATATTACCATAATGCGAATGTAATTAGTTTATATGCGAGTCGCGGGATTCGAAACGGGCGATTTGTGAGATTCAGTAGCAAATTGGGTTTATTCGGAGCTTGCCCGGGGTGTTCCTGAAGTTCCAAGTACTTTGTACCAAATCGAGGGGAGAATAAGTTAGTGTCAACACTTCTTTTTATGTGCTGCAGTTAGAACATGTAGGGGAGAGAGAAGGTGTACACGTTTCTTAGACGCTATATTCTCGATCGAATTCATCCCGGGAGAGGGAACACGAAAGAGAGATATACACGCACACACAAATGTTCGCTTATAGTTGAAAACTGTGAAATTTGTTCGGAGTATTGTAAGAGCAAACTTTCGCTTTTGGAAATAACCTGTGGCGCTTTTGACGTGACAAGCGTTGTGTTTGCGATAAAGTTTTCTTATTTCGACGTAGTACACATAATATATAGGTATGTCGATTGTTTATCGTTCGATTAAATTAACAGCTAGCATGCCATCCGCAGAAAATTCAAAATCAAACAATGATCACGGAAAACCCGAAGTAAATAAAATACTGCGGTGTCGGACGGATTTGAGTTTTGTTGCTCAGCGTAGGATAATAAATAGACGTTCGAAATGTGCCCGGCACGAAGTAAACTAAGATTTTTAATACTTATTTTTATGGTTATGACACGAACAAAAACCGTCAACATTGGCGTACAATAAAATTTGCCAGATATGATGTTTAATCATTAGATAATACGGGTAGTAAAAAATATTTAAATTTGTTCATCGACTTTTTTTTTACTATTATTTGTTCGTACATTATTATTTTAAAAAGTTGAACGCGCAAATCAGTTTTTAACTATGTGTCAAAAGTATTGACGAAACACATAAAAAGAGATGTAAAAAACATAAACATTTTCATGACCAACTAAAAGTGTGTATATTATAATATAATGTGTATACGATGGACGCGTTGTTTTTTTCGTCGTTTTTAGTATGTGTATAAAAACTCGACGTACAAGTTTGTACAAAAAAATGTAAATAGTTTAAATAAAAAAAATACAACATTATACAATTGGTTTTTATATTTTGTGCGTTTTAACGAGTACCGTCGATGAATATTTTTTTTTCTTTCATATACAGTCGTACATAATAAAAGGCTTTTGATGTAAATCAGTCATTTATAAATATAAAAGAAAATGCATTTTGTTGCTATATCAAAAGAATCCGATTGCATTTAAATCGACGGATTATGATCTTTACGCGTGATGCACGTTTTCAGGGATCAGGGCGCGTAGTTACTGCACGTGGGGTCGTCGGATATGGTGCTACAACGGACCACGCAGGAATCCTGGAGGACACGAGGAGTGATAGGAGCAGGAAGATGAATCCCTGCCCGCGGGTAATTAATCAGCGAACAAAGACCGGCGGCGAGGATACACGCATAATCCAATTTCACGGATGAAATATCAATAACGGAGTCCGGGGCCCGTGAATAATCAGCGGTCGTCGAGGAATTTCCTGCGCGTCAATATCGACCCCTTTTGCAAATAATTTGACATCGCGGTGCCAGCGAGACTGCGAACATTTCAGAGACTACACTGCTGGCTGCTGCAGTCCCGTCTGCGCGGGGGCGGGAAAACTTTTTTTTCCGGTTCGGACGCCCCCGAAAACGTATATATATATATAAATATATTTGGTATAATATATACCAAACGGTTATTTATTTTTATTGACATGTGGTCTACGGCGCTTACACACAGACTCGTATAATGCATATGTATAGATGTACGGTGGATATATAGTGCAACTCGAGACCATTATATTTTATCGATTTCTTTGTAATATTACCAAAGTTTCTGCTCGACGCGAGCGAATATATCGTAATAATATTATAATATGTGTATATTATACACGCGTTTTGGTCGTATAAATATTGGAATTAATAATATATACTTAAATCGGTCAACTCGAAATGATTATATTATATACACGTCGAACAGATGTGTGTGATATAGGCATACATTATGTATTATAAATCATGTTATACTCATAGACACGTTGTTGGGTCGGCAGGGTAGAGTCGATGATATTATATTATAAATCTAGAATGTAGGTATATATACGTCATGAGAATGCAAAATTGTTTATAACATTATATGCGTCGACTTATAGTGTGAAATATGACGAAATAATATACTTACAGTCTCGAGAGCTGCGCGTTGCCGCTGAACGCCAAATCGGGAACTTCGCCGAGCTCGTTGCCATTTAATCGCCTGAAAACAAAAACCAACACGTTGTAATATTATTTTACGCGCGTGCACTCGCAAAGTAACAACACGACATTTTCTTTTCTGATTATAATCTCGTGTCACCGGCGCGCATGAATAATGTACTCGCCGCCCTGGTCGGCGCATAAAAGAATCTATCATATGCACGCACCCGCCATCCTCATCGTTACACCGGGGTCTCTCACGCCTTTTACGTACATTAACGGGTACACAATATATACACTTAAATATCTATATATATATATAAATAACAATATACAAAAAAAACATTCACGCATAAAGAAAAGTATACGTAATAAATAGGCTCCTGAGAGAATATTATTATTATTATTATTATTATTATTATTATTATTATTATTATTATTATTATTACTGCCTGCACGGTAACCGAAAATATAATATTGACGCAACGTCATTCGCACTCGGCCAATTTTTATTGTCCGTATACATTATATTGAAAAGTTGTTGTGTATATGATGGAAACGGTTTTTCCCGTTGGTTAATGTATCAGCCGAGTTGACGTTGACCAATTGCTAAAGTCATATCGCGCGGTCACATAGGCTTGTGTTTATGTATGTGTGCGCTCGTGCGTGTATACTTAGGTATGTGTGTATGCGTATATGTATAAGGCTAGCGGTCGGACAACAACATAAAATGCATACGCTGCAAACTCATCCATGTATATATACGGTGCGGCGGGGTAGGCGGCGGTAGCTGCACACTTTTGCAAAAACAACGATCAACGGCGGCGACCGTGTACTATATATACCTCTATTAATCACCAACCCGTCAGATTTTAGTGGTCACTTTCCATCCACCCCCAGAAGAATACTAATAAAACATCATTGACCCTGACAAGTTTATTATATACACATACCGCGCACGGCCGGCCCGGCAACCTAATTTTTATGTGAAAATATTTTAACACGCCTCCGCGATAACGTCCGCCTGCATAAAATACAACAATATATATATGACACCTATGTATAAGACCCAATCACTACGTAACACGTTTGACCGTTATTATAAGGTACTTTCTTCGTTACTTGTATTATTATTACTATTATTATTATTATTATTATGATTATTACTATTACATTGAATCTGAATGTGCGCAAGTGTTTGGCAAGGACATATTACTATTGTTATTTAAATGGGACGGAAGACGCACGTAGATCTCGATAACGCAAATTCATTAATGTACACAATGGGGCGGCGGTGATGTTTGCGGGGTTTGCGTTAAGCCATCCACTGGCACTCGATCAAGTTTATTTACACGTGTATGCGTAAATATTGAATGAAACGATCGCGGGAAATGTAAAAAGCAAAAAAAAAAAAAAAGAATTAGACCGTTCCATCAAACTAATAATAACAAGAGACGTTTGTTTTGACCTACTCGTGTACGTATATATATAAACGCATATAATATGTTGTTGTATACGCGCGACGTTTTAACTTCATCGAGTGTTGTAAACACTATCATCCGTACACCGTGATATTTGTTTGTAAATGTTAACCGCACGGTTCGTTTTACACCGCTCATCTGTCCGTCTCATCGAAATCACGACTACCACGACCCCGTACACAATCTCGCGCGGGGCGGTCGGGGGATGCGGTGTCTCGACTATCGCCGGCGACTGCGTGTATGATAATAATTGTGACCGCGCGTCACGACCACGACCGACGCACAGTGTTTCCAAATGAAAATATGCCGGTCACAATATTTTAGATGCATAATATTTGAACTACTGAACCAATTTTTTGGTCAGTATCTCTATTTGGGAAATTATAATAATAATTATAAGACCTGCTACATATACGCTGATAAATCCTTAAAAACTAAGAAATCATATATTACCGATTCGAAAAAAAAATAAAAATAATCTAACATTTTGAAAACATTTTTTTATTCATTAGAATATTACAAAAAAAAATTTACATAGTTAAATACAATTTCTTCTTTTTCTATAATCGATATTGATTTACCTACTTTCAAAATGAATTCGTGAATCATTGCGCGTGTAACAGGTGTTTTGGAAGTCATAATATATTAGAAATTGTAAAATCCGAAAAACGTTAAAATCGCGGAACACAAAGTTTAACCGTACAGCAACGAAAATTGTGCAACTATGTGCAGCTAAAGTAATCGAAATATTTATCATTTGGCCTTATTATAATAGAATATTATCGACACAACGTGAAACTCGATGAATAAACATACTTAAGCGATAAGTTCATCTATTATTGTTAGCAATTAAATTATCATATTGGTTATAGACATAATTATGATATTTTAAAAGGCATCGCACATTTATTAATAAATATTAATTAATAAAATTATCATTAATATCATTAGACCCCTATTATGTTATAATATTAAGCATAACTTACAAAAATAAATTATATAAACTGATTTAAAAAAAAAAAAACAAAAAGTATGATATTCTGATTTATTAAAAAAACAAAGATTATATCAATTACATTGCATATTTTGTAAGATTAAAAACAATATTTTGGTTTCAAAAATACACATTATAAGTCCTCAGATACTCATGAATATAATTGCATGATTAGAAAAACTAGATTTTGACATTTTAAATTAACCCTTTTGACCGCCGTATTTTCATTTGGAAACACTGTGCGACGTGTGTGGTTTGAATTGCGAATCGTTCGGAAACCAACTGAAGGTCGGAAACGCGAGATCGGCGAGACACGCGTCGGCGCGACAACGCGAAATGAATAAATGTACGTCCGCCGACGACGGGCCGCGTACAGCAGTCGTCGGGCGGCGCACGGGTCGCGTATAAATTGTGCCGCCGCGATGTACTCTTCTTCGGTCGACGCGCGCTATACGCGTACCCGCCGCCAAGTACCCCAACCAGTGGCGGACGCAGGGGGGGTTTTTGGGGGTTCAAACCCCCCCCCCCGAAATTAATAGATGATTAATTTAAAACGTAATAGTTATTTTATCTTATGTACCTAAAAACAATTAATTATTCAAAAGACGTTAAAATATGCTAGAAAAAAATGTTTTGGTAAGAAAAATGAATCTGTAATAATTTGTAATTTTTCAATCTACGTCATCTACGTTATATCAGTCTCTACATCGATTTTTGCAAATTGGAGCAACACTTCCCGTTTCAGTTGCTTCGAGTGAAAGATCATTCTCTTGTCTCCGTAGATTAAAAACCTATTTACGAAACAAGACGGCGGAGGACCGATTGAATGGATTAGTATTATTGAACTTATACAGAGACGTAGAGGTATCTTATGAAGATATCTTGAATATTATGGCAAAAACACCGAGGCGGATAAATTTGATTTTATAATTAATTGTTATGACTTCTAAAAATACAATAAATAATTATTTCAAAACAATGGTAATTATTCTTATTTTTTCAAAACCCCCCCAAATTTTTTTCCTGCGTCCGCCCCTGAGTCCCTAACCTATCTTTGTCGCCCCGCTAAGCTATGCGCGCGTCCGTCCCGACGACACGCCTTTTCTTTTTTTCGCACATCACATTTGACTCTCTCGCGATCGAAACAAAATAAAATAATACGCGCGCACGGGTCGCCCCGCCGGGATTGACGCCGAGCGATATATACGTATTGTAGCTTGATGTATATGCATGCTGCGAGTGTATTATTAAAAAATTCACTTTCCGTGTTGAGACTTTTATAGATTTCGAAGGTAGCCATTTCAAAGGGCTTATTTTTCTGATAATTTAGACTTTTAAATAAACATATTATAACGTTATCAGCAAATCTTAGCGGAAAAATGACGGAGGTGACAACAATTTACAGTATTTCTTCGGGCATTAAAAAAATTATTAAAAATTATTAATCCATAGAAAACCGAAATTTAAACTGTTGACATTGTCAGAAATAGCATTCCTATAAAATCGCTACCATAGAATTTCACAAAAATTATAAAATAAAAGTTAATTTTTTAACTTCTTTAATGATAAATTTACACTCACCAAACTATTGTCAACAATATTGCCTTTTGCCCAGAGATGCTCATGAAAAAAACAAAATTCGATTATCTCTATTAACACGGGAGATATCGCTCAATGTAAATCCCGGTGGTACAACCAGTATAGGTAGATCATTTTAGTTTGCTTTTGCGGCAACGCTCAACAGGGTTGGCCTGTATTATATTTATGCCCATTAGTATAATATGATGCTATATATATATATATATATAGTGGTGTAGGTACTCGCGTGCAATTTTTTTTTATTTTTTTTTATTTAAACTTGACAACTTAACTCGTTTTAAGATTGTTCAAATAAAAACAGCGCACCAAAGAACTTGATATGAATTATGCATTTCTTTCGGTTTGAAAGTTATTTTTAATAAATTGTAATTACTTTTTTGTCAAAGTCGCTCGAATAAAATGGCAATTGAATAACAGCCAAGAGAGTATTTAAAAATTAATTCAAACGGTCTAATTGGTTTTTTAATACTTTATAATATAAAAAACGATTTCTAGTGTTAGTATATAATAAATATAATCTATATGCATCTAATTACTCACAAGCAAATAAATTACTTTATTATAATTAAGTAGAAAGAAAAGGTAATACAATAACTAAAGTTATATAATTAAAAACTTATATATTTGAACATAATAGTATAAGATTATAAATAAAGTTGAGTTAGAACTGCAGTTCTACAATACGTGTTATACGTATATAATATTTTATAAACTTTAATTTAAAAGTTATGAAGTTATTAGACTAGAATCAAGTATTGTTACTTTAATTGATTTTTAAAAATTTAAGAATATTACAGCAGAAAAACTATTTTATTTTTGATAAATATGTTATACCATCGATTAAAAATACAGGAATTCTTAATCAATGGTTAAACGTGCAATGGTTAAACTTACAATATAGCCAATAAAGGCTATTTATATCCCAAATTAATTCAACCAATAACTAAATATTTAATTGTATTAATTTTTAATCAGGTGGTACACTGAAGTGATAATATAATACAGCTTTAATTTATATGTAAATCAATTTTACATAATATGCTACTTATTAATATCAGTTTCATAGTAATGAATGGTAATTAAAATGAAATCATTTTATTTCAATTTAAATACCTTATACTATAAATTATAAAAATATTTGTTGATAATTGTAAATTTTCATTTTAAAGAACACAAAATACCTACTGAACTATAGCAGCGAAATTATTTGATTCTTTGAATGAAAAACCGAAATTCATAAAGTCCATGATATCGTACACATATTTTTCACTTAATATCTACCCGTTTCTCAATTGTTTCTGCCACTCTCAATAATTTCATTAACTCTCTCATGACATGCCCTTTAGATATAACCACATATTTTTTAGTTCGTCATCATCATATCTATATATAGGTACTATAGGTTTGATTTATTCTTTATTTTACGTTAAATATTTTTTTTTAGTTTTGTATTTTATTATTAAACTATCATCTTAGTATTATAAACGAACACTATTGAACCAGAAGAGTTGAGATAATTATTTGAAAAACAAAAAAAAACCATTTTAATAATGTTTCAGACAGTGTAGTATCCGTGATAATGAGTCATCCTGTGACAAATACGGTCGACGATTGTCGATGTCCTTAAGGATATGGTACATTAAACTGGGTTTAATCCAATTGAAAGCGTTTCTTTGTTTTTATATGTGTGTGGGGGAGGACCTTTCGGGAAGTGATTACCCGTGTTCGCGATGCAATCAAATCGGTTTTTGGGTTAAGGGTTCCGAGATAATATACAGGGGTATTACTAAAGCGCCGAGTCTGGAATTATTCACGACTATATAACTGTTTCTTTACAGATTATAGGAGCCATACTTTCTATCCAATGGAAACGCCAACCGAATAGGTTATTCTTACAACAGTGTGTCTCGAGTGGGGTTGGGTTCTCTTATAGCAGACAGCTACTCGTAGACTAAAACAAATGGTCTTTTGTTTTTTGTTTATTTATTTATTTATTTATTTTTTTTATCGACTTAGTGTCCCGACAAAAATATATTTTATTTGCCGTTGTTGTTTTTAGTGCTGATAAGTTTGCAATAACCGAAATTCGTATACTTTCCGAAATCTTTTAATTATACTCAAAATCTATATATATATAAATAATATATTACTACCAATCGTATTGGTTGCACAAGTTATGATCCATTACAACGAATAATGTGTCCGTCCAGTAATTAGGTACAGTTTTCTTTACGTATCTTATTGTTATAATATATTATTAAACGGTTTAACCTATTGATAAAAGTTTGAATAAATATAAATACACATATATGTACAATAACAGCAATGAAGATTTATTTATGTTTGTTAATGGACGCTAACGATGAAAACCTGTACACAATCACGGTTTAGCTGAATATTACTGTGGATATAAATATTTTACATAGTTGGTACACTATTTAATATAAATACGTATTCATCGCGCAGATCTCTTATATCATCACATATATATTATTTATAATTGGATACTTTGTTTTTTTATTGATCAATCCTTTCAAGATTACGGAGGGAATGTACCTATTTGAAACGGAATATCCGTAGCACACACAGACACTATAACCAACTCAAAAATAAAATAAATGCAATCCTTATTAGGATAAACGCGTACTACGTATTGCAATGTATGCACCTTAGTATAATATTTGTCACTGGACAATTAAATTTAATGACAATACAACAACTGATTGAGGAAAACTCGTTTAAGGCCAATAAGACAATGATGATAATAATAATAATATTATGTAGATCTATATAATGGTCAGCCAGGATTTCCAATACACCTACTATATGTAGCTGTATAGGAGGTGTATAAAACCAAAAGTCCTGTAACAACAAGTGTTGCGTGACCGTTGTAAACTTTATTTCTTCTATTAAACGCAATATAACCTCGCACAACACATTGGTTATTATCAACAGAACATCTGCGGTCAAACGGCCAATTACTCGCAGTTTTTACGGCTTCTTCGTCCATAAAAACTTAGAGGGGGCGGCGACGAGCTAAGAAGATTATTGGCGGCGGCATGGCTCTATATTATTGCGCCTACCCGCATTGCGACAACACCTGGCTAAACATTCAATTTGCTCGCGGTCAATAAAAACTAGAGAGAAAATAATAGTCGTATAGAATCTCTCTATTAATTAGAACAAATAAGTGTGTATATGGCAGTTGTTGTTCTTATTAAAAAAGGATTCGTTGGGATTTGCGAGGTGTACACATGGTTGATTAGCAATTAGGGTGCATCTGTGAGGGGTCAGCGGGTGGATTAAGTTAGTGTATTGTACACTTCGACGGATCCTTTAAGTTGGCCCCAAAACGAGAAATAATAAGCTTTTCCGAAAATTGTTCGCGAACCAGAAACCTTGGCAGGAAACTTCGATACCGGTGAAAGTTCGGAACAGACGTTATCAGTAAAGTTTTTGGTCCAACATAACTACATCAACGTAAATCCGACAGATCTTCTTAGTCAGAGTATATACGGCCAATATTGAAAGTGACTGGTACAGAAATTTATCGCTCTCAAGTAAAATAAAAGTAACAAAGTAAAAGAGAGAAAAGAAAATGTGGCATTAGTTTAAATTTCCCTCGACATTTCACGCCAAAAAATCATCGGTTTTTAAGACAAATGGGACCCAATGTCTTGCGAACATGATTTATAGCCAAACGGTTTATCATATCTTCAATTTCAAATACCATTCGTATTCAATTTTTATATTCATTTATCAAAAAATAAGGTTACTAGCTGGTGCAAGGTAAAATGTTTAATCGTCAAACAGTGTATCCAAATATTATATTATTCATATAATATAATATAATAACAGCATAAAGGTATATATTAGTGCGTACATTTGTGAATATTATTTATTTAAACTTTGAAAATTTGAAGTAGATGATTTCGGATTTTTAATGTGACAAAAAAAAAAGTATCAACAATATTATACTGAAAAATAGAAAACTATTATAAGAATCAATGCTCGCAAATAATTTTAATGCATGACTTTCACAGTTTTTAATGTTGAAAACATTGTGATTTTAGCTGTTATCTCAACTTACTATCGTTATGCACAATGTTTAACTGTTAATTATTATATGAAGAATTTTATTATTATTTTATTTTTACGATTACATTTATTTTTTAAGACAAGGATTTTTTTGTATACAGACTTATCGGAGGGTCAACGGATAATAATGAGATAAATTGATTTATACTTGTCGTTAACCTTTGATGGATAATGCAAGAGCGTATATCAGCTATAGTATATAAGTAACATGATTTTATTTCAAATTCAAGGACCAACAAAAAAACAAGCCATAAATATTTTATCAATTTCCCCTAAATCAAAATAAAATATCTGTTTGTAATTAGTTACAATAAAATATTGATTTATCAGTCCATATGTTAACCGTATTTCCTTTCAATCCAGTTAAATGAACACGTGGGAATGATTTTATATGAAACACAAGATTCGTGTAATATGTATAATATTGTCATGTATCGATTTACTATGTACGGTTTTTATATTGTATATCATATTTCTTTGAAGTGCCCTGCGATAAGTAACGATTACTGGTTACTCAATTTTCGCATTATTATTCCCTTATGAATCTATTATAGTCATGTATACAGAGTGATGTGCTTGTAATATGTAAGTTAAATTTACCCTTCTTGTCCGGTTACAAAACGGTTATAAAAGCTATTAAAATCCAAAAGTTATTCCGAACTGATTAAAAATTAATTACCTGGTGGAAAATCGTTTTTCTTTTCTCTGGGCGTTTTAATTAAAACTAATTCCTTTCTCCCCCTCCACTACGTTTTGCTTCGTGTTCAAAGCGAACTTTTGCACTTAAAATAGCTTTCGAAAGACGATTTTTTACCAGAGCATATATTTTACCGTTATCTGGTGGACGTCCTTGTCATGGGTACGGGGAAAAAAACATATTTTTTTTGTGTTATTAATTGCGGTCCAGAGAGAGAAATATATCGCGATATGCGTTACAATAGCCACCGAAACTAAAAAAAAAAAAATAGCACACACATTAACAATGATATCAGATCAAAATTGTTTAATTACACATACAAAAAAAAAAACTGAAACAATACAAACATATCAAATCAATAAATTATTTTTTTAAGTCGAATAATAATATTTTCCTTTAGGAAGTTTGCCGACATTCCATAGATATCGAGTGGATAACATTTGGCACATTAGAAAAATGCTTATTTTAAATAGTTTGTGCTGATGTATCGAAAAGAAGTTTACTTCCAAAATAACCAAACAAAAACAACTTGGGCAGTAACGTTTTTTCACCACAAAATAATAATAAAAAAACCTAAGAATTCTTAATGACGGATATTTTTTTTAAACATTATTTCATACGTTAACCGGGTGTTTCATTTCCAATTCGTGTTGGCAGTTGTTCAACACCCTCTTAAATAACGTTTTAGTACTATTGTTAATCTTCTAAATGTGAACATAAGATTGTTTTTAATCGATGAACAAAGGTTGCTCTGCCACGTTGTATATTTGTAAAGGGTAAACATTTTTTATTCAATTATTATTTGGTTTTTCTTATTTAAATAATCAAACGCACTCAACGAATTAAAAAAAAAATAATGAAATAATGAACATATAATTACTACCAAAATCCTTTAATAATATTTAATTTGAAATGTTGTTTAAATGTAGAACACATAAGTAAGGCAAAGCAAAAGCATTCTAAATACGTTCCTGGTTTCTGTAAGTAATTTATAAATTTGAAACGGATTGTGTAAGCAATAAGTAATGTTCTACTTCCTAATTGAATTCAATATGTTTAAATTGACACGACTAAAACTTTAAACACGTCTAAATAACGTATACGTGATAAATACTGGCAGCATAATGAAATATATATTAGATGCTCGAAACATCTAATGATTAGGTACTTCTAGAAAAGCAATTATTATAAACTAAATGTGAATAAAATAACACCTTGAATGACAGTGATAATTCCGGGAGCCGGTGTAGGAAAAACGATGTAAAAAAATAATAATAATATTCAAGCAAAATGTATTAATAATAAATATAGTAGCTAGTTCGGATACATCAAAATATAGGTTTGATAATCGTGTTCAAGACATTCGTGCGTTAACTTCAACGTAATTGCATTTAAATTATAGGCTTTTATTTTTTGAAATATTTAAACGATAAAGGCGTGGTTGAAGCAAAGGAATTACGTTATACGTATTATATATATAATGTTATGTGCATTGAATACTATATACTGCGTTTCAACAGGGACTCGGGCGTTTTGTCTGTGTATTATATTTGTATATGTATATAGTTTTGCTATAAAACGATGTACACACGTATATTGGCATTGTCGATAAGAATGGGTAGGTAACACAGCAGCGCAAATAGTACTCGCAGGGACCGTATAATTATCGTGCGATTAAATTCCCCCCGGTAGACAGTAACACAATAATTCTTATCGTGTGCGAAACGATAAATATTTTAACTTTGTTTGAGCTGTTTAGAACCGGGTAACTATTGCACTAGTGCTAATACTTAGAAATATGTACCAAGGCACAGACATTTTTTTTTTATTTCGAGTGAGCTGACTGTAAATACGTTTATACTACTTAGATCCTGCCTTAAACACTACCTACATTGCTAATACTAGTATACACACAAGCGTAAGCAGCGTACAACTTTGCCCGACACGAAGAATAAAACGCGTGGATTACCAGCTGCATAATAAAAACAGAGTGAATAGCAACAGTCTTGGTGTAGTAGATTATCTCGAGAATAGAAAAAATCTTATCCTTGCCACGTATCCTTCCTTCCTCCCTTGCGTCACACACACACACACACACACACACATAGAGTAAGTATTATTAGCTTTTCTGCTGCACAGGGAACGGCTCGATGGCGGTGCACCACTGTTGATAATCCGTCAACCAACAATAAAGTTTACGCACGCGTTTGCCGCACAAAAGACTTTTGCAAACGACAACCATTATATCGCCTAAACTTTAAATGTCAACAACGGCGGGCGGCGACGCGAGCTTATAATTTATACACCAAAATCATAGTATAATATAATAAAAAGTATTTCAATATTATGTACAGCTATACAATACAGTGGTGGTATGATGTAGTGTTTAGACGGGTTTCAGAAAATAAACTAATACGATTTTGATACTGCACAAACCTCAGATTTCGACAAGTGTTACAAAAATTAAAATTAATAGTGCGCGTGTACATATAATATTTCGCATGTTATGATAAATTCCGAAAAATACCGTTCATTTGTTTTAATTTAAACTTTGCATTTATTTTTTATTCGTTCGAGGGTAGTTCCGGCAGTTTTCGGTCCACCGGTAACCAGTGGGGATTTCGGGTCTAAAGCCTCTGGAAATTAATTCTGAAAAAAAACATAAAGGGGAAGCGTTTTGTTGGAGATAAAAATCCTGATTTACTACTCCCTCACTTAATGTCTATATATAAATATTTAGTGTAGTGTATATGCCACGATCACAGCCTGAGCAAGTATTGCTGAGAAATATTTCCTATAACTATTAAACACGCGCCCGGGGTGGGCCTATTCGTTGACTATCCTTTTCATTAAACGGGAATTTCGGAGTATATTAATAATAATTTGCCCGTGGGTGGTAAAAGTGTCCTGGCCACGAAAGGCTCCCCATAATGGACGGCCGTGACGGGACTTTAATGAAAGCTCGTATGGTGGCTGTGTGAAAGGGCTCAAAATGCAATTATCCTCAGCCTTTGGTGACCTTTGGCAATCTCACCTGCGATATTAATGCCTCTGGGTCTACATAAATTAGCTAACAGCTTATAACGCGAAAACATTTCTCCGTCACAGCATCAGCACGGACAACACATGGGATTCAAATGCAAAACATTAAAAGTCAAATAAAAAACTTCGGGTAGATTACGTGAACCATTTAAATCGGGGCGCATGATTTTTATTCCAATTATTAATTATTTAAAACAAAAGTATTGAAAATATTTGTAATAAAAAATACAAATAGAGTATTATAATATATTAAGTCTGCTTATATTATTAACGGACAGCCGAGTCCGTGTTAGTTATCACTCACAAGACAATAGTTTAATAAATTCGTGAAGAGGAAAAAAGTATAGAATTTATTTAAAGCTTTAAAAATACCGGTATCTGTATCAATAATGATTTATTATTACAATGAATATTTGTCACAACTATAACTGTTTAATTAAAAAAAAACTGAAATTTATATTTTCCGCCTGAAAGATTTCGATTTCTTTAAAAAACCCAAATAAATGCCAACATTTTAGCTTCAATTTTTTCTTTGGATCCGAATAAATATTTAGTTTTTGTAAAAACATAGTACGGGGATTTAAAAAGCCATTAATAAATTAAAGTCCACATTTGGCGTTATTAGTCTGAAATGTTTTGAAAACTTTTTTGGCATAGGTTTCCATTTCTGGAGAGCTTTATGATTTCAAGAGACGCTGAATAAAGTGCTGGATTCGTTAAATGTAATAAACAAACGGTCTGGAAGAAAACTATTACACTTAAAATTCAAGCGAAACATTTAGTCTAAATGTAATTGAGTATGCTCAAATCTCAATTATAGATTATTGTCAAAATAAACATAAATTATTCTCTTGTTCATAAAACAAACACGCCAAATGAAACAATTATTTTAAAAACCATTTCACGTTTATATTTTAACCATATTTATTTGCTGGTACATTGAATCGTACCGATATAGCTATGACGATTACTTAAAGGTGGATAGATGATGAATCATTTTGTAGCTTTCACGTTATGGCTAATAAACAATAAAAGTACAAAACTATTGGTACCCTAAATTCCTATAGGAATATTACAAGCATCAAAGCCGACCGGACACGAGAAGAATAAGATTGGCATCCTGAGATATTTTATAGCTAATAATTAACTATTTGTTTAACCACACAACTTTTAAAGTCCATGGTAGTTGAACGAAATTAATTTCAATAAACTGAAACAACTTTGGAAAGGTTTGTTGAAAACAGTAAAATACAATTACAAAGTTACGTTTAATCTAAAGTTTCGATTTATGTGATTTAATCATTGGTAACGGTAGTATAGCGCATACGATCAATCGAAAGCGTATCTCGAAACGGCAGTGATCCACCATAAATTATTATTTATATAATAACAAAACAAAATATACAGTCAATTGAATAAGGTCAATGTCAAATGGGTTAATATAAAAAAAAAACTTGCATATGACAATTCAAATGTTATAATCATAACACATAAAATTCAATAAAATAATACTAGGTATATGAATTTTTGAAATTTAGAAATCATAGCGCTTATTTTTTAATTCTACATTTTTGGTAAATAACACATTTTTTAACAGCAAATATAATCATTGGTATAGTTCGCGTCCTTAACTATCCCTGATACGTATTTCAACCATTTCAATTTGTTTTCCAGAATTTCTAAATACAGTTGGTTTGTATACTTAAACTCATCATCTCATCAGAAATATTTATAATGTATAATTATTATACGTTTATACTGTATAATAATGGTTTTGGTGAAAAAAAATTGTTTGATTCAATAAGATAACAAATGATTTATGAGTAACACAACAAAAATGTAAATAATAACATAAAAATTTCAAAGTTGAACGTTTGGTTTGAACAAACGTGATGGATAATGTTATTATCATCGAAAATATGGAATCCAACATACCAGAAAGTATCAAGTATGCGACGGTTATTATCATTGAAAAAATCTTAAATGGAAGTTCTATGAAACTAACGAACGTCGGACTAGCGAGGATATAAGATCCACCCGATCGCGTATGAGGGATGAACTTGAAAAAAAAATTTAAGCCCGGATACCTGAGTGCAAACAAAATGTATTACTAATTAGTTCCATACAAATATATATCATGGGCAATAAGAAATATTTTAAATATTTGCACGGTGCACGGCGTGTAAACGCGTACATTTTATATTTCTACAGGCTGCGATAGATTCGCGTGGAAACGCATCTACTCGTATGTTTAATGTTACCACGCCGGAAACAATAACGTTTACAGAAATCGAAGGGTAGTTTATATAATACATCACGTATGTGTGTATGCGGTGTACATTATGATATCGTCTATACGATGTTCGAGTGCATGTACAGGGTGATCGCTTAATCATCGGGTAAGCATAATGCTTTTCGAACCAAATAGTTTTATCGAGATAATTTTCTTAAAAATATTTACGCACAGTATTCATAGATTTATCCATTGCAGCTTATCTACGCGTTACAGTAGTGACATAGTTTTAATGTGAACATTTACATGCTATTTTAGGAGCGTCTTGGCTTAGGTCTAATAATTTAACTATAAAGTATGGATCGGGTGGGGGGGGGTGTAAATTGGGATTGATTAAAAATAGATAAGACGCGTATATATAACAGTCCGCTCCATTTGTCTTAGCCGGACACGTGTGTATTAACGTATTCAGACGAACTCCGACCGCATCCGCTCGCCGCGAACACAGAAAAATACGGCGTGGCAAACGGCGCGGTGATTTGGAATTCGTTTCCCGAAAAGAGTACACAGTTACGTTCCCTGGCGTACGATAACTTCACAAAACACCGTTTAGCCCCCGCGCAAAGTATAGAAACGCCCGCCCTGTATGTACACCGTCCGGGGGTGGGCGCCTACCTATATATTATCTAACGCGTGCGCACAAACGTACGCGGTTGTTGTTCGGAATACCGATGTGTATATTTTGGACGATAATACGTATACGTGTGGCGTTATAAGTTAATTAGCCGTCAGGGGTTTAGTATGCGGTAAGCGAGGAGGCTCGGTGTTGCTGCGGGAGAGACGGCGATGTATACAATATATGTACACACGTGTATACGATATACGATATAAATAATACGCGCTACGTGCGCACCAGAAATCCTGGGAATGCCGGTGAATAGGACGCGGAAATTGCGCCGTAAATAATCAACGGGGTCATTCATGACGAATCGCCCAGTTGTTGAGATCCGTCCGCACCCCTTGTACACGGTGTGACATATTATAATAATATTGATATGTATATACTCGTGTATTATATTCTATGTGATGTGTATGTTGCACCTATACAATATATGTATACGACGCCGCGTTTAAAACCGTCGTCACTGCTGTTATGTATAATAATTGTTTTCGATCTTTGCTGCGTTACCCGAAAATCAGCTGCGACGGGGGTAGTGTGTGACGTGCGAGCGATTTATTGTGGAGAAGAAAAAAATGCACACAACTCTTTTTCAACGCTTAGATTTATATGTTTTTATGAACATGTGATGCGGTGTACGCGGTTGGTATGTGTACTTGCGTGCGCTGCAAACGTCTTTTAAAATAATGTGAAAACTCGAATTTCGTTTATTCAGACATATATGATATTATACTGATATAGTACGCATTGATTAATCGGTAAGATAATTTAACGTTTGTCAAGACTCGTATTTTACAAACGCTGCGATAAACAACGGATAGCAAATCGAAAAATGAAAATAAAACTATTTAATGATTTAATATGATATACTCTATGGGCACTCGCACGTTATTCATATTTATTACTGCAACAATAATAACTTTTAGCGTTCGTAACTTTTTCTCGAGGATATGTTGCCAAAACCGCGAGCTCTGTATAAACAAGTAGCGGTACTACGTATATGCTACATTACGAAAATTATTTTTAATGTTGTATAACCGCACGGGTAGTTGACTCGATAAGCATGTGTTTTTTATTTCATTACATCCTTCATTTGTCAAAACGTCGAGATGTCTACCGCACACACTTCTAGTCATGCATCGGATTACATGTACACAAACATTCAACACAAGTTGTCGAGGCTTTTGACATTTTAATTTTAGTCCGCATCTCCGACCCGATATAAATAATATACAATTTGTATCTTGATAAAACATATATACACAATAACTGGCTATTTTGTATAGTTAACCTATAAAGAGTGCAGTGTCTGTGTGTTCCAGAGTTTCGGAGACTGTTATTAATTCCGGACACGGTCGAAGATGGGAAAATGTATTATTTATAGAATACGAATTTTGTACTTACAATCGCTCCAATCGACCAAGATGTTTGAAAGCTCCTCTCTCGATCGTGTGAATTTGATTGTCCGACAATTGCCTTGAAAGAAAAAAAAAACAATTAAAGAGAAACATTTTTCAATTATAAAGTTTCTTATAAAAAGGGTCATTCGAGGTGGGGAGTGGGTATTGTGTATAGAAGGAGAAAAAAGTACGAATGATTTGATTGCGTTTTTAAAAATATAGTAAACAATATAGAAAACGAATTTAATTGGTTACAAATCCTTCCGCATGGGTGAATAATTCTTAACTTGCTGTTTGACAGCAGTATCAAAGAAATATTGCGATTTTATTAAAATTACTTTTCACCCGAATCCGCAGTTCGAAAACTTACACCCTTACTAGAGATATAAACACGCCTCAGATACACAACAATATAAGTTTCGATGGTTCAAAAGATACTTTGCACGTTATAATAGCACCTCTTTAAGATTTTTTACGTTTTATCTTGAAGTAAAATATACAAGTCTACCGGCGAAGATAATATTATTATATAAGCTGCAATTATATTGAAACTTTTGTTTTCAATCAACGATCATTATGATTATATAACTCTTAATTTACATATGTTTTATATAAACTTTTATAAATATTAATATATATATATATAGGATGGGTACATGGTAACCCATTGATGGGGGGGAAGACGGGGAACTTGTTCAGGAAAAATAATATTAGCTTGTAATCTAATAAATATCATTAAAATTATTTATAGTGTATGAAAAAAGACATTTGCAGTACTTTTGATACTTAATTTTTCTGTCCTTACTAAAATGTATGAAATAATATTAAATCTTGATACTTCAATTTACATTCTAAGAATTTTTTTTTTAAGAATATTTTTTAAAGATAAAACATTAGTATGGTATACGTAGGTAGAGGTCTGACAGTTCTTTTATTAGCATTTATCGCTAACTACTAATTGGTTTACCTTATTATAAACAAAGTGTCATTAGTTTTGTTGTATTATACTTCATTAAAATAAATATTGTTTTTATAGGTATTTTAGTAAAATAAAAAATTTCAGTATCATTATTTATGGACATTTATTTATACATCGCAATTAGTAAATTCTAGTGGGTTGCCTATAGGTTACTGGAATTAATATCATTGAGTAATAGCAATAAATATTGACATTTATATTGTAAACTGAATTTAAAACGTTCAAAGTTGGAACCAAATGTATTTTATGAAATCAGTTTAAAGACATTGAAGTTTACATTTGAACTAAAAAGACATAATCTAGTGCATTCCAATTTTTTTTTTTATTAAAAAGAGAAACAATAAAATACAATTTTATTTTAACAAGATACCTCGAGGCTCGAGCAACCGTAATAGATTATGTTTACAAGTGGCCACGAGGCGCACTTGCAACGGTGTATATTTATACTGCGAATAAATAATAAAAGTCTGAAGGCAAAGTTCATGGAAGTGGAAAAAATAAGTTTCCGTTCTTATTAACACGAATAATGAGAAACTGAGTTTTCTCCATTTCTCCTGTTTTATTTTGTCCCTTTTCCTTAGCAATATTGACGAATAATAATTCCAAGTCGTTCAAAGACTATAAGTCATTGCCGAAAATCACTTGAAATTACTACCTATATGTTTTCATGAATAATTCGCTTTTTTATAATAATTCAAATTTTTATTCTGCCCCGTCCATTTGAAAAATAAAGTAAATATATTTATATAGTCCCGGGAAACCACCGTGTATAAAATATATATATAATATAATACTCGACCCACTTCATACATACACAGTAGGAGTTCTATTAAATTTTCACAGGTCGCCAGACAAAACCAACAAACTGGACGTAAAAGGGGAACGAAAAAGAACATAAATCAAATAAGACTTTTAAAGATACACATTTAAATAAATATAAGGTAAAAACAAAAGGACTTACAAGACTCGTAAATTAGTCAGGTTGGCAAAGTCAGTAGACGATATGACCGTAATGTTGTTTCCCTGCAAGTCTCTGTAAATAAAAGAAAAATAATTTATTAGTTCATTATTAAGTGAGTAAAACGTATAACGATAAAAAGAAACTTTTACATATTATATACGCGTGTCGTTGTTGTTAACAACAATAACCTTATGGGGTACACGCATTGAAACCATATTATACGTTAGAAAGCCGCGTACGTTGTACGAACGAGTATAAGTGTAAGCACGCGCGGTCCAGTGCGCGGAACGGACTAATTATTATAATAATAATCGGTGCTAATAGTTGCACGTTTACGTATAATAGGTGTACCCAGGGCCGAATTTTAACTTTTTAACACCCGGGGAAAATTAAAAATACACGCCCTTTTCAGGAAATTCCTGGAATGCATTGCAGTCCACAGTAAACACCGACATACAGTCGCGGACGGATATTTCCACTGCAATACGTACCTATTTGTCCATTTTAAAATAATATTGTTATAACTTGTTAAAATTAAAAATAATATTATTTTATTCACATACCCATTATTACATATTTCTATTAAAATATTATTTTGTAGTTACGACTTTTGTTTGATTGTTTCAAAGTCCATTTTAAATTTAAAACCTTTACAATACGCCCACGAAGATTATACGCCCGGGGATAACTCCCCGACTTCCCCCCCCCCTAGATCCGGCCCTGGGTGTACCGCACGAGTCTACGCATATTTCTCTGTATAAACTTTTTTGTCGATTTACGACGGGGACGACCGTACGAACGGTGAACGAGCTCGCGAATAGCAATAGCTAACAAATCATATTACTATTACTACTGTTATTAACGTTTACCGCGCGGATTACAACCGAAAATGAATCTCGCCGCGGACCGCCCGGCCCGCGGTCTTATCGCGAGCCAATCTCTAAGACCTTCCGCAGACATTTCGCGGCATACGTGCGCGGAACGTCCAAAGACCGAGACCGAGTTACCATTGAAGTCCGGGCTCGCGGGACACCGATGAATACCGCGGGATCGTCGCCGGCCGTAAGCGTTGTATTAATTTTACACGTTGAAAACACGGATCCCGCTGAGATTGCGAGACCCCGCGGGGTCGTCGTCTGCGGTGGGGTCGGAATTAGCGGCGGCGCGCGCGTTCGCAGCAAACGCATCCCGAACGCGCACCTGCAGCGGCAGCACATCGCCAAAGGGATTGCAACTCGATCGCAGTTCGATTTCGGGTTTCGCAACACGTATGTACAATAAATAAAAATACCTATCGTTTTTTTTATCACGACGCCGATGACGATTATTATCCCTCTCGACGAGCGTATTGTTTGGAAAATCGCGAAAATCGAAGAAAAGAACAATAAAACATTACACGTTATAGTGGAAAATGTGTATGCGTTTATATTTATGACGGAACGCACGCGGCACGGTGTGTGCGTACAGGATATCCAGGGATCTCGCGGAGTCATTGATTTCTTTGTCTCCTGTTAAACGACGTACACGCTCGATTTAGGTATTCTCTGCGAACACTGCACGGGCACATATTGTACGAGTGCGTACACGCGGTATACCATTACTATACCATACGAAATGCCGACAAGGACCACCTTCTTTTCCGATCGTAATCTCTTTCGACAAAAGTGCTCCAACAAAGCCGCTTAACTTGTTTGCTGGGTTTCCACTCGAATAGTTACCGTTTGACGAGAGCCATCCAACGGTATAATACATGTAAAATACCATTTCATGTGTGCTCTTTATCGCAAATTATTTTATTTTTTTATACGTTTTCTTTTTATCCATGTCCGTTCTACCGTTTATACGTCATCATCGTGTTACATATAATATTATGTGCCTTGATATGATTTCAAACATTTCCAAGTGGAAAACTTATCGACTCAAAAATGCTAAAATATTAAACCGTACTCAGCGACTGTGTACATTCTTGCAGTGTTTACAAAAATAAATAAATATTACGGCGCATTTATATACTTTTTTCATACATGTATATAACGCATAATTATACATACGTAAATATTTTAAAAGTATATAAATATGAATATCTATATACCATTTATTTACGCAAAAACCTTTTTTTTTTTTGTTGTTTAACAACGAACAATACGGATGGATTTTGCGCACTGTATAGCATTAACATATCTTATTCGAGTAAAATTGTACTAATTTTTTTTACAATTTTTTATGTGCAGATTTCTTTAGAAGTACCCATACATTATTTAAACTATCATGGGCCGTAGAATGATTTACTAAAGTAAAACGCATTTACTACGGTTTCGGTTAACAACGTAAAGAACATTCGTATTACGATCCGAGATAAATATACAATATGCATTATGAATACATCAATAAATCACTTAAAAAAAATATTTAGTGCAGAAAACGTTATATATACTTTTGTACAGAAATTTGAATATCATAATAAAAAAAATGGTACTAAAATATTCAACAATGAAAATACTGGTGAATATGAAAAAAAAGATTAAAACTATAGCCGAACTAATAAAATAAGAAGAATATTCAAATGATCCGAATAATCCGTTACTGGTATGGTTCTTAACAAACGATGTAAAATATTAATAATTTATTTTGAACAGTAATTTTCTTGTGATTCATTAAAATATAATTGTAAAACTCTGTAGACTATGGAAAATAGATAAAAACTACAAAGAAATATTTTAACAAAATACGCCAATCACTGACGACACATAAAGGGTAAAAATCAATCCGATTATACCTTCGATAACCGCTAAACATCAAAACTAATTTTGATAATAAATAAGGTAAATTTTATTTCGCTAGTTTTATTTATTTATTTTTTTTTCAAACAGATCTTGTAAACTATACGACAATATTTGAACTATTGTTTAAACACCTCCCTGCGGTTGGTTACACTCGAAAAGGCAATGTAATTGCGTTTAGAAAACGATGTCTTTTTCGAAAAAAGGCTAAGTTTAGAGGAAAAAAGCAAATACCACGTACACGAAGGGAAATAAAAAACAAAGAAAGGGTAATTTGTTAGTTTCAAGTCTGCGACGAACAATATAGTGCCATATATTGTTTTCCACTCCTGTCCGCCGGCTAAACGAAAAGAATTACCAATCGATTTGTCTGTTTTCGACGTACAAAAAAATCGCAAAACATAAAGAAACCCGTCAGCACCAATACTGACTTCTATTAATACACGATAGTAGGCAGTTTTCCACGATACGTATTGTGCATAATATATTACAGGGATACGGGAAGTGCGAAAATAGTCGAGTAAATACACAATCGATTGTGTAGCGCCAGCGTCCCGACAAAATATCATAGTTTTATAAATATTGTTAGTTTACGAATTTCTTATAATTTTTCCAAATGCAAAATAATACCAACAATGCTAATTACGTTTTACGGGAAAACAATAAAGCAGAACTAATGAGCAACTTTTAATTATTATAAATAAATAACCATAATACGCTTTTCGTAAACAATACGATAACGATTGAGGAAACATTTCTGTGAATTGAAACAATGAGGATTGATCAATTCAGACGAGTTCAATCCACGTGGCTGTATACAACAGAAGTTTAAATTGCATTCACTTGAAAACTAATTCATTTTTACAAAACTCACGGTATTAGTGTAGAATGTTTTCTTTTTCGGATACTTATTAAATCTAAAAACGACAAAATTTAAATTAAAAACAAAAAGTGTTCTTTTTATAAAGAAGTTATAATGCAGTTTTATTTTAATACATAGATAATATAATATTTCACAAAACGAAATTGAAATGGAAAATTTACAATTTGCATTATAGCGTGTGCTATTGCATTTAAATTGAAAAATAATAGTGTTATAACAATGTTTAAATTTGAGTTTCAAAACTGAACAATATTCAGTGTATTTTCGATTTGTAGCACTAAATTTAAATATTTTTCTACATTGATTGAATATATTTTCTAATCGAGTGTGCCGATTATGTCACGTTTGATACTTCTCGAGTATTAAAGGATGTCCTTAATCAATCGGACATAATATCGTATATCGTACAAGGGTATTTCACAGTCATTACGCACCCCGTTTGCCGCAGAGCCCGATACTTTCCAGAAAACCACATTTTAACCGAAAAAAAAAAAATAATAAAAATGAAACACGAGGTACAATCAATTGTCCAGATAAAGTGAAAAAACAACCGACTGGTCATGATTAATCTCAAACGGAGAAATAGATAAATTGGGAAATAACAAATATTCACTGTCACGCCACTAGTGTTAGACGACGATCGCCGTCTGCGGCCGAACGGCTTATAAATCTTCGTTGACAAGAGACTTGACTTGTTGAGGTTTCCGTGCGTTATACATCCCCCCACCTACGGAATGCCAGTGGGAAAACAATTGTTTAAATAATCGTCTGTCAAATACGGTAATTAGGCTTACCTTAGCAAGGACAAATTCAGATTGTCACCCATTCTTCGTGTGTGCATATAATATGGGGATTACGAGTAAGTAATATCTTATAATAAACTGAATTCTTAGTGAACAATCAATTAGAATTTCCACACTTCAACTGGGTTCAATAGTGGGCTGGTATAAATTTATTTTCGATTAAATTATTATGTTTTATTAATATTATAAAATTATTATTTCTATTTAAATAAAAGTACCAAATGAAAATATTGTTAATTTAAGATCAACAAATTTCTGAATAGTATTAAAACAAATTCATAAACGTTGATTAATTATTAGAAAATTAAATTATACGGAACCACGTTTTTTTAATGAGCATCTATTATATTTTAAACTATAAATTTAATTGGTTCGATTGTGAGAACTTTAAAGTGAAAAACTATTGACTATATAATATACTTCGGTCTGAAGGTAAAAAATCGGTATGATTATTGATAATAATTATCGAAGAAGAGAAAGATAAGTCCAACATTATGACGAACTTTTACTGACTAAAATTATACGGAGTACAAAGATGTTATATTTATTGTTTTTGTTCTCTCTTTCAGCTTTCTCGTTAAGTTTAAATTGATAGAGATCTCGGCATCAACTATTAAGACGCACTAAGACCTATTGAGATGGCGACAAGTGAGTTCCTCGAGACACAAAGGTTAGTATTAGTATTAGCAATGAGAGGGTTGGGATGGTTATGGGGGCTTTTATGGAAGTTTTTACATCGCGGGTCGTGGCGGTTTGTTTTACCGCGGCTAGGTAGGTGGAGGTCGTTATTTGTACGCCGCACGGTGCTGCTGAAGAGCGAAAACACCACGGGCAGCGTGGGAAGAAGAATTATTAAGTTTACGAGGTATATGGTTTGCAGGAGCGTCTTAATTTTAATATGTTTTTATAATCGTTGGATTAATATGTTGGTCAACGGCGTACGATATGCACATTTATAGATAATAAAATATATGTAAATCGTAAATTATATATTATGATCACTTGAATGGACATAATGTTGGACGATGAATTCGTGTTAAATACCAGATAGCCGTTTAGAACGATTCGAAAACACATTTGGGGTGACGTGATCACAATGTTTTGACCCCGATAGTCGATCGAAACAGGAGCACGCGGCATACCCCCCCCCCAATCCCTTGAAAGCCTTTTGTGTGCGCAGTTCACATATTATAATAAATAAATATATATATATAGGGTAGGCCGAAAGAAGTGGTGGGGAGGCTATCTCGAAAATGTTTTGGAAATTAGGGCTGCCCGGATAATTAAATTTCCGTCGATTATTTTGCCGTAGAAAGGTACGGGGAAACGGTATATGCAACCGACAAAGGAAGAGGCTTGTTAGCATGCTGTCAAAAATAGTTGCCAGTCAAAAAAGGGTCCCGCGCGTGCCCGGACAGATGTTCACCGCCACCGCTGCCAGCCACTATTCTGCTGCCGCCACGGCGCGTGTTTGAATGTATGTAATAATATTTCGGAAAAGGCAATATAATGTCAGCGCGTTTCCATATACGCACCAAAAGTTTGTCATCGACTGAGCGTGGAGAAAAGGGCCAATTAATAAACGAACGCGCGCGCAGCCGGTCCTTTTCCATTAGCATTCTCGCGGATCATGCAAAAGTTTTCCCGTGGAATTTTACACTCGGTCGCTGTGTTTAAAAACAGGCCTAAGTCTCCTGAGAACCCCTTTGGAAACGTAGTAAGAGATTTATATATCTCTATATGTATACACATATATTGTGCACGTGTACGAGAGCAGTGGCGGCGACGCTTAAGCGATTTTGCAATCGAGTTTGTGGGACGATAAAGGGATTTTCAATAAACCACCTAAAATACGTCGTTTACGCGGCGAACACACTTTAGAAATTAATCAGCTTTGTCGAAAGCTACACTGCGAGAAACACTGACGATTATCAACACTTTTCGGTATCGGTGCGTTCGTGATATTAACAAAAAAAATTCTAAGTTATTAGCGGAGCACAGACAAGTAATAAATTATCATTAATTTACGTTACATTTACTTATAATACATTTAAATAAATGTACGTTAATTTTGGTTTCAACATAGCATAAGGGTCTCGCATCAATACACATCTGATTGTAATACCATAAGCGATAAACGATAATCGTCAGTAAAAATTGTAACTGTTCGCAATTTTTTTAATATACATTAATACAGGGACTATATGAGTATATAGGCTATGGTTTGCCCGGGCTGCCGTAAAGTTTCACTTATGCGCGCATTTCAATATTAATTCAAATAGATAGATATTATAATACACTACACTGCATTAAAATAATATATTATTCACAAATAAACAATACTTGAACATTTTTAAGCCGAACGTTCTCTCGAGTACCGCAGTACCTATACCAGTACTACGGTACGCGAATAAAAACTTGTAGAACTATAATAATCATGCGCATTAGAATTGCCGTGGATTAATTGTGTTTTGATTATTCAAAATTGGAACTGCAGATGAATGCATTTTCGATTGCAAAAGTTTCAGCAAAACACACACACACACACACACACACACACACACACACACACACACACACACACACACACATACACAGGAGACTGAGACTGGAGAGTATATATACTGTAGGCGCTTAAGCGTATCGGGGATGGAAGTAATTTGAGAACACATGAAAATAAAATACGAGGGTCCCGTGATTGTGAACATTTTATTTAATGCCAATCATGTATACGTAAAAACTTGAAAGAACTGCGCATAATCCATAATCATATAAACAGTTTGCAATAGGGAAGTATTATTGATGATGATGTACAATTTTCAAATTAAATATCGCGCATGCGCAGCAGTTATTAAAAAAAAAAAAAAACAACACTGATTTTGATAACTTGTTTGATCACACAGACGAGTTCAATTTTATCATCTGCTCGCGGAGCTTTAATATTTGTTTAAATTATCTGTCTTCACTTTATTAGTTATTTCCATTAGAGAATACATCATACAGACATTGAGTTTGTTTAAAACTTGGTAATATTCCAATTTGAACGTTTGAAACGCTTTAATGTTTTTTTAATCGTTTTGGGCAATACGGAATACGCAAAGAAACCGCAATCGATATTTTATAAGAAAATTTATTACTATTTATACTTATGTATTGACGAGCACGATCGATAATACAACTTCCAACTTCAGTCTTCGGTAATTTAATGTTTCCAGATTGTAAAAACGACTAAAATAGAAGAGAGCTAAAACTTTTAACGGTATAATATTTTTAGATTATGATTAAGACTTCCGAGAGCATACGTCATTTTGTTGTCTTTATTAATTAAAAAAATAATATGTTCTTTCGAGATACGCGAGTGCTATACTCGTACGTATGCGTTCCAAGAGAAAAATGTTTTTTTTTTTTTTATCATTTAAAAGATCCGGCTGAAAAGAAAAATATATTTGACCGTGCCGATGGATGGTTGCCAAATCACACTTAACATTGTGCAAACACGCAGATCTAGTACAATTAGCGTGACAAGTGCTATAGACGAATCGTCGGGAATATTTCATATTTAAATCTAATCGGTTAGTTTCGATAACGTTTCACTGCGTATTTTACAGAATATATCCCGCACGCGTTAGGCTGCTTGCGCGTGATTATTAACTTATCAAAAATGAATCATTACTCATGATGTATTATATTCGATGCGGAACAAAGGCTGCACAATTTCAGACAATTGACCGGACATACACGTACACGATGATGGCTGGCTAGGACTTAATTAACAATTCCAATAACGTTTAATGTACATAAACCGATCGATGCACCAAACATAAAATGACCAATCATCAACGTGATTTATTACTGCGGGAAATTTTGACATTACATTATATTATACCGTGCACCCACCATTTTATACTGACGATCTCGCTGGGCATCGTATCACGTAAATTAGTAGATTATTCAGGGATTCGACGGAGATTTAGTGTAATATATTATTAAATATAATACTGCACACTCATTTTTGAACGATTAATTGGTTTTACTAAACACGTCCGATAGTTTTTCACGTTTGAAATTATAAATCGTTTCATACACTGGATACGTGTAAATTGGTCGTTTTATTGTTTTGACTGTACACCGTTTGTGTGCCCAATACACTAGTGTTGTCGAAACGGGATTCTATGTTTTGTTCATGCATACATATATTTATTACTTATATATATATAAATATGCATATTTAATGAACGTTTTACAATAACAATCGTAGGGACACGATATAATCGAAGGAAAATTTGTGAAAGTTGTACTTCGGAGAAGACCGTTTGCACAACAACGTATTATAATAGCATCTATACAGTTAAAACCGATTACGCACATACAGAAGTCTTCGTTTCCTTTTTTGGCGACTTCCTTCTCCTCCTCCTCCTCCTCCCACCAGGGTGAGGATCTTTTATTGTTTTTGGCGTGCGCCACCGAAGTGATTTACCTTGTAAGATAACGAGCCCTAGCGTCTACCCTTAAAACAACATTAAGGGTTTGTATTTCACATTCTCCACCACCGCTGCCGTCAGACCGTTGGTTTTTGTTACGTAATTTGTTTTACTCGGATGGCGCAAAAGGAAATGGTGCTTTTGTGTTTGTTTCCTCGGCAAAACTCAGCTAGCCTTCCAGTAAACGGAACCCTTAATAAACGCTCACACAAAAACAAACACGACACACAAACACACACTCACGCACTTATACACGCACATATACACGCATTCACGCATACTCACATATTACATATATACACGCACGTACGAAACATTACATTATTGTTTTCTTCTCGTATACATTAAGAGGGGGTACCGGTAAACTACTCTCCCCTACGAGCAAGTTAATAAGGAGAGGATTCGCACACAGTAATTTGCGTATTCTCATTAATGCTGAGACTTGGGGACTTGTGGCCTGGAAAATGAGATTTTCTTTCCTTTTAAGTTCACAAAACTCAATTAGTGCAACCAAAAGTGTAGAGAAAAAACTACAAATGCAAACACGACCATGCAAACTATTATTTTTTGGCAAATTAGAATTTATTTTTCAGTTGTTTCTACAATACCTATGGGTTTACCTTAATCGAAGCAATTATGTTTTAAAATCACCAACACGATTTCACGAACTATTGTGAGAAACATTGTAAGTCACTTTACCGAAACGGCAAAACATATTATACTATTCTATTTATCTCATCTGCTGCAGATTATATCATCAACCATAAACATGCGACGAATTTAACTATAATTTGCACAATGTTATTGAATCTTATTTAACTAGGATAAACATTTTTTAATATACACAACGGTATGACGGGGGAAATTTAATTAATCATTTATCAAAGTATACATAACATTGTAGGCCAACTTTATTTCATTATTAGAGTTACATTTGTGTACCGGTAGTTATGAATTGTTAATTTAATTTACATCTAACAACAGTCGAAAACTTTCCCCGAATAGGTTCGTTGGTTTGTTTTTGTATAAATGTTCATTGTTTACAAATAAAATAGGTTTATAACAAGTTGCTAATCAAATTGATATTGTCTTTATCACCGAATATATCAGCAGACGACTGACAACAGTTATTACAATTTCGGAATTGGTGTGATTGGCTATAGGTAATATATATATATTTATTATAAAAATTAATACACAACACTAATTCAGTACATTATATTTAATAAATAGTTATTCTAACTGAATCTTACTAAGCTTAAGAACGTAAATAATTCATTCATTCATTTTTGCTACATACTTCTAATATAATATTTTATTGTAGGTGTCATATTATACGTAGGCACATTTTACATTGTTGAAACGAATTATAATAACGTAAAACGAAAATCGACTCTGATTTATGACAATACATTAGCAATGGCAGTTTTTATTTTATTTTTCGACAATTTTATAGCCGTATAGTAGTTACAATAAAATAATGTGTAACAATTGTCCTCGATTCACGTAATTATTTATTCATGTATGTATATTTATACTTTTTATTACGAACTTTTGATACGAAAAATAATTTATTTTATACCTCTCAATTCACACATTAGGTCATGGCGGAATTTATGTATTTGTCTCGGATAGTACTATTCAAACGTGAAACTCGTTAAGTAAATGTATTTAAAGAGAAAATGTATCTTCAGAAACTCGTATCTAATGATTGTCTCCGATCCTCGGTTCTTATGAGTTGTATAGAAGGCGGACTGGTTTATTGCATAGCAATAAAACATACGTATTGCGCGGTATAAGTATACGCAACGCAATGTTAACGGTGTGTACAAAAGATACGGGCCGGAAGAGCTTTTCCCCAGCCGGAATTGCTTCTTCCAAAGGAATCGAACGGAAATGGGATTCGAACTTGACATCAAAGGCGTACTAGGGTCGTGTTCTCCTGTACGCGCAAGACGGAGAGACGTAAGACATTCGTGTTTCTTAAAAGCGAAATAAAAAAAGAAATGCTTGTTTCACTTCCATTTTTACATTCAATATCCTCACTTTGATCGGTCAGCTCTAAGTCGTAATAATATATATTCAATCCATACAAGTGAGATAAAAAAAAAATATTCAAGAACGCGACTCATTCATTTTACATTATACATTTTATGACATTATTTATTATTATTATTATTTTTATTACTCTTAAAACGACTTAGCGATAGAATACTATGAATAAATATAGGTATAATATATAGGTACGTATTTTAAACAGAGGAAGAAACATCTTTACTAATCACAGTGAACAGTTGGCGATTATTCACATACAAAATAACATACAATTGTCACATATATTTATATACAATATATCACAATATATTTTACATTATTAACTGGAACAATTTACATTTTAATTGGTTTGAAAAATGTTAAACATTATTTAAGAAAATATCCAACTTATAGTCTATATTATATAGACGTCAAACGTGGACTTGGGTTGAAGGTTGCGGTTTTAAGGGGTACAACATTGGCAGTTTATTTAAAAAAACACTTTTTGTTTGACGAAAATATCAATAACGCTCAATGCGTGAACACGGCCATGACGTAATAATATTATAGCTAAACAAGTAACGGTATCAGAAACCGAGACACGGTCACACGGTATACCATTTAAACAGTAGACATAATTTTGTAACTTTTATAAGAGTTCACGGTTTCAAGTTTATATGTGTAACCGGCAAAAAATGTTTTTGTTAGAGTACCCGTACCCTTTAAAAATACATATATTAGCGTTAAAGCTTATAATGAAAAATAAAGATGTAATATACGTCTCGGTTAAAACTTATAATATTTTCTTATAATAGGCACTGGATTCTCTAGCTGGCGTTTTAAAGACAAAACATATACTTTTATGCACGTACAGCGATGATTATGGTAAATAATATCTTAGAACTTGTTTGACACACCTAATTGATATCTACATCCTCAGTGAAAAGTTTTTGAATATTACTTGAACTAATGCAAAAGTTTGATACATTTAATAAACACTTGGAGAATTTCACTTATTGTGTATAAAACGGATAATAATAACTTGTACTTTTCAATGAGTACGATGGTTTCATTGCTTAACAAATTACAGTTGTTTTTTTTTTTGTTCCAGGAAACCGGTAATTCCGAATATTCATTTAAAATACTGTCAGCTCTGCCCACGACTATTGGCTTCTCCTTATTTAGTACGTCGAAACACGACACGTACCTACTTACATTCAATAATCCGGTAACATTTTATTCTTCCAAAACCAGTTAACGGGTTGATGAAAAATGATTACACATTTAAAAATTATTTACGACCGGCGGCTCGTGCAGCGGACGCCGCGGAATAATATTCGAAAATGTCAATTTTACTTATAACTCTCTATTATTGTATCTGAAGCGACACGCCGCATTTGATGGGGCGGTGTACAAAATGTATAAACAAGTAATCGTTTCTAAAACACCGAAATTTAAATCAGGCTATAGGAACCTACCATTGTTTATTTTGGTTTTTTTTATCCAGGACATTCCTTGTGCGTCCGGACAGACCGAACACACATCATTTGCATTTCGAAAAACAAAACCAGTTGGATGATGTCTACACGGCGAACGTGAACGTGACAGAACTATAGATGCCCAGGTTTACATAATTTACATCGTTTAAGAGGGAAATTCGTCATTTAGCCCCTGTTGACATGTCCTTAACGACCTGCCAACCACGGGCGTGGACATTTTGACAAGTGAACTTTGTGGGGGCCATTTTTCGGGCAGGATCGCGCGCGTATTCCTACTGCATGCCGGCCTTCCTTCCACGGTGCAGGACGCGTGGTCTCCAATTACTTACTTTTAACAAGCACCCACTAAATCGTTCGTCGCAATCACTATGACCCGGATTTCAGACTAGTTTTGTGACGAATTTAAGTGGACATTTATTGGGTTCGTATAGTTTCTAAAGAGGGTCACACTATTATAGTCACGTTTGCGCTCACTTGGCGATACGATTTTTAACAGTTTCTTCACGCCGAGACTTTTTCCTTTTCGTATATTCGCCTATTGTTGTTTTCAACGCTATATTTTAATGATCTTTAATAAATCGCAAATTAACCGAGAAATAAAAAAAACAACGCGTATAGTTTTTGAACACAAACTTTTTATTATATTATATAATAATATACAATTTAATTAATGCTTCTAAAATATTTAAGCGTGGTGCACGTGTTAGCAAATAAACCACAATACAGATATATTATAACTATCTGCAGGTACTGTTATATATATATATTTTTTTTTAAACTCAATCTGTGGTTTGTACCATCTTTGTAGTTGTGGCTAAGCGTATTTCGTATTAAAATAATACGTTATCACATCCATGTCCAATTATGAATGCATTATGTGTATGATATTTTATAATTAATTAATTTTGTTTTTTTTTTTTTTTGGTGACAAAGATATCTGAAGTGGATAAGTTAATTTTAAATCAAATTGTATTTTAATTATTTAAAAACTACATACAATTATAATATATTATATACATAGGTACTCGTTATAATTATATTATTGAATTAGAAGAAGATGCCGCGTGGCATGCATTTTACAAGTCTAAGTAATATTATATAGCTTTCATTGTACTGTTACCGTTCCATCTTTCACTAAATCTATACTCCTCGGGACGGCGTATACGCGTTAAAATCAAGAAATAAAATTAATAACAATACATGATAATGATTAAAACGTTTTAAAAATTGCAATATTCGTGTGTACAGTACACGGGTATATTATTATATACGTGCCTAATACACATACATTTGTGTCGTGTGTAACGTAAACATAATAATACAACTTTAGTGAATTCAATTTATAACTTTACGACTGCACTACAGAGTTTTGTTCAACACATAAATGTAATTTAATTCGAGAAAATGTAATTAAAAAAAAAAAAAAAAACATATAATCAAAACCGACGAGTTTTAGAACCCTTAGGGTTGTAAAAACATTAGTAATAATAATATGTGCTCTCCCTTACCAAGTTATATTGTTATATTTTTCCCATTCACTTGGAGAGGGTAATTTTTTTATTATTATTTCCGACCACGTGCACGCGACGGCGTTGCGGCGAGGAGCTGGCGGTGGTTCGTATGTGTCGTCCGAGTCGCAGCAAAGGTATAGAGGAGGATAGGGGCAAATCACAAAAAAAATGAGGTAACATAAATTACACGGGCCATAATTAAAAGGATTGTTTCGTGCGGTAGGGACGGGCGCGTCAACCTGTCACGCGGAACTGTGAATTTATGCAAACCGCCACCTGACCTGAACACATGTCGCACGGGCGACACTGACGCGCGACCGAACGCACCGAGAGCGGTCATTATACAAAGCACACCGAAACACCTCCATATATGTACACGTGTATGTGTACCTACATGTATATAATATACACACACGTACGCGTTTAACAGCGCTGTTCTCCTAATCCCTCTGGAAAGTTTTCGCCCCGACCGACCCGCCCGGGTAAAATAATCACGTTTTATTCTGTTTTCATTTAAAAAGGCCGTTCGCCAAACGTTTTCAAACCGTTCCGAGTTAACGATTAAAATTTCATTTATATTTCCACACAAACGATTACGCGCCGCGTCTGACAAAACATCGCCGCCACCGCGGTGTTCAATACCGTACGAGTTCACATTAATTACACGCAAAAGCCGCTACGATAAAATTCATTATTTATTTTATGTTTTTTTTTTTTTTTTTACTACTACCACACATCAAAGACGCATTGCAAAACGAAATCCCATGAGAATTGTTATACGATAACTATTATAAAATCATAATAACGTAATACGACCAGGGAGAAATACAATATTAATATAATCGACGCTTGTACACATCGTCGAACGGACCATATAGTTCGTACTATATTATAGTCTGTAATATTGCCTTGACAAAATGCAGACAAATAATTCTTAAGACATTTAAATGTTAAAACTGATATACACACACTATACCGTAATGAATTTTTTTTATACGATACTGCACCGAAAACGATGTGTCTAACACTGGTTGAAATCCATTAAACTGTAAAATTAATTGATTAGGTTATAAAAGCCCAAAAAGTGACATCCACATTAAAATTTTTTCTCACATGAACCTGCACACATTGAAGGTAAATATAATAATATGCAAGTTCTACTTCTTTCTCCGTAATATTATATGTTGGGTTTGTTATAAGATTTTGACGGAAGTAGAACGTCACAATCATAAACTTTACAATACCTATATAGTTTTATTAACAAAGTTGTTCATACGATTTTAATTGTTAGTTTCGAACTCAATTACTGTTTGTCAAACAAATAAAATGGCCGCCTCTAGTCTAAATACCACAGACTGCAGCAGTGTAACCCAGGTTAAACTTTGTCAAAGTGGTAATAAATACGTTTTAAAAGCTAGTATAAATACCTGCAAAACACAGACTGTAATATGTGTAATGTTTATCTTTTACTCACCCGAAGGAGATTATTGTGATGTGTATTAGCACCTTTCTTTTTTTCTTTTTTTTTTCTAAAAAGGTCGTGGCTCATTAGGCGTTAAAAGGCCAACTTGAAGGGTTCGTTTATTTAGCTAGAACATTTTTTTTTTTTAATCTTAAAAGAAATTATAAACGGAACCTTCTTTCACCCTTACGGGACACCCGGAGTGGTATAATTATTCGAAACATCACAATTCACAAAGGGGATATTACAGAATGGGTTAATTTACTGATACTCAAAATGTAACGTGAAGCACTGCGCAGTATAGTAACACTTGAGCATGCATCATTTTATATTCGTACTCATTAAATCGTGCCCCTCTCCTAAATTATGTAGTATTCTACCGCAAATATTACCCTCACACAACGTAGTCATTTTAAGTCAACATAGTTCCATAATTCCATATATTTTCGAAATTATAAATAACAAATTATTACTTAGTATACCGAGTACGGTACAAATTGTTGGTTTGTGTACGCATACGACAATCGAAGTTATAAACAACAAGTCGACGATTTTCCAATCAAAATTATCCATATAAACATGCGTACCGCTAAATAGAGTACCTCGTTTTTATTAGAAAAATGGCCATAGAATAAAAATGTTGATACAGCTAGAAAGAGCTATCTTATTATAGATTTTCCCCGGGCGAGTTCTATTGAGTGTGTTCAAACATTTGCGAGTAAATTACTATATACAATACTAAAACAGAACAAATATAATAATTATTATGTTCGGATTTCATTCGGCTACGGTAATAAATTCTAAGTTAAGTATAATTTTTTTACGTAGGTACCGATGATATTTTAAAATTATAGATCGACGGATCGACCGAATATTTGGCTCAGTCTTCTGTTGTCTTTGGCAAAAAGTTAAATCTTAACTTAGGCCAAAAGTAGATGGAAGGGTTAGCTGAAGCCGAAGATTAAATAATAATTTTTATAAACATACATTGAACATCATACACGTGTATAGTGGATTCAGTTTGATGGTTATAATGAATATATTTAATAAGACGATTGGAAACTATTAAAAATATGTACAGAAATTAATCATTCTTTCGATTATTAACTGATAATGATGGGCAATAATGAATGTACAGAGTAAGGACACTTATTTTTAACTCTTTAGCATAATTAACATTTCTTCGGCCAAAAACTAACCATTTGTCAGTCTCTGTATATATTTAACCGTGAATTTCAAGACGTATGACGAGTACATTGAACATTCGGAAATCGAGTTTAAATTGTAATTTAGGTATGTCAGTTTCTGGGTTCTTTATTATTTTTCGTGAGAATTGAGAAAAAGATTAAATTTACGATCGAAGCTTAACGATTAACTGAGCTCAGAGAACAGTTTTTTTTTAATGCAATGATTAATCGCTTTCAGATTTTAAAAGACAATAAAACCCCAGCACATTAGCCCAAAACGCAATTTCCACGACACTAATCCCCGACGGGCGGGACAAGTGAAGCATGAAAAGTGCTTAACTCCGAAATAACTACCTGGCTGTATTTTTCCCGAGCACACAGTTTTATGACGGGTGCAATAATATAGTTATTCGGCAACACAAATGTCGCCTGAAAATTGTACTTATTTTCAACGTTTACCTGTACTATATAGTACACACGTATAAGTTGAAAAGAACCCAGGAATATTTGTTTGGAAACGAATTATTGACGTACAGCGAACTCGGTTAGGTTAGAAAATTGTTTCGGGAAACAACTAAAAGTACCTGATACGAGTACAGCGTTGGAAACAATAAGAACGAAAAATAAACGAAAATGCGAAAACTATATTTCAATTGGACCGGAGAATAACCACTTATGCGTATATATAACTACCGCCGCGTTCGGCTTTTTATACAAAGGCAATGTTATTGCAAAGGAAAGGGGTCTACAGTATATATAAATATAATATATTCCACCGGGGGGTAGTATGTGTGTGTGTGTGTGTGTATTACAAATCGACACCTTCGCGTGCGATTGTGCGGATAGCGCTCGCTCATTTGAAAGTCCAATGCGAAAGTTCTATTTGCGCTTCCGTGTCACATCTGCAGCAGTGAAATTTTCCGTACCGATTGTCAATGTCATATCCTGTGGACGACCCACGTCGATCTGTTGCCGGGTGTGACATCTGCCGAGACACGGATATCCGACTGAAATTCACTCATATATCGAGAAGTTTATATACACACCCTGCACCCTAAAATCCTCCGGCTACGTATTATAAATGTGTATATACATATATACGAGTACACTTTGAGGTAAACCGAGTGAGATATTTTCGCTCCTTTTCGACGGAAACAAGGCGAGCGAAGAATTTAGAGAACGCGCGTTAAGTGTATCCGAAGTTTAAATGTACCGCGAAGATAATCGTTGTTGGGCCAACCAAAGGAAAAGGAGAAGGACGAAAAAAAAATAAGAAATGTTAAATGGTCCGGAACAAAAAACACGGAGTGAATCTTGGAGAATTCTTTCGTTGTATATGTGTGTGTGTTTGTGTGACTTGGTGCTTATAAAAGAACGAATTTATCACGTTTAAGGAACGCGCGTGGGACGAGGTAGGGTAGAACTATCAATAACGAATCTTAACCACACTATACACAAAATCTATACGTTTCCTATATATAACATGTACTCGCACAGTACATGTACAAGCGTATATATTCTCGTCGAACATATCGACCACCGATTATTATTGTTATTATTATTACGACGATTATTTGATTGTTATTAGCGCGGGCACATATCGATAAAATAACGGGGACACAATTGTTCCGCGACCGACTGCATTGTTCTTGAGCGAGATAGGGTGACACGCCCTCGGGAAAACACAATAAAATGGTCCGCGGGAGGGAGGGGACAGCTGACGGGTAATTGTCAACCTCGATAAAAGGTGCAGCGACGTGGTGCGCCGATGGGGGTGGGGTAGCTGATTGACGAACGTGTTTGAACAGGGTGTTAAAAACATCGCGGTATTGTCCCGCAAAGTCGTTTTCACCCGTTGTGAAGGCGACGGCTCCGAGTGTGCGAGACTCACACACACGCACACACACACACACACATACACACACACACACACTCACACTATATACTACGCGTCGCTGTGCATTGTGTACCGGGTGCGGGAATAATCGAGCGATTTGCTGTCCATCGATATAATGTAGAGAACAACAAATTATTACGTTTAGTGCGAAATAATTGAAACAAGCGCGACATGCGATCCATCCCCGTTAACGCAATGTTGTCACGTCAATGCGTACCGAACGAATGCGTTTCCATCTCGTCGTGATATCACGTGAAAACGAGTACATGAACGCTAAACGAGCATGCAGTCTTAGGGCCGTGACGCACTAGGCAGCCTGGCTGCGGCAGCCTGGCTGCGGCAGCCAGGTTGCGGCAGCCAGGTTGCGGCAGCCAGGTTGCGGTAGCCAGGTTGCGGCAGCCAGGTTGCGGCAGCCAGTTATTGGTAGTTACAGGCAATTTGGCTGCCGTGTAGTCGCGGACGTTTTTCTGGCCGCGGCAGCCAGTAAACATTGGCTGCCAAGTGCGCGAGCTGCGATAAGAAATCATGTGTGGCATTGGCTGCCTAGTGCGTCACGGCCCTTATACGGCGGCTCGTCCGATTGACCGAGGCGGTCCAAGAGTGCGGCGGAGGCTCTACATGCATGCACGAGGGAACGTGTCCCTGACGGAAACCGTATTCGGTCATCGTCACGTCACAATCGCGGGGACAGCGGATCGGGCACTTAAGCCCAAAGTTCCGTCACGGATTGTTTTCACCGTGAAGCTGTATATTATGTAAAAAAAATGCTTTCGTTTAAGAAATCAAAACAGCGCCCGTCGCGACGATACATCATATTCCGCCGCGCCGCAGGTCACCGAAACGGGACGCGCGTCGGGAATGAATTAGCATTGACTCGTGGACGCTCCGTGTACCCCGACGCTTGTGAACCATAATAATACGATGAACATCATGTGCTCACAAGAAAAGCGTGCACGGATACTGCAGTCCAGGGCTTAAAAGTGAAGTACGTGTACTGTACGGAATCTTTAAGTGTGTAGCAAACGTGTTTCTACTTATTGAAACATTATTGAAAATCACCAACATGCAACAGTCGCTTAGCGTTTCACCGGTTGAAGAATATGTATTTTACAATTTCAATGAATAAACGAAATAGATATTATGTATTAAAAAAAAAGATATGTTTACAACTTTGAAATGCAGGTATCGCCAAAACGGTCACTTATACGGATACAAATATCGAAAAATTGATATTATGTATCATAATGAAAATCACTTATCGGAAGGATAACCTCAGTCGCCACCTGCGCACTGGCTACATACAATAGTGTCTACAAACGTTTTATTTAAAATGTGTAGTATAAGCAGTAAGAATATATTATGAAAATCTTAGAACTCGGAGGATACACGTGACTGCTCTGCGGGTCTGTAAACGCGCGACGCGCTATTAACAATTACTTATATTGCACTCGACCATCTCTCATCTGCAGTGTGCAGTACACGGGTAACGATGATACAGTGCGGATATGTATATTTTAAAAGGCGAATGTAAATCCGGTCGGACTGCGGCCTGGAGGGAGGGAGAGGGGGTGAAAAAAATAGGGAATCCGGTTACCAGCAGAGGAAGAGGAGGTATAGAAACCGTTCGATTTGCCACGGATTAAGGCCCGGCCCCGGCTTCGGTGAGCGCGCGTGTAACCCATTAGCCGCTGACTGCGCCGTCGCGTTCGCGTCCGATACGGTCAATTACACGGGGACGCATACGCGATTATAACGAATAATAATATATTGTAATATAATAATAATAATAATGATAATAATAAAACCAGAAACGTATTGCGCGGGCGCGTATTGTTGTCACAATTATTTACAAATCGGGGGCTCCGTCGCGGACACGCGCGCGGTGGTGGTCCGTATTATATTATACGTTGCATTACGTCAGTCGTAATATATAACTACGATAATACGCGCGGGAAACGTATCCGTTCGAACCCAACGACGGGAATTTATTATACACAAACGCATGCGAGTACACTGTACTTGACAATTGTTTGAGCATTCACCTCTGTGCGCCAACCATGGAAGGGGGGTGACAAGACGGGGCATTTCCCCCCCCCACCCCCAAAGGTTTTATAAAATTGCACATACGACATGATGACAATACATATGTTAAATTAAAATTAATAACTTGTACATTTTTTTACGTCATTATATAATATTTCACGGACCTTACCCCCCTCCTAGAAAAATTTCTGCGGGCGTCTATGTAACTGACTGTTAAACATCACGGAGCTACTTAACCCAGTAGTAAAGACTATACATCGCAGGTACGTTTAGCGGCCGGTTGGTCATTTTGTAGCTACGACTGGCTGGTAAATGTTAACTATTGGGTACTTTTCCTAGGGGTGGGCAGTGGCACAAATAGGAAAAATGTTTAGGGGGGCTCAAGCCCCAAGACATTATTTTATTTTCAATTATAATAACTAGGCATATATGTAGTTAATACAATATAATGTCAATGTATATCATCATTTTTTGAGGGGGCCTTGAGTGATTTTGGGGGGTTTAGCAGTATGAAAATCGCGGTTATACGTTACGTCCACGTCTTAAACAATTATTAAACGGACGGTCTTAACACTGGTAAAACTGTAAAACTATAACAATGGTTTCTTCGAAACTCGACGGTTATAAGGTCGTCCCTATCCGTTACATTTGCGTTCCATACGCGCTGTGTCGGATAAATAAATTTGGCGGGACGCATTGTGATATATTACGAGCGACCGCTTAACGTCGGCCGCGTACAATGTAACAGTGGGGGTCGCGCTTATGAGTGCGGCGTGAAATCCTACTGCCATCGGATCGTGTGTGCCGAGGGGGTGAAAAGAAAAAAATCGCAGGAAGCGTAATCGTTCGCCACGTTTCGCCCGGGGGCGGCGCGAGCGGATGACGTCGTGCGTTAATTGCATTTCAGGGTGCCACCTGAAAGGCGCGCGAACGCACGGGTACAGGACCGACTGCTGCGACGTGAAGTACATTAAACGCGTACCGAGAGCTCAGGTCTTTGGACGGTCGTACGTACGCATGTACACGAGGAATACGCGAGTGGATCGAAATGAAATCGGCAGACGCGTAGCACAATGTACGCGTACCTGCAGGCGGGACACCGCGTGCGTAATTTGTAATGCAGGAATTATTACGGGCGCACCTCCGAGCCTACCTACGATTGCACGTCGTGAACGCGACTGCAGCGTGCAGCGCGAAAACATACTTATGTGTGTCGGATGAAGATAAGTCGCGATAAAAAGAATAATGAAAACGTGATAGTTATATGTTTACATCCGATATAAAATTTAACCGCGAACGAGACGCGTCGTGTATTTTTTCTTTAACGCACACGCGCGATTGGTGATTCTACAGCGGATTTTTGTCCACGCTGCAAGTTGCAGCGTACACCGTCTACAACCGCGTTGGCTGTAGACATTTGTATTTTATTGCCTGTGCAAAATATTCGAGTGCGTCGAAATCTCAATTCGTCTTTTGACGATTGAGTTGAGTATATATGAATACAGCGGGACGAAATCAAAGATGGTGGGAATGTCGATCTCGAGTACATAGGTACTTATTGCAGCCATTTGAAATCTGTCGTTAGAATTCCGTTTTTTCCGCCGTATCGCACCAGACGGATCTGCAGAATACTTCGGACGAACAATACCTGTTTACTCGTCGACAGAGTCGGAAAATCCACTTGACCTACGTCGATATTACCGAATACTAGATGTAGCTGTACGTGGCAGTACGCGCGACGAATAACTTTAACGGAACTCATCCAAAACGGTAGGTATACAAATCAAACAATAATAATTATTGTAATAATTATAATAATATTAATAATATTAATAATAATATTATAATTATTATAATAATTATTGTTGAACGAGGCGTGCTTTACAGATTCATTCGCGGTGTTTTTCGGCTATAACGTGTGTATAGTGTCCGACCGTCCAATATTATATTGCATTGAAAGAATAATGCGAAGGGTGAACTGTCAACGGGAAACGCCGACGTGCTCGGGTAGGTTAGACTGTTGAACAGGCGATGGGAAACGGTTAATTTATATACTGCAGACCGAACCGTGGTACTAATCGGCCCTCCGGTTGGTTTTGTGACACGCGCGCACGTCCCTGTATTATTATTATTATTTATTGGCGGGGCGATTATTCAGAGAGGTGGATGGGAACGTAAATCACGCGGACGTTATTGGCCATCGTAAAGTCTTTCTAAACACGAGCGCGGAGGTTATTTTTGAAACAAATACCATCATAAATAGCCGGTTAAACGGTACTTGCGAGGTAGAAAAAACACCATCCACACGTTATGTATATGTCTTGTCCAAACACAGAATACATTTTACTATCGCCGGTAGCGTCGCGTCGATTCGACGGTATACATACGTATAGGAAAACAATATGCGCGACGTATTATTCCTTTTTTTCCCCCCGCAGTGTAACATCCGACACGGCACACATTCATTTACATTTTTCACATTTTTTATCGGTAAAATGCGTCCCGCAGGATAACCGTACAGACTGTTTACACATATATACATACTTGAAGCATATACAGCCGACGTGCTTGGTTATATCTGACAACCGAGGGTCATTACGGGCAACGTTGACGCGGAAACTATAATAGCTGTTCGCCACTCATCTCACCTACCTGTCCCTCGTCTGCAGGATATTTTTGCGAGCACAGACAGACATAAAAAATAAATACATACATCTAACCTATAATATGAAAGGTATTCTTTTTTTTTCAAGAATTCGGACACGAGACATTTTGATATTTTTCCACAGACACACGACAATACTTAACTTTTTTGAAAAATGTCTGAATAATTTACATAATATCTCGTTGCGTGCACCGTGCTTATATACGTGCTTTGGGCAAAAACTTTTTAGTCCGGTACATTTAACGATCCGAATAGTATTCCACCCCCAACCCATACACCCCGCATTTGTATAAATATACACATATACATATACATATATCTATGTATATTTCATGTGTACAAGAGCAGCAGTCTTTCCGCACGGACGAATGAAATTTATGCGGTATTTTTCTTCGTCTTTAACTTGCCAACAGCCGGGTTTCGGCGGAAAATTTGAATCTTGCACTTTCTCGTATAGTAAAAAGCAGTGGGTGTTTTATTACATTCAAATAATTCATACCGAAAATATGACGTTTCTGTGCGTGCCAGTAAAAACAATACTTATTCCTCTGCATTATACTACTGTACACACAGACGCGGATTTATCTTCTTCATTTTTATTTTATTTTCGTTCCGTCACATCAACTCTTTTACACACTTTTCTCTTAGTTTTTTTGCTCATTGAATTTTTTGCCCAAAAAAGTTCAAATTGAAATCATATTTTTTGATTATATTATTTATCCCTGCGTCAAGCCGAGTCGTAATTGGTCTAGTAATTACAATAATATACTACACTATTACGTAGTCGTACTGTTTGTAATTTATATATTTTAAACTAGGTCCATTATACATACACTATAACTCCGTTTGACTATAAAAACAATGTTTACATTACGGTTGGACGTTTAAAAATCACCAAACCTTTTTATACACTCGTTCGAGTTACGCGATTTCTGTTAGTCGGAGTCTTGTATTTCACACAAATCCGGTAACGTAATAAAAAAAAAAAAAAACTTTTCCCCGAATATTTATAGCATATTGAGTTTAGTTTTGTTGGCATTTATCCAGACGTAAGACGGTAATGGCCATAATAATGAGTTTACGAGGAATAGATGGGGCCTAAGGGGTTCTAGAAAAATGCCATGTCAGGAAAATACTTTAATATACAGTACCATATTTTGTCATCTACTCGAACGATGGTAAAATGTTAACAATATATTCAAAAACGTTTTTCATATATTGCTGCTATACTTATAATACGTACTCGCAAATTTGAATAAGCCAAAGAACGCGTATTAACATAATACCAGCTAAAGCGTCCACGCAATTCAGTCTAATAAAACAATTGACCTATTGTTTTCGTTATAATTTCGCTGTTATCTATTAAAGATTCAAATCCTTTGTTTTCCGAAGATTTAAAATAATTAATACTTTTGAAAAAAATGAAAATGTATATATTTTGTGGGTCTGAAAAAAAACAACGATTCTTATCAGCACAATTAAAATGAGGCCTACGCTTTTTTAAATTATATATTTTTTACAAAAGTATTTCCACCACTCTCTGTAGTATCGCGGCATAATGCATGCACTTAACCTTTTTTTTTTCTTTTATATTTACTTTTAACGTTCGGTCAGTTATCGTAATTTTCTCTGAATTTACACGCGTAGGCAGGATAGTTTCGATAAGCCGGATCATGACGGCCAATTAACTCGTCCGCGATTACCATATAAACGACTGCGCGTCGTATAGCAGATTTGAGAACCATCTGGAACATCTATTATAAAGTTCATAAAGCCGATGACTACAACGTGAGGAGCGCATATTATCGACGGGAAACTAGTCAAAACCACATATTCGCGGAAAATCGGTTTTTAAAAACGTTCTCGTGGTTTCCGTTTGCATTTATTAGCATAAAAATACATGCGTAAGATAATATTGTCGGACGTCACCGGTAATATTTCCATCGCTTATAGTTATAGCACCAAAAATATACGATAATGAAGACAAAAACTATTGTTAGCCAATATAATTTATTTACAATTTCTGCTCAGCATTTACATAAAACGCCTTATAATGCTATTTACAATAATGTTCGAGCAACAACACTATATATGTCGATGGAAAATGGACTTGCGAGTCTCGTGAACATAAGATAGCGATTTTGACGGTCCATCAGTAAAAGCAACAGTGGCGGTTGACAACGAAAACCGTATCCGTCGAAAATATTACCCAATTATGCACACAAGAGCTGCGGTATTCTAGTGGACGTCGCTTTCTCGCGGGTCTGGAGTTCAAAAGAATGGAAAGAAAAATAACCAGCAATCGAGTGCTGCGCGGTGGTAAAGAAAACAACTTGTCGTCGTTAATAAAAAGAATAAGAAGACGGGAAAAAAAAGTCCATGGGCTGTTTACGTGTTGATTAATGGACAATCGGGATGAAGGGGAAATGGTGAAATTTTGATTTGTCTGTTTCGTCTGTTCCCTTGCCAAATGATCCGGCGGCGGCGTGGCGGTGGCGGCGGTTGCCGACGTATATTATATTTATAAAAGACGTCCGAAAACGCGCGATATTTTAACATGGCTCGTCCTATTCCGGCAACGCCAAGTTTATTACTGCCCATTATTACATAACGTGGTTGCTCAGGACTCCTTGTCTTTACAGAGTGACGTATATAATATAAATGTGTCTGTGTCTCTGTGTGTGTGTGCGTGTGTGTGTGTGTGTGCAAGAGGCTCTTATTGTGACTTCATCAACCTCAATCAAAATAATTTATTTTATTTCGTCATTGTCAACGTATACAATATATATATATATATATTAAATTCGTATTCGTTTGAGTTAAAAAAAAATCGTTTAGAAGTGCTGGTTGCCTCTACAGCGTTGTGTGTACGTCGCGTGTCGTATATACACCAAAGATTATTCAAATTGTAGATTTCACAACGCCACGCCGTTGAAAACATATATTACCGATGTGCATTGTATTTGATTAGATTTAGAGGCTACGGTAAGGTAAGTCTTCTCCACTAATGAATAAGTATAATATATGAGCTCGCAGCATTTTTTTCTTATTCTCTCATGTACACTTGCACGTCCTGCATATATGTGTGTATGTGTGTTTTTATGTGTGTGTGTGTTTGTGTATACATTCCATGCGTTGGTCTTCAAAACAGCATTCAGAGTAGTCGTGTATAGTTAATGAAACGTGTAAAAATATTTTATTGTGTCGGAATCGATTGTCTCTGGTCTCATAACAAATAGCAGACACGGGGGTTCTTAAAAAATATCTCCCTTTTAAGGACCGTATAGAAAGAGGGAATAAATAAAATTAAAAAAATAATATCAATATCGCAGTTCTGGGCCGGTCCCTATATTTAACAAATTACAACTAATTTAAAAAAAAGGTATTATATTTTTTATTTTACTTTTTTGCCTCGCACACATGGCATGCTATTTAATTTATACTCTCACCTCAGCGGGCGGCAGCTCGTTATTTATCAAATAACCGAAACATCCCCTCGTTTAATCATATTTTATAATAATCTTCAGGTTTAATAATAACAACAAAAGCGACGACGACGCCCAGGTTTCGAATTTCCTACTGAAGAGGCGTGATCGTGCCCAAAGACAAACTCGGCGCTAGAGAGATAACACGCGTTGTATTTCGGCCTATAGCTTCTGTGATTCGCGTTTATGACATCGAACAACTACAAAACTTATTATCACCTATAATAACCAAGCCAACAACATCGTCGTCGTAGCCGCAGAACAATATATGCGTATGCAAAGCACGTTTCCTATTTAAAGAGCGCATGCCCGATCCTATATTGTGGCCTATGCCATAAATTATAAAATCGACAGTTCAATTATATTCCCGGGCATTATAGCGATAACATCATCGATTGAGAACACGGAAAAAATTGAAATGCACACTTCCACGTAATAGCTCATAATACGTGCATCGTGGAAATCGTGGTTTTATTTTAATCGTCCGATCCGCGTACAGCGAACCTTAACGACTGCAGTATTTTAATGACCTATTATACACTTTATATTAAAATCTGGCTTGATAGTTAAAAAGTTTTAAGGTAAAAACTGCAAGAGTGATCTATAAAAACTTTATATTTTTATCATTATGCGCAAAAGAAAATGTTTTTATGAGTAATTTTTCATCTTCGGGACTTCATCCCTCTCTCTGATGATAACGTTAAGAAGGAACACGACGAAATGGTTTTCCGAGAAAACTGTTAAGATAAATTTAAATACATTATAATATCAACATTCCGTTTCAATTCGTTTCAATAAAAAACTTATAATTTATTAAAAAGTCGATTGACATGCAGACCCCGTATACTATATTAAGCATTAAAATGTTATAAAACCAAAATAAATTGTCGTTTCCGTGTTTATATTTTTGAATTTTAATAGAACACTAAGCAAAAAAAAAAAGGGTGGTTTCTTTTATCAGACCAATACGCTTATTGCAAAAAGAATAATAAAAATATGACGGATTGTGTATTTCAGATAATTAATTAGATAAAAATGTAATTTTAATTTTTTCTTTAACAACAATTTTTCTGAAACTATAGTGATTTTCGTGTACGTTATGTAAATCAAATTATTAATACGATCTTGGTTCTTGTTAATGTATCGAAAATCTGTTGAAGCTTAACGTTTTCCACAAACCGAGTTTCGAGTTTAGTAGTGTTCATAATTTTTATACATCATAATAATATACGCTTAGCGCGTAAATTGAATGTAAACTGTTGTACAACATTGACAATCTTGAAGTATCATTTCACTACCGACCGTCAACGTAAATAAACCAGATGTTAAACGTCCGTCTCGGGCGGCTGCGATAAAAATGTCAGTTCACACCGTTTTCACTACATTTTAAACACTTTCGGCCGGTCGGCGTGCATTCTTTTCAGACGGTAGGTACATGCCGGCAGAGGGATGTGATTTTAGCCACGCAGGAAAACGCGCCGTGACCGTACCTAGTCGGCTGTACCCTATAATAACGTGCAACAGCGATCGGATAGGTCGATACCATCATGGAGGGTGTTATTTTATTTTATATTATTTTTTTTTTTTATTTTATTTTACACACAGAAATTAATTGGTATACAACTCGTCGTGACCAGATATTTTATATACAATACGTTGAATAAGCCGAAACACATGGTGATAGGGCATACATATAACCTTTTAACAAGACACGATAAATCGAGGGAGGTGTTAAACGGCCCATTTCTTATTGTGTAATTAGTTGGGACGTATTAGTAAACGCCTATAGTTGATCCAACGGTTTTATCTTTTATTTTATGGACATCACCGCCGCCGCCGCAGCCACATGATTAATATATGATACTATACGATTTTATACTCGGTTAAAGTATATATATATATATATATATTATACACACCTAGAGTACAAATAACGTTCGTGCACATTAACGCGGTTTAAAACAATATCGTATAGGCTGTAGTATTATAACTTGGAGTGTCCCTATACAACGGTAAGTATAAAAATGCATTATGATAATGCTGGATATTTCCAATCGAGATTCAAAAAATTAGCTTTTAACGTAAAACAGTTACATTGTAAACAGTTCGTGAAACAAAGCGTTCCAATATATCAAACATGAATAAATTTCAAATAAAGCAATATTAATGTGGTTAGAGAGATAAATCTATCGATGGGCCCTCAACAGAAATAAACCTTTTGTCCTAACTTACTTTTCACTCTTATTTTACATTATTTTTAAGCCATAATATCGATTCGTGTTTGTCAGTTATAATTTATGTTCCATAAAATTTAATGTTCTTATAATATCTTACTGTTAAACCGTGAAAAGGAAAATAAATAAAATATAAATCTATTCTGTCTGTCAAACAGGGCGGTCGTAATAATATATGGATCACCAATATAATACGACTAAGGATAATCGTTTGTTTCATATAATACATACATAATGCACACGGGATTTAATGGATATAGTAGATGGATTTGGATGAAATGTCTTTGTGTACATGTAACAGTTCAAAATAAAAATCACTTTTACCATCGATTTCGAACATATGAAATAAAAATAAAATAATTTTGAATTCCGATGAAGTTTCAATGAGTTTTTGATGATTTTAACTATAAACAATATTCTAAATAGTCACGTCGGGTATAAAATACGAGCGGTAATGTTTATTATACACAATAGATTATTACACCTATTTGTGTTAAATTAAATTCAACGGTTAAAGTGTAGTAAAACTCTCCACCCAGCAATTTCGCACATTTTGAGTCGACGATATAATAACAATAACAATGCATAGGTTGTCGTATACATCATTAATTAGGACGCACAATAGTAATTTTTAATCGTTCGAGTCTCTCCGAACATTCATGAACTACGCGTTATGTGTTACTCGTGCACCGTGTAATATTATTAAAGTTATGCGCGTGTGGCGACTGAAACGAAATCGAAAATGTGTACCGTATACGCGCGCTGGGGGACGAAGCGTAAACGACCGATTTTCGAACGCTTCCGTTTTTTGTCTACAACACGATATAACAAAAAAGAAAAGAAAACCGTCTCACTGCGCAGTGCAAGTACAATATTTATATATACTTGGCGGGTTCACGACCGGACGCGTATTATAATACCTATACACATAAGCATGTACCCGACAACTGCGCGGCCCGGTCACGTTTGGTTTGACGACAAGTCGCGCGGGCGATGTACGGTATAATACGAAACCTGCTGCCTATACCTAGTGTATTATGTGCCGCGTACCTGTATAGGGAAAAAATAAAAAAAATACGTTGTGCACCTCGTCGGATTGATCGCACTGGCGCACGCACAGCAGCACGTCGTCTTCGGGACGTCTCTTTGGCGACCGTCGACGCATGAAACGTTCGGGGTTGTACACAATAATAACGCAGCGGTACGAACGGAAATAAATAAAATAAAATGTACACCTACTCGTTGTACATAGATGTATACGTTTTACGGCGGACCCGGCGGCAGCGCGATATCGTCCGATGGTTTCGAAAACCGAAAATCCGTGTACACACATAATCATTCTGGTTCAATAGACCGGAACGATTATCGTACGCGACGTAGGTACGTGAAGCCGGGGTGTTTACAGTGGCCAATCGGCCTTTTAATTAAATGCTTTCGCTCTCCCTTTTGCAGCATCACGGATATACTCGTATTATTGTATTACATGATATTTATCGTACGCGGCATTCTCCCGCCCGCTAAAAACTAAATATTCGTATGTACATCATACACAGGGTGGTTCAATGCATGGTTTGAAAAAGTAAATAACTTTTGTTCTAAGCGTTCAAAATGTTTAGCTCTTTTGTTTTTTGTTTTTAAAGAACATTTTAATTGTACTTGGATCTTGCAATTTTCAACTTTATTCAATTGTTTTAAACAAAAATCAAAATAGCCGTACCGTAAACCTGATTTTTAGAAACGTGTTACAGTGATATTATTTTTTATAACAGTTTCAAAATTTTATTATTTCACTTATTCAGCCATTATTGGGTAAGACAATTTTAAGTAAACACACACACATTTTCTACAATTTTACCGAAAATAAAATGAAAAATTAATGGAAAAAATAATGAAAACATTTTGAATAGAACAAAGGTTAATATTTACATTTGTCAAATCATGCTGAAACATACCCTGTATACTATATGTACGATTAATCTAATACGATAAATATGTTCGTATAATCATGACATATATTATAATTTTATGTATGTACGTCGCGCAGGATCCTTCCGGTTGCACTGCACCCCGTCGCCTATGCTTATCTGAGGTATCTTTATATACGTGAGTGTATGACTACCGTGGGTTTTCGCGATGCTGATAAAACGTATGTGTTCCCGCGAAAAAACTATATATTTTTATAATAACATGTTTAATGGTGATGTATGCGGTAAAAGGAAAAATCGGGTGCGTGAGATTTCTGCAGCGGCGTATTTTGCAACGTCGCGAATGTTCTGTAAATATAGCTTTCCGAAACCATGCACCCTCGAATTTTATCATCCGTACTTTTTTTCGCGATTGAAGTGACCGGCTCGGCTCGTTCGAAAACGGTCAATTAATAAACAGTGACCGCGGTTTCGATAAATTCTTCATTTGCTCGGCAAAAACATTAATCAACGACGTTGTGGTACAGTCATTAATTATAATTTAGACGTACGCAGTAAATATTTCAAATTTGAGAGCGGCCCAATAGAGAGTGTTTAAAATAATAATAAAAAAAAAACAATGCTTAACTGGTATACATTTTACACACTTTCGATTCATTTTGTTTAATAATAACATAATAGGTGCATAAAAGCAAAACAATAATATTTTAATGTGAACTTAAAATTTCATATCATGTGTGGGCCGAGACTATTATTAAACACCATCATGAGCTTATAACAATTAAAATATGTGGTTGGTAGTTGTAATTAGTGCCAATGTTTAGTACAATCGATTGTTTTATACTATCTCAAGAAAAAAAATATTTTACCGGGAACTATACTTGGTGTTTAACGTAATTGAAAAATGTTCCATTCCAAACACTTAAAAACCGATTGTTTGTGCACATTCAAAAACATTTTTGAATTAAGCAGATTTCTAGAAAGTTATACTGCTATATACTTTTGGATCACAAACAAAGTTTTGTCATCCGTTATATCCGTTATATTGTGTTAAATAAAGTAAAATGAAACCATAAATGATATTAACGTAGTTTATTGCTTTTAATTATTACATATTTCTATTTCGTTCAAAAATGTAATAAAAGAGAAACTGGTGTTATCGTATAGCTTACACTTTTACAGCAATTTAAGAAATTGGGCTTGTGCGTCATAAAGTATACTTTAAGATTATGGCTTTAAGAGCATGTCACAGACTAAACTGTATGGTAAAAATTATATTCTCGCATTCAAGTTTAATATTACGTGTCACGACTTAAAAGTTTAAATCATGTATTAAAAATAAGAACTACGTTTCACCAAAATACCTTAATATATCCTTAAAACCGGTTTATAATAATTCAACTGCACATTTCATTAAGTCAGAGTTACATCGATACGAATTCATTCATTTTTTCGAAAATACGCATTATATAACACATATTGTAATATTATATTACGAAATCAATATCGATTCGGATGATAATTTAATTGTCTGTATCTAACTAATACCGTGGGCTTTTACTACACTTCCCATGCGTATACCTATTACATTGTTATGTACACTTCTCGCGTGCGCATCACACGACTGCGTTTTGATTTATTTCTAGGACCGCGTAGACTTTACCCGCCGCGGCCGAGGAGAGTGTCCTCACGTTAATTGTATATAAATTGCTTCTGGGATTCTCTTGGCTTTCGAACAATACAAATCGGGATGGACCGCGGCGCCGCTGACCCAGAGCTCATTTGGAGGTTATCTCTGTGGGTACGCGCGTGAAGCCTCGAGGGTCGCCCGTCGAACCGTTTACGCTTTGTCTCTCCTACAGCTCGTCGTTATTATAATTCCGGACCAGGGAAGTCGGTTTAATTAGCAGCAGCACTGCGCGTTCTTCTTATTCTTCTTCTTCTACTGCTACTCCTTCTCCTCTTCTACTTCGTAACGTCTACTCGAAACGCATTATAACCAATAGTATGCACCCGCAGCTATATAATATAATATATATCACATAATACGTGTGTCCGTGAGTAATATGAAAAACCGTCGTTTGAGTTTAATTCGATTGTACGTACTCGCACAGCACAGCGCAAACGCGGATTGTCTTTAGACGTGGATATAATTGAATTCACCCGCGCTTTTTCAAAACGATACGCCGCGTACCGCAGTCGTCGCCGTCTTCGCTTCCGGACGTACACGGTCAATTAAAATCCCGGACCACCGGAGTGGAAAAAAACACCCCGTCTTATGTGTAAGCACACCTACCGTATATACCTACCACTATGCGAGCCAGCATAATGCATCGACCAGTACACGAACTCGATATGACTTGTGTATCTTTTGTTTTTGATTAATCTCCGACGAATATCAATTATAATAAAAGTGTATTAAATCCAATCTATACATTGTCACTGTACACACATATGCGCGTACATAACATTATATTGTGTGCACTCGGTAAACAAGTTTTATTGTATATTGTATATAAATAATTAAAAATCGTTTTTTTTTCTCCCTTCCGAACGAATGCAGTCGAATTACCATCGAGATAATTACATCATATTACATCCAAACATAACTAATCGTTGGATTCAAAACGGTTAATATTCTTTGGTTTTGAACAAAATCCCATTTAGATACAATACCTATACATGCGCGCGCGCGGGATCGTACTTTTATCATATTCGATTAGTTATATTTTATACCTATACGGTACAACCACGGAAGTGGGATGATTCTCTGCTATTCATTAAGAATTATCACGCATTTCACGTGAATGGAAAAACACATTATTATAAAACAATACGAAAACAATTTGATTACGATTATTCAGATGCGAGTGTAAAAATAATAATTGAATATTGTTCAACAACCTAGAGGTACCCACATCGGTATAGCGCTAACGCACATAATATTACACATTGTTCTAACACACAAAGACGACGACGACGCTGGGCTTATTTTTTTTAAAAATATTTTCACGGAAGAATTTCAATAAAAAAAAAGTATATTAATCAATTAAAAATTATAAGTACTTGAAAAGTTTTCTCGTGACTGCAAGTGTCCCCTGCAGTGGTTATCCTTGCAGTACACTCATTAACGTCTATCAACCGTTCAGCTTGAAACGTGATGAAAAAACTTTTTTTTCCCAACACAAAATTACCTTACACACTCGCGTACCAATCCGTCGTAATTATTTTTATTACGCGTTAACGGTAAAATTAATTATTCGCGGGCGAATAACATATAATGGTACCGTTATATGGCAGTGATTTCTAAATTGCGCGTGCATTCGCGTACAATTTTGCTAATATAATAACTCGTCGTTTCATTTAAAACAGCAAACATCGTAAAGTCCCGATTATCAAGGAGATACTGTACCTAATTGTTATAAGTTATAAGTTATGGCTAATTATTTTTTTACGACTGGCACCAATCCATAATTTTTAATCATTTGTCCATCCTACGATTTAGTAATATACCTACAATTGATTGCACTTTATATTTATATAATGCTTTATTGAGATATGTTTATGACAATGCGTTACGATTGACAGTGTGTAAACTTTTCAAAGAACAAAGTGAACCCGGTATTAACGTCATCGGCAACGCGATTGGATTTTTCAGATTATATAGTGATCTTTCAAAAAAAAAAAAATTAGTAATACACTTTAACGGACCAAGGCGCAAATCGTTATAATCGTTATAACAGTCGTGAAATCATTGTTACTGCGTTATTATTAGTTCCCGTGCAGCGACGGTATGTGTACATGTGAACGCGGCCTAAAAGCCGAGTATCCTTATGGGAAAAATAACCACTGGGTTTATCGACTAGAAACACGAAAGGGCTCGATTGATGCGACACAAACACGCAACCTCGATCGAAATAATAATAATTGTTTCTTCCAAGGCATCCCGCTGCTGCTAAACCCTCTAAAATATATTTATACAAATAAATAAAAACTGATCATATTAATTTGTTAATAATTTTAAACGAAAAAACGAAGGAAAAAACACATAAATAAGATTTCTCAGCCAAGGCGTGGTACGATAGTCTAGACGCGTGTGGTTAGGTGTTTATTTTTTTTATACACTATTTCCAATTTTAAAGTTCTACTTTTTCATTAATTTGATTTAAGGCCATTATTATACGGACGTTAATGTACATTTTTGTTTAAAAATCTAAAGAATTTATTACATTATTCTACTTATCTGTGTAATATATAATGTATTATTATTTGCGTTTATTTTATATGAGTATTATATTTAAGGGCTCAAAATAAAATGTGACTTTTTCTCATTCCCGCACACGGGAGGATTAAAACGAAACTTAATTTTACTTGCGATTTGCATACATTATATTAGGGGAAGTACTACTTAGTTTTTTGAATAAAACTTTGTGTACTAACCATGTAAATGAAAAGTTATCGTATCGCTTTAGGGCCGTAACAAAAAAAAAAAAAAACTAAAAACCTTAACTTCAAAAAAATTTCACTTAACATAGTAGTATAGTAAAATACCGATTCTGTCCCTCCTTCCGCAAAAAAACTTCTCGACCATTCTCCCATCATACAGCACGATCGGCCTTCGTACCTAACACGATGCATATTTTTAATCAGACGCTAATGATTTACAAGTCGAATATTTTAAATATCATCACACGCGAGTGTATATATAAACATCACGACGGGAGGATAATATAAGTGCGTATATTAACACGCAAGACTTTTGCATATTTGTTCATGATACAGAGAGTTGAAATCTCCTCGAACTCATTGAAATACGTGTCAGTGCAAATCGTACCTGTGTGCGTGTGTGTGTGTGTGTGTGTGTGATATACATACATTTCTGAAGCGTTTTAAATCGAACTGAGATTGTAGTGCAGTTTCGCGGACGACGTCTGTATCGTTTTTTTCTTTAAGTACTACAGATAAATATAAATATACCTATTATACGAGAGCGAATGATGCTCAGACCGAAACGCAGCGGGGTCGACCCTGGAATTTCCGCGCCCCCGGGCAACAATATAATGGTAATAATAATAATACCTAATAATAATAATAATTATGATTTGTTACATAATTGATTGCATGTGTCGTTCGCGTGAATCCGCGTGCACTCATCTTCATAATGATATATATATATATAATATATATAATATATAGGTGATACCTATGTCCTATGCCCTTTTGAAAAAGATTATAATATACAGCTGCCGTCGCACACCGCACCACGCTTATCGGCTGCATAATATCTACGCAGCAGACAGCGTTGTTCCCGGGGGTCGTCCTGTAGCAGCTAACTGCACTTGCGTATTATATCCTGCAACTGCACTTGTTCCTGCGCGCGTCTTCCTGCAGCAGTGCAGAGCCGTCTTCGGCGATGTCGATAACGCACGAGCCACGGCACTCGAGAAAAACGGCCGAGGCAGACGGAGGAATAAAATCTGCGCCGTCCGCAGTATAATAATATTATCACACGCCGCCGCGCTCACTCTCGAACAAACCGAAAAGGCCTACACGTGCGGCGCTTGCGTTTCCCAGGTCCTTCTCTCAGCCCACCCGTTATATCTGATAATTAATGTGTGTGTTGATACGACCCGCGGACGGGACAAACCCATATCATACAAATATCCGACTATGCCTTGGCGGCCTACTTGTACAGCTTTTTTTTACGTAAATCTTATAAGTTATAACTATTACTATACAGTATACATACATGATAATATATCGTACAGTCTGAAGGTAAAAATTACAAAACGAGTCTCTGTAGTAAATGTTCGTTGAAAAATACTCGAAACGGTATTATATAAATTATAATATATTATATAGTATATATGTATATACGCGCACATTCGTTTTGGTTTTAAAATTCGTGTACGGTGAATAAATCACTTAAAATATTTTTTTATAAGTTGTCCGCGGTCGCGGCAAAAAGGAGTTTACAAATTAATCAATAGCAAACGTTTGGTTTTCTTTGAGGCGGTGGGGAAATGACGAAAGGAAAAACCTTCGGAACAGGCATATTAAACGGAAATTAATCTCATCTCATCACGGAGTAAAATAACAAGATAATGAATTTAACGATATAATTTATAGCCATTATATATGTGTTCTATGTAAACCGAACGAGCGGTGTCATGTAAACGACTGTATTATCATACGCTTAAAATCGTATATTAAATCGACTCGAAGGTAATAATAAATAATAATCTGTTGACATTCACCTCGGTTTACGGCGAGAGGGTTAGTCGATTTCAATTTTTCTAAAACAATGAAGACGCTCGTATACCGCGCGCATGTAGAACAATTATGTTTTACGCGCGATGAATGCCTAACCAACGACTCGGTCGCTGCTGCCGCAGAGAGTTTTGAAATAACAAAATGTATTTTGTATGTTTATTATAAAAGTATTATTACTCGTGTGCAGCTTTCTTGTTTAAACAAAATCGTGGCGTCCGTACGGCAGGCGCCGAACAAAGATCCAAATCAAATTACTTGGCACCCTATAGTGTCCTTTATTCAATTACGAACAAAGTTCATGAGGCAAACTCCGACCGGTTTTGTTATTACAACTTTGGTGAACATACTTATTTTTCATTACGACCCTGTCGATTTCAGTAGTACTTACAACGTGAAATTGTACGGAATAATATTGCGTAATATAAATTATAAGTATAAACGGTAATCAGTGGGACGTTGCTGCAGTGTCGGACAATGTGTCACCGTTCGTTTCCATAAAATATGTCATATACCATAGATATTCCATCACTGCTGGTACGCGTCTATCGATATGGAAATATTATTTCAGTTATACTTCAAATTATGTCCTACGGGACGCGGTACACGGCATTGTCATAACCACCGGCGGTTATGTATATCGTACATATTGTTATAATACTGTGTGGAAATCGTAAACGAGAACGTGTATGCGCACAACGCGCCCACACGCGGTCCGCAAACCGCTGTCCGGCCGCTCGTGCGGTTCGACGGCATTTATTGTGCACGACAGTGTTCTGCAGTTGTGCGCACGATACGGAACAAATCTGATGACGACGAGACGCGGACGGACAAAAAACGATAGCCGGATCTTAGCTGCTAAATATTACACCCCATGTACCTGTTCGAGAAAAGTTTTAAAATGTACAGGATAACACATAAAGATGTGTAAATCGCCACCAGCAGTCGAAAAGTGCACCTATATTTTAAACACGGAATAATATCGTGATTGAACGTCAAAAATCGATTGAATTATTTGCAATAAAAACATCGACTTGAACAATTATAAAAATATAAAAACCAGTTTCTTCGACTTGTATAAAGTACTTTTCGTCTCTTTTATATTGTTTGGAAATAATTTATAGGTCCGACGTCGGATATACAAGCGCAACGCAGCGTATATGATACATCGATTTTAATTATAAAATACCATGGTGTACGTGTAAATCACGGAAACGCTGAGACGTCGAGGGACTATAAAATAATAATTGTCTCTTTAAGTCCGTAGACCGCGTTTTGTTGAATTTTAACAGCCAGCCGCAAATTTGCGGTGTCTTCCTGCGCGCCTACACCTCTTTTCTCTGCCGCCCACGCGCGCTTTATTACCTCGCCGAGTTTTAACTATCACACGCCAGCTTGTGCCCGTCCGTCCGTCCGTGTCCGTCGTCGGTTTTTATTGAGCTTTTATTTTCGGGCCATCGTCATTTCGGACGTTGATAACAATGTTTATACACTGTACACACCCGAGGGGTTTTTATGAATGTCCCGATGTGCCGCGGGGACCGTAAAAATCGCCGCAACCCGACACTGCTACATCGGCGAATGTCCGAAGAAATTAGGTCCACGATTTTTTTCTTCTTTTATTATTATTTACACGAGCGGCCGGAAAATCCGCCGGAAGATCCGCCGGATTGCGAACACTATATCAAGGACGGCCAAACGCTATCGATATACCGCTCACGTACGTACCAATCGTCAAGTCTTTTATGTAAACGTAATGGATTGGACAGTATAGATTTATTTCATAAAGTATATTTTACAAGTAAATTTGAATACTGATAATCACTTCACGCTGTTTACATAGTACTAATAATAAAGTGTTGCGGCCGGAGAAAGCTACGCCGCGAAAAGCTGCTCACTACAATATATATAATATTATCATCGTCTATAATATAGACTCTATATTATAATTCATAACTGGTATAACTGGTATTTTTAACAGTTTTTAAACACTTCCAAGCGCTTGTTCTACGCATACTCGTACTAAACACAAAAGTCGTATATTCGTGAGTCTAACACATATTATTATATATTTTATGTCTGTATAAATATACAATCTCGAAATTCGGGTTAAAGGCCATTGAAACTTTTTATCAGTTTAACGACGACAATGCGTGCCAATGGAACGCATTTCGACGGTGTAAAGCGAATTCGAATGTGGCGAAGATAGCAGAGAGCCCGTTGTTCGAGTGGAGGGGTGAAAAAAAATCACTTACTAACGGGTATCGATAAATGACGGCGCCACTGCGGGGCGGTTTTAATGATCCGTAACATTAGGGGACGGGGGAAAAAAATATTGTGTTCCACCATTCTGCCGGTGAAAAAATGCGTCGTGTATACACGCGCGCGCGCGGTAAAACGCTCTGTGAGCAATTACCGAGAAATATATACGGTTATCATAAGTGTATTGAATGTAGCGTACGCACCTATATTATATTATTATGGAATTTGAAAAAAGGAAAAAGGAAAGGTATAAGTAATACACACGCAGCGCGCACATATATATAGTCTTATTAAGAAATCATTCGTGTAGTATGATGTTATATAGAAAATACACGTGTATATTGTGTTCGTTTTACTTATATACACGCACACGCAAACATGTATAGGTACATACTTATATAGTTTTATATATGGTTTTTTTTTTTTTGACAAACGGTACTCAAAATTGTCTAACGCACAAACTGTAACCGGAGCGTTGTATACATAATTTATAATAATACAAAACGTTCTGTTAAAATAAAATCCTATGCGATTAAAGTCCGTACTTAAAAGAGTGTCTATCATGGTATGTGTAAATATACATATAATATATAAGCTCTACACAATATGTAGACGCGCGCATACAACACAATATACGCGTGTATATTATGATCTAAAACGATAACACGTATCAGTGTGACAAATGACTGATTTATTGGGGTCGACGCTCCCTCCATGTACCTACTGTAGTATATTAAGCAATTCTATCAGCATAATGTAATAAATGTATAGCGTCCGTTTATGACTAGGATACAGAAGTGAAAAAGAATGTTTTTTAAACATATATTATACTGTGATATATTTTATTCTGTACACAATAATATTCGGTACGTAATAAAGATTGGTACAGAGTTAAAAATAAAAATAAAAAATAACCAGTTCCGAGTGAGGGTATGCGATAACATTTTAAAAACAAAACAATACGCGATTACAATGGTAAATAGAATTCTGTTCTCGACGGTGTTTTGTGAACCGATAATATGGTTTTTTTCCACATTCGAGATACATACCAAATGGAAAGAATGGAGATGAAAGATTTTCAATAATTGTAATCAAGCACTCTTAAAATTTTGGAAAAACTATGAAAAATTACCGTGTAAAATACATTTTCTCATTTATCACAAAAAAATTGACTTAAACACTTTGTTTTCATTTTTAAATTATAGGTTCTAACAGATTAACGAATAGTATGACTTGGATTTCTAAAACGTAAAAATATTTCATAGCAATAATGTTATTTTTCATAGTTTCAATCGTATACGTACTACATTAAAAGAATAGGTACTAAAAACCATTAAATATTTGTATAGTTACGGGGATACATACAAATATTGCTTTTGTGTACCTATAATATATCTGTCTCCGAAATCTTTTTTTTAGACATATATTAAACTTGTACATATATATTATTCATGTCGTTGTAGTAATCTATGTTTTATAATCAGAATAATAACGCAAAACGATCAATAAATTCGACTTGAGTATATAACATAATATTATAATATAGGTACCCAACAAGTCTACCTACGTATTAGGACGTAAAAAAATACATGTTGTAAATCGAAATGTATCTATTATGATTTCAAACCAATCAGCAGGGGTGTAAAAGGTCACGTCATGGTACGCTATATACCCTCTACACAAATATTTAAATATCTGTTTTTTTTTGTGTCTGTTATGTTTTAATACCCAACAGGTTTGAAGGTAGGAAAACAAAAGAAACGAGGTTCGATCGTTAATAACTTATTTTCACCGTGACTGTGGATCAGATAATATACCCTGTTAAGATTTGTTCGACCGATTATACACGAAATAATAATAACATTGTCTTATTAGCACCCTCCAGGATGGTTTCGATTACTATTACTTTTCGACTACTTTTGCAAACGGTACGTATACTGTAGAGTTATAATATACATATTATAATACATAAGGTACATTATTATACCATATATAATATAATTATCTTATAAGAGTTTATTCTAACAACATTGGACACTTACGTGCGTTCCTGCAGTGAAATAAAAAAAACTATAAAGATAATGTACTTTAAAATAATGTTTTTTTTTTTTTATACATAAAAACATTAACGCTTCGCCACTTACCCGTTAAGTAATATTAAATTAACACCTAATGCATTTATTGGACATTTTAAATATTTTCTCATACTACGGCGTGTGCCCGCAGTACATATATATTGTTTTCGATGCGAGTAATAACCCATCATCTCGGATGTCGATCACTATTTAATCCCACGCGAGGAACTAGGCATAATTAGAAATGCCCACACGTTGACCCAAATTAAAAAAAAAAAAAATACCTATGTAATTGTATGTTAGCCATTTGGGATATATCTATAATCAAATAACTGTGGGGGTAGAATGAGCTAATGCATTTTTATACATTTTCTCCTTACGAGATATTAGAAATCAAGTGCACGTTATAACAAAAACTTTATTCGGATTTATTTCACAGCCAATCTAACACTAATAACATCATACCTAATATGCATTTACTAGATATGAAATTATGTAAATGAATAGCACGTAAGACCGTATATACAGTCCGTATGTTAAACAAGTATACATCTATTTATTTTTCAATTAAGATTTTTAAACGTAAACCATCAGGAAATGCGATCCGCGTACGATCTATAATCGATTGAATTCTATTTAAAAAGCTTTCAGTTTAAGTGCGAACCTATATTGGAGAACTCTCGACAAACATTTTCTGTTCTTTTGTTGAAATGACCATCTGACGCATGTGTTTTTTGAGATAAGTATATCCAGTGAGTTAAAAAATCCAATACGTTGTCAGCAAAATAAATAACGTGATCGAGTGAATTTAAATATATACATTGTAAATCAGCGCAACGATACATTATTTACACAGAAAAAATATGTATTAATCACAACACCCAATGCGATTCACAAGTGATTTGACATTTGAGGGTATTTTACATTTATATTACTCGACAATTTCTTAATGACGCCAATGAATTTAAATATCATTTATGCGCTATTTAGGAGTAGAGAACAACCGACGACAAAGTGTTTCTCGCACACACACGTATATACACGATCTACGTGAAATGTTATCAACTAAATGGCTTTATTAGAGCATACACACACACACACACACACACACACACACATACACATACGCGACCCCTGACCTGAGGGTGTTTTATTTGCAGGAAAATAGCTATTAGACGTGTTCTACGTGCGGGCGGGAGTTTGTCGGAGTAACTTAAAAGTAAAACTGTGTTAACTCCCGTGTCCCTGTCGGCATTAAAAACACGTAAAAACCAACAGGGTAAGAGGTGAGTGGCGAATGTATACCCTCAGGTGTTCGCACGACATACAGCGTTCTCTTACTCGGATTTTTTTTTTTTTATTTCAAAGGTATTTTTTTAACGAGGGGAAAAGTTGTTTTTAAAAGTAAATTCGCACATGCGTCAAAGAAAAGCTTTATTTTATTATTATTTGCCTCCCCTAAGAGCGATGGGCGAAGTGAGTCAAAGTGTTGTTCACCCTCACCACCGCGTATAAATGCACCATGTATAAATACACCGCGGATGCAATTCATCTGCGTCAAAATAACGCAAGATTTATGTCGCCCCATGTACATCACATTCTGCAGAAGTTAGTGACCATTTGAAATTATGATGGCAGTATGTAGGTATATCAGGCTTTTTGGAATTTAAACTTATATTATAAACCAAAATGGTCAACTAGTATGTTTTAAAAAAAAAAAAATGTTAAAGTTTTGATAACAAACTTGAATATTTTTATTTCCCATGAGAATTCCAACTGGAAAAAAAATTCCTTTTCTTTATTATAATTTAAACTTATTAATTTGTAAATATCAATTTGTTTTCAAGTTAACGTTGCATAAGACTCATAACACAACGGCAGTATGATTTCTTCATGCGACTTTAGGTGATTAAGTATACAGAAAAATGATAATGTAAATGTACATAGAAGAATATTAACTATTTAGTGTTTACCAAGTAACAGGTTTAACGTGATTTCAAAATCGTTAATATTATATCAGCTTATGCTTGAGTTAAAGTCATAAGTCATAAAATAAAATATACATAAAATAAATGATATATATGAAATATTATAATTAAAAATACGCAACACATGGCCAAAGAAATTTATAGTTTAATAAAATTAATATTTGATATAACATTATAAAATATTAAATCAAACATTCGAGTTTTTAAAAGTTATATTTTTGGAATATTGCTGTTTATAATTATTTACTATATTTAATGAGAATTGTCTACACAATAATGTTATGCCTACAATTACCCAATATTACATACTCTAAAGTCTAAACCTTATTTAATGATTGAAATAAAGAAATATGGTTGAATAAGTTTTACATGCGAATATTATTATTGTACGGCCATTGTTGTCCGATATCAATCCAAAGACCAAGAAAAAACTATTCGAAACCTAATTGATTATATTATTATAGTACAAGGAGCGCATACTATAACGTGTAGAGTTTTTTCGGATGATTGATACGTCTCATTTGAAATCAATTATAAAATACCATATTGTTTCAAATGCATATGAAAAAACACGTAAGTGGATGGGATAAAAAATAAAATTAAGACACACTGTTCCAGTTATACGATCTGTACACAGGTTGTTCATGCAACTCCATTAGAGAAAACTGTTTCGAGTGTTGTAAAAGCCGAACATTACTCGGGCCTAATGACATTGAGTTTTTTTTCGTCTACGCACCGTCTTGTTTTTATTTTAGAACGAATGATAGAAATATGACGAAATATCTCTTAGACGCCTACGTACAGGCTGCACCGAGGTTAATTGTGGACATATCTTAAGAGCCCCAGTGACATCCAAATAAATTCCATTTAAAAGGGTTTTCAAAAAACAAATCATGGATTACGTACGAATGACGCAAGACTTGGTAAAAACCTGGCACAAAAGTGACTGGAAACTTTGAAAGGTAGGAGTTTAAGCACATAATAAATTATCCGTAATTAATGGATTCTTAATACAGTTCAAATCTTTAAGCATTATAGTATTTACGAATTTGGTTATAGAAGTGTTAATATTTAATATATATGAATATAGACACAACATGTTTTAAAAAAAAAAAACATCTTATGTTATAATGTCGTTTCAATAATAATGACACAAAAATGTTTTAAAACTCTCTCTTTTACAGAAATACATAATATTTCAATGAGAAAAAAATAATACGACTTTATTGAATAATACATTGTATGCTATCCACAATTTATTGTACAACCACTATATTCTTGAAATTAGCGAATATCTGCATATTATCCGGAAAATTATAAAATTAGCCAACTTTGAACTTGAACCGTAGACACACACAAAAGCACATATAATACATAAACAGTTCACTTTCAAACACTGTTTTATTTCAGGCCCAACGATGATTTTTTTTTTCATGACCGCCGCCGGGCTAACTAATAAAATAAATAAAATAGTTTACTGACGAAAGCCGTGTGTTGTTTCCCGGCACCGAAATCAATGCTTTTGAAGATTATGCGAGCACCGCTAATGAGAAAGACACGTGCAGGGCCTCTGTAACAGTAATCTATGGACCTATATTAATTTTCCGAATTCACTAATGAAGTGTCCAGCGTCGTGTATACCGCACGATCTAATTTAGACGTTTCTGAGGAACCCATTGATACCGTCTCCGGTGGCAGGATGATTTATACGCAAGCAGTGCCTTTATGTTTCGAACGAGGAGACTCGCACACTTTTTGAGACCTCGTTAATCAAACGCTAAATTAGAGCCACGTGTGTGTGTGTGCGTGTGCGTGTGCGAGTGTGTGTGTGTGTGTGTGTGCATGTGTATACAAGAGCCGACGAGACGGTGGTAAGACGTTTAACCTATATAGCACGTACCAAAGGGACGTGTGTGAGTGTGTATCATATATGTGTATAAATAAAGGATTGTTGTCAATATACATTAAAACCAGCGCATAATTCAGTACGGAAAACGCTTGAATCCGCTAAACTAGTCGTTAGACTGCTACGAAAACGGCGACGAGATTAGTTTTACGATTTAAAAATATAATACCTCGTGCGCCACGTGAAACAATATGAACGTGTATAATACGGTCTAACGATTGTCGATATATTTTGACGCGAAGAACGTAATAACTTGTGCGCCTAAACTACCAGCTGTACACGTATATTTACGATACTTTAATCCTCGGCGGAGACTGCTCCCCTCGCCCGGTTCAATCTGATTATATACACACCGAAAACACAAGTATGCCTATACTAATACGAAGAAGACGCATTGTTTGTAATTGCTTGAAAATTTAAGGTTTGTGAAAAACTCACGTGAAAAGTATACGCATTGTACACGTAAACGTTATAAAAATCGACCCGTTGCAAGTACCACCTATACATTATACCTCGCCGGTCCTATACCTGGGAGCGATTTTCAAACTATCGTCGAGAAAATCCGCTAATAGATACCTCCGAAGTCTTTTATTCCCATCCCGCACCGTACGATTGTTTCCAACCTCGTCGATCCCGAACGCATCGAAAGTCGATCGATAACAATCATAATAACCGACTTGCAGCGTACGGGCTATAATAGCCCCGGGGAGCACTGCCGGTCGGTAGGCGATCCGTCGTCGACCTACGCACGCAGTGTTTATCGCACGATACAGTTTAAAATATTTCCTGACGTGATTGTCCCGGCGTTTAAACAAAATATATAATAACGGCTCTAGCGCTCCGGTATACGTTTCGTGGGGCGGTTTCCAAACAGGTTACGTCTCAATCGCGCGGAGCAACATTCGTTTTTCCGACCGTTTCGACGACCGTCGTCGCGACTGTCCGCGTCGCTGCAGAGTAAACAAACAAACATCCGACACAATAACGATACACGATTAATAAGCCACGCGTCGACCGAAGTGTTTCGATTTGAAAACGGACAGATACAAAAATATTAATATAATACGCATTGCGTGCACAACACAATAATATATTAATATTGTCGGACGATTACGGACAAACGACCACGTGTGTCTTTTGGTCGACCGCATAAATTTGTTATCATAATAATCGATCAATCGAAGAACAGACGAAAAAACCAATCCGCCTGTACGCGAACACACGTCGTAGTACCGCACGTTGTGACGAAAATAAAAACGAAACGACGAGATGTAAAATTATCATAAATATAGGTACATCATATTATTGTGTACGGATAGTAATATAATATTGTAGACAGCGTTTCTCGTGGACTGTAAACACGATGATCACACTCGATTTATTACGAACAGTAAAACGAAAACTTTAGAACACACTTCGCATACGAAAGGACGACGTGCCGATATTATTCACGTGATTTCGTTGACTTTGTAGTAACCGGTGCCCCGTCAGTCGTGCGATGACAAAACATGTGATAATTAGGGACGAGCAAATGATTGCGCGTGTTTTAATGTTACGCTTCATATTAAAAAAACACAGTGTTTAATTGCACGTTTAACTTTGAGCAAATTAACCACGTTATGTTAGGTAAAACTACACATTTAGTAACACTTTGTCAACGGTCGAATAATTAAATCGTAAACCGTGCCGGAACACTGGGAAAATCGTGTACCTACACTGTAACTACTTACAATAATTGTCTCATTTTTAAAATTAAGACCGTTGTCGAGTTAACGTCAAACTTTAAATGGGAACGGCCGACGCGTGACGGTCGCGAAGACGATTTTACTACCTTTCCGCAGCAGCAAAATCCACCAGGGCACTAAAAATAACAGCCCACTTGTTATGTTACGTACACTCGAGTCGACCATTCGCGGATACACTCCGTACAGTTATGTATTAAGTATCCGTTCGGCGCATCTCGACGCGGTAGCCGAGAAACCCTTTGGGCTTCGGATAAGCATTAAAACTTAAAACGTACGGCGACACACGCGTAATAAAAACGCGCGTGTTCGTCATATATACAGTGTATATAATACCGTTTAATGGTGCATACGTAATTTCGTTTTTAGTGAATTTAAAGTCCTACTCACGAATTTCCTTCACGTACGTTCTACCCGCCGAACGGTATAGCTGTAGGTGCAGCGGGAAAGCCGTTACTGTTATTGTATTATAACGATGCGTTTAATTTATAAAGTGTGTCCCTATACCCCGCAACCCTCTTTGGAAAAATGAATACGTTTTCATCTTCGAAGCAATGCGCCATATACCTGTAGGTACACTGTAGATGGATACAGTTTCAATAAATCAGTACTCACCTGAAACAAAAAAAAAAAAAACATTAATTTATATTTTAGTGTTACTACTAGACAATATAATGTTTACGTGCAGTTCATGTTTTATAATATAAGCCCGTGATATGGTATAGTAATCGGACTGTTTTTTAATACGTAAAAATGCCGAGAACATCCGAACACCCAAATCGTTTCATCTTCATTTTTTTTTTTTGTTTTATATTTTCTCTTTTTGCCCGACTAGTCCTAAAATGTTTACTAGGGACGCTAATACGGACATGTGATTTAAATGAAGTGGAACGAAGTCAATGAAGAAAAAACACGAATCCTTCAGGCGGCCACCGTGTAATTATTCCGTCTTGTCTTCCAGAGGCAGTTGTATAATAATAATGGAAATTAAATCAAACACACACACACAAATATATACGTTACACTCGCACACACACACACACACACATACATTTCTTATTCTTTTTTGTTCGATCGTGTGTGGTCGTATGGCTTCCGATAATCGGCTACTTTTTTTTACCCTTTGTTTTTTCTTTCATGTCAACAGTCGTGGATCTCTTTTAGTGAGACTCGTGACTCTAAATACGTACCGGTGGTGGTGGTTTTTTTAAACCCATATGGTGGGTTACGATTTTTTCGTATACTTATTAAGTAGTGTTGACAAACTAATTTAATAGAATTAGCGGGACCGCGGTCGTTTAGCAATTGTACGTAATATGTGTACGCATCATCCCCAAAAGGACGGATAATTAATGAAAGAATACCGCGAATACCAAACATTCTTTATACATAATATGTTTAATATATAATTAAATATTTTCGAATGTACATTTCAACGAGTTTTGACTAACATATCACAGTACAGCTATTGTACATCTTACGTTGCATAAGCTTAAAGTTAAAGTTCGGGGTTTAAATATTGTTGGTACTAATGATATTATTATAATTAAAAAACTGTATTCATAAACACGATTCGTTCAAACAAAGTAAACTTAATGTTAATATTGATCGAGGGCCGAAACAAGTTAGAATATTATTGTTCCGTAATAAGTCATGTCGTATATTATAATATTATATTATAAGATGCAATTTGTGTAACAACTCATAAAAACACAATATAAGTTTGTAAGTACGCGTTGTATATACAAACTTATTTAACTTGTTAATATACTTTTATGTATGTTTAAGTACATTGCGATTCGACTTTTGGTGTTAAATTACGTGTGTAATAATAACATAATATAATATGTAAATAACGTAAATATCGGTAAGCATATCAGTGCGTATGTATGATGAATAGTAAAAATTAAAACAGTAACATAAAGTATTAAATATTCAATTGTTCTAATACAGCAAACGTGTCTATATGAAGCATTCTCGTTCTGCGTTTAAATGTGTTGGTTCTACACCAACAACCTTCCTTCCCCTATTATTGTACACGGACGGAACAACGGAACGTTTTAAAAATCGATAAAGGAAGTTTTAATTTAGAGCCTAAAGAGAGAAAAATACATACTTTTGTATAATATTGTGTTCCGATACTATATATATAAGTATCATAGTCATCATTGTCATTAACATTTGTTTTCACGGTTTTCGATTTAGAAACCTAACCGGCACGTTTTACCAATACAACATAATATATACGCGCGCATAAATTATAGACGAAAAAATCTAAGAATATATAAACATTATGTTAATTAATTGTACAACTAAACGTATTTACACGGAGCAAAAGGTTTTTTTTCCTGACCCTAAGTATTTTACATAATTCCGGAAAAATATTTATCACCGAAAGTATTTTACAAATAAGTCATGTCGTGGATCCCAAACGCTGCTGGCTGCTGCCGGTAGAAAGATAAGCTAGAACATCTGCAGACATCCCATTATAATGAACCGCGTTTTTTTTTAACATTTTTTGATAGTTTTGAGTTTTTTAATGATTTAAGTCGAAAAAGCGTACCCGACCGTTCGCATGAAAAAAGTTTGTTGTCTGGTAGTACACACTTTTCGCTACGTGAGTATGTATACCTATACTTTATGTAAAAGTACATGAAGTCGATCACCTACGGCGCATGTATTTTCAAAACGAAAAAAAAAACACAAATTAATTGATAATCATAACAAATGACGCATTCGGTGTGTGACGAACTTGGAGGGCTTGCTCTTTTTTCCTTTTAAATGAATTCGAAACATACAAATATGTACTACGGATGATCCCTGAGCAGCACTAATATAAATCATCGGACAGCGCAACATGTATATTGAACATACACGTAGTATATACCTTAATACCTATTAAGCGTATGTTATTGACGATCGAAGAAATATTATACACATGAACTGGACGACGGCGATGACAACTAACCCCTATTGTCCCAGAAATGGTAGTATAGAAAGTCGCCTGTTCGACAATGGGCCGGCGATAAATTACCGTTATTGTAATATTCAACGGCAACATTGAAATACATCGGTCTAGGAATTTGTATTTTCAATTTCATTAAATGCACACTACAGTGCAGGGTATATAATGTGTGTGTGTGTGTGTGTGTGTGTGTGTGCGTACACGAGCTGCAGGAAACCGTGGTTCGTTTTAATATTTTACGTCCGAGTGGAACGAATAATTTATACTTCACTCTGTATACCCACGCTGTTTTATTATTTTTTTTTTCACCCGTATTTATTTATTCAGTATTATAATTCATTGAAAACTTTCAAAAGCAGTCGAATCAACAACGTTCAGGACTTTGTAAAAATAAATAATTTTCCGATGATTGATGTATATAATGTATCGGTATGGATATATATACGTATAGCGAGTATTATAATACTTGCTGGTAAAAAATAAAACACCGAATATCTATACTTTTGTTGTTTTTCGTCTGGATTTCACGAGAAAAAAATTGTTTCATTTTACGCAGAAATCGATATCTTTTGTTGCTCTTTTAACAATAGACTTGGCGAATCCTATTTCGGCGCCAGTGCATCAAGGGACCATTGGGAAGCAATCACGGTTTTCCTTTACGAATTCCCCTATTATAGTCCATTCTCGGTGCGTGTATGAGGACAAACGAATGCACATTGTTGTTGGGGGCGAGGTGTGCGGTGCTACTAATATGATAGCGCACAGTACTTGGGGACAACGATGGCGACACCCCCGCACTAGTAAAAGTGTTGATGATTATTTGAGAGACCGGCCAAAAGCACTTGTAAAAGTCCATTCAAGTGCACGTTTCTCGGAAGATTACGGAAAAAAGGATTTGACGAATCGAGGAGAATATTATATTAAATATCCGCGCAACAAATTTTCATTTTTCGTTCGAACTATGACAAAATGTCTTCAGTTAATACTTATATAATACAATATAAATATACCCGGAAAAAACTAATCATTTATGAAGCTACATCAACAATAGTGTGATAAATTATGAAGTATAGTACAACTATGTACAGGGATCTATAAACTTTGTAAATTTACTTAATTTTTACATAGAAATATAAACCAACAAAATTTTAATTTATAACGTGAATATTACTTCTTAAACAATATACAACTATAAAATCAGTATAAATAAATTAATAGTTAGCATCCGATTAAATTACCTATAGTTGTAGGTAAAGACTATTATACAGATTTGTCAAATTCTTAGATCTAATGTTGTTAAACTATTTCAATATGTAATGCATATCATATGAAATACAAAATTAAAATACTCTACAAATATATAAATATCGAATACCAGCTAATAACACAGAAAGTTTGTAATACTAAGTTATTTTATAACTGATTATCACTAAGAAACATTTAATTTTCCTGTTCATGATATATATTATTTATAAAATAAACACCAATACAGTTTATGCATGTAAAGCGGTCGGAAAATCTTTTCAATTTTTAAATTATAAATATAATAAATAATAAATATTAATAAATATTAAATATACTTGGCAGTGATGATCAATTAAAAATGTGTAAAACAAGTTTATACCACAGTTAGAAATATATAAACGCGCGAACTACCTTGTACCATAGAATATTACTCGAAACACGTATTATTGTATTATTACACAAAATTGTTGTACTCCCTATAAATTTGTTTAAAGAAAATGTATCAAATTATGATATACCTGCATGTATTCGGACAACCTTAGATCAACCCGCTGCACATTGAATGTGCGTACGTTACATTGAGATTTCACTTGGTGAATATATTTCGTTCGAACAAGTAGTATATATATATATATATAAATATATAATATGCATATCGGACGGAAGTACAAGCTGTATACGGAGGGATTCGAGAGCGCTATAAAACCTTATAAATAACCACTGCGGGCGTTGCGTAGAAATCTAAATTTCACCCAGACATTTACAAAAGTAGCGTGCTTTAGGTATTCCGCTACACACGGTAGTGCAACCACCCCTCGATAGTCCCTTAAATCGTGGCAAAGCGAATCGCAATTAATTCCGCATCACGAGGGCGTTTGAAAGCTTCACTGTGTCGTCGACTTTAATTAGTCGCGCACTTTCAAGTGCGTCCTGTATCGACAGCCCTTTTCCCATATACCTTTATGTGTATACACATATATATTGATACCATCGGTGAACTTTGTCGGGTCACCCGAGTGAAACAATGTTTTTTTTCTTCTCTCTCTCGGTCTTTATTTTGTCACTATTAATAAAACACGATTCGTGAATCATGTACACGACTAATTTTACCGGATTTAGAACGCATTTACGCATCGAGAATAAAATATAGAACACATTCGACGCGTATAAAAAAATATCCTACGCAGTCGTGTGTACACTCTCCGGGTGTATACTTGCCGACGGTGATGACCGGTTGTGTTAATAACCGATAGTTTTATACGATAGATCCTTAAACATCCGAACGTATATTTATTATTTGCACACGTCTCCCGATAGCACGACGCGTACAATATAATATTATGTGTGTGTGGGATAGGATTTCGATAAATCGATATCGCGCACAGGTGATGAAACCTCGCGCTCACTGCAGCACACTGTGTGCGATATAGGTATAGTAAACCCGTTGCCGCGTACACCGAAGCACTGTACTTGAAATCGATGTCGAGAAGTAGTGTTTGTTTATTCACGATATCATACCCTCGAGGGAATCCAATACTTTAAATACGTTCACACACAGGATACAATAGAATCCCATATAAACACATTATATTGTATAGGAATAAGAGGAACGTCGGTGTTAATTTTACTTTTCAAGATTGGTCGTATAACCGCATTACTACAGCCACTACTATTACTATTACTGCTGGTGTGCCTTTTACTATACAACTATGATATTGTTATCATGATTTTTTTCTTCTTCTCTTGCTCGAACTTTGTAAAATAATTATTTCGAAAAAAAACCGACGTCACCGCGGATTCAACGATGCCGATGATTCAATATAATACATATATATATCATATTATACTGGTACTGTAAAGGATAAATAATAATAAATCTGATAGACACGTATAAACCGAAACTTGGGTCAATTAGGAGAAACTATATAATATATATAAGGCGAACGGACGCGTGTAATACTACCGGGCGCGGTCAAGTATATATTGCTTGACAATGTTAATTGCGCGTTTTCTTAATAATATAATACACAGTTACCTTATTGAGTTAACGTGAACGCGAAAACGAAACTATTACACGACGAGTGTAACACGCATAATGTATTAATACACAACAAATATCCGTAGACTTGTGCATCTTCATACACTATGGATAAGACCTGAACACTTAGTTATTCCGATACCTTGTTTCATTAAAGAATTTCAGCAGACGGCTGTTTTATTATTCAGTATAAAATATTTGAGGCGTATCTTGGCCGGAAAAATAATATCATAAAATATTCAATGAATGTAAATTCGATAAATGAAATGTGAAATATAAGGCTGAATACTATAAAGTCACGAGAAAACGCAGTCACTCGTAAAGTTTTCATTTCGCTGTGCGTATATACCGTCTCGTATATTATACGCCACCGCCCGCGAACGTATATAATATAGATATACCTACGTCGATAACTACGAAATAGGATAATAGGTATACCTACGCCGATTACTATAAAATAGAATAATGTATTATAATATGCGAGGTGCGTGTGTGATGATACGGATCTCGTTGCAATTCAATTTCGGTGTAAACGTTGACTTGACTATAATAATATACGAAATCGTCTGTGTAATTATAATTAATTTCAAAAAGGCGGTGGCCCTGCAGAGTCGGTTAACGAAATATTTCTTGATTCATATAAAACGTAATTAATTTTTCGTACCCCGGTCGATCGATTAAATTTATGAATAGTCATGCTGTAATAATCGATAATCCGACGACGAAAAACAGCAAGTTATGTATATTATGTACAAGCGTAACGCGTGAGAGAGTTTTAAGTGGACGCGTACAAGTCTCGTGTAATTTAAATATAAGTTAAGCCTTTTTTACGGCGCATAAATAAATAAAAACAAAAATATATATAAAGAAGTATAATACCGGAGTTCTGTTTTTGTCGCGGCTATCGGAAGAGGGTTAGAAATAATGGGACATTTGGGCTTAAAGGGATTGGCGCCACAAACAGGCGCGGCGTTTTTTTTTTTTTTTCATACGATTCGAGACAAAAACAAAACAGAATAAAAAAGCATTGGAGCTTTTCGTCCGGATCGGTTGAAATCAACAACGTTTCCGCAACGCCGAAGAACGAATTTCGACGGCCGATCACTACGTATTATGACCTCGATATTCCCACAGTGCGAATAAAAAGCCCATTGGCATTGCCGACATCGAAATAATCGCTCTCGTTGGCGAACAAATTATTACATAAATTATGATTTGTGAATTGAAACGGAAACAATAGGATTTTATTTTTTTTTCGCGACCAACCAATTGAAGGGTACGCAATACCCATTGTTGAGGACGGACAATACAAAGAAAAAGCGCTCTTTGTACTATTTGGCATGACAAAGTGGTCGCAGCGCAGAGTCGACGGTCACGAAAAAATATTATACATAACACGCATATCACTTATGCCGGCGTAAGGTGCCGAGCAGCTGATAAAATTGCAGTGTCCGAGACGTTATCGGGAGATGAAATTATACACTGCAGGTCGCGGAATGAAACGAGTCTATTACTACGTATGTACGATATTATGGTCTGTACTCTGTACCGCTCGATGTGGTCGGCCGTCGTCCCTCTAACGTAAACAGCTAACTAAATAGAACGAGCATCATATTACCCATTCTGTGCACATATTATATTGTATTTTATAAAGTACGTCCATAACGCGTGAATATTGGTATTTGAGAACATTTCGACATTTCGTACGATCGATTATGTATCTACGGTGTACATTTCGAGTTCAAATTTGTAATAGTTCAGTTCGATGCGTTCGTCCCGGCCGTACCCAATGATAAAATTATGCTATGCGGTTCGAGCTCTATCGTACCGGCATATTTTTCGTGAGTAATTACATACAAGTTCTGTTATCGGCTTAGAGATCAGATCTGATTTTAGAAAGGTGATCTAATATCGAAACAAATCGCTCGTTCTATGAATATTCATCATAGATAACGTGCGAGTTGACTGCGAGTAATCGTTAACATGTTTTGTTTTCAATTAACTGTGGTTCAAATGTCGAAATTATGAATCAACTAAATGCATTAATAAATAATGATCATAATATAGTATACAAACGCGAGATACGTTAAAAATAATAAATTACGCACCAAAAAATCATTTACGCGTGTTATTTATCTATTAAACCAATTTATACTTGATAACCGGTAAAATTAAAATGCTTAAATATATACATGTATACGAGTATACGTGTATACTGTAAAATAGTATTACACAACTATACGAGTATATTATATTGCTAATAGATAATAATTAACTTACATATTTTTTATGTGTTTGATAAGTGATAACATGACGTATCGAATGACCCCAATATAATTTGATGGCTATTGTTATTATATGTTTTACCGTGCAAACGAAATCTAAACAATATTATCATCGATCGATTTTTTAAAGTATTATACCTGGGTAACACACACGTTACGTACTTCGGAAACGAGTGCAGCGTACTTCCTAGCGCCTGAATCGAATTTCCCTGCACGAGTATTATTCTCGTTAATGATCGAACACCACGAGCGGTGGGAAATAATTGCTTAATTTTATTCCGAATACAGTTATTATCGAACCGCCCGTAATCGCGTGAATTATTTGTACATTAAAATTTGTAAAATACCTCGTATACGTTTATTATAAGTGTACGGTGTCTGGAAGTCAATCGGGTTTTCTTAGCCGGGCACGTAAATATTCACCGATAATGTCTGTACACCCCTTGTTTTCTCTACCTTTAGCCGAACACTACTTACGGCCGTAAAACATACACGCACACGCACACACACACACACGCACACACACACTTACCGCGTCGGCATTCGTTGTTATTGCCCGGACGGCTGTTCGGTTTATTATCGTCGGCATCTTTCTTAGCAATTACTTAGACGGGTGGCGGTTGGAAAACAAACAATCCGACCAGGCATACTGGGCACATTCTGATTAAAACTCGGAGATATAGGGAATCGAATAGGGTTAGTAGGTAGTCAACAGACCATACCTGAAATGCTATATCGTGTATTGATGTGGAAATTCGAATTTTATTTGAAAAGGATGTCTCATCGCGCCGCGCCGTCGGCCACGGGCCAAGGGAGAGCGGGAAAAAAATATGTCGAGACGTCGAATTACATATAAGGTCAATAATATGAGGTGTAATAAGAACCGTCTGTTGCGGGATCTCCTTCGCCCGCATAAACTCGATCACTATATACTTTCCATATTCGCTTATTCCCCCCTCCCCCACTTCCCTCCCGGGATGCCATATTCAGAACATCGCGTGTACACAAACCTTTTCGGAAATTTGATTAAATCCGAGTGAAATGGCGTATCGTCTGAACAAAATTGTTAAATTCAAAATGATAACAGTAAATACAAATTTAAATTGAAAAGAAAAGGAGATGCAATTTCGTTCAATCGAAACATTAACCTACTTCTCCGTATAAGAAATAAAAAAAATAATAATAATAATACATATTTCGATGGGAGCATATACGCAGTTAGTGGAAGGGGTACGATATTATATTATATTCACGGTGTGTTTATTATTTTTCCTTCTCGTTTTTCACCCTACTCGCTTGGGTAACGAGCGAAAATAAATATAATTTCTCGAGACCTTTGATCTTTTCTCAGCCCTTCGAATAAGAATTTTTCTTCCTATTTCTAAATCATCGCTGCAGCCACTGCAACCATGGCCTTTGACATAATGTTTTATAGTCTAAATGTAACCATGATCAAACGAGATTGTGTTATCTCCCGGACTTCCTAACACTGTATAATAGGCCATCATCAGAATTCCAGAGATGCTATACAATACCTTTACAGTTTATAAATGAAAACATAAATATTTATATATATTTCAATAGCATAATAAAGACACATTAAAACAAAAAAATATTACTTATTATATTAGGTATAGTTAATAATTATTTTCCGTGGTGTTAACTGAAATCGTAAATTACAAATAACTTAATACCTTGATTTCAGGTACAGTTATATAACAAAAAAAGTTTAAATTTAATAAGTATAAAATTAATTTTAAGATTTTGTTGCATTTCAATTAAACCGTGAACAATTAGTAAATGAGCAGTTGTACATTTTTAAAATACAAGATACATAATAGCTCAAATTATTCTGCTCAACTACTTAACTAGTATTTCATATTATAATTGTATATGCACTTCTATATATGAAATTAAAAACTTAAAGCCGTAGGTATGTATGCACACAAAATTAAGTAACACAAGTTCAGCAAATGTAACAATGTAGCGGGATAAGCCTTAAATTTGAAAATTATAAATCTCAAGTTCGTAATATTGTATAATGTAAAGCTGTTGTTTACAATTTACAATCGAAGATTATGAGGCTTGAAAATTCTTGCAAGGCAAACCTATTTTAAAATCAGGAAAACTTATAATAAAACACAAAACGCCATAATAAATACTTAACTAGTGAGATTTTATTTGCAGAAGATATTTTCAATTAGGAATTTAAATCTTACGTTTTTTTTTACGATTCAAGTCTACTATGTAACGGAGCACGATATTTTACATACCTGCCTAGTTGGTACAACAAATAAACTGAAGCACCTAAAGCACCTAAAAACACTCGACATCTATAATTGGTTAATTAAAATAAATACGCAATATGTATGTTTATTTTTTTTAAAAAATACTAATAGAGAATTCTATAATTTCGAATATTTTTTATTTTTATGAATGTATAAATTTTTTGGTACATTAATTTCTTACATGTTTGTACGATTTGAAAGTCTTTGTGTGTAATAATTAACATATTACTTATTGATTAAATAATGATTTAACGAAGGTCACAATTTTAAAGTAAATGTCGAATGATAAAATGTTCATTTGTTTGCTTATAAATAAGATAAAACTATTTTATTTCTCTAACAAGAGTTTCATATTTTTTTAAACATTGTTAGTATTGTATAAACAAAAAACAAATGGCAAAGTAAAATGTTATCATTATTTGATATAACTTAACTGTGGTTGAATTGTCATTAAACAGGCTGAGAAATCGATTGTTTTTCTAATATCGTAATGACGTAATGATACGTTATGGTTTGTTTGAGAATTCTCCGTACAATAACGCATACCAAACACCGCAGGAGAATGCGGCAGCAATTTTCAATTTTAATTACCGAATATGTAAAAAAAAAAAAATTAATGTTGCTATTAGTGTATGCAATTATGCAAACCTCGGCAAATGAACAGTTAACTCAATATACAAATGTATAATAAACTGAGATAATAATCAACATTTCAGTTAACATTCAAATAACCAAAGCAACGCGTGTCCTTAATTGTAAGGCTGCGGCTATCAATATTCATTGCAACGAACACTTTTATTTCGTACCATATAATATATAAGCGCGCACATAAAGAATTTTTTCTTTCCTATAAAATGCCTCTTTCAATTTTTTTTATTAAAACTTTTTAGAGCTACGACTATTTTTATAGCTTTACGTCTAGCTACCGGCGCATTATACATACCCTTTTATGCACTGTTTATTACGAACATTCCTTTATATATTGTCAATAAAATCTACAGGATTTCCATAAATTCAAAAACAAGCTTTCATTCACTCATAGGGAAAAACGAGTATATTTAATTAAATTTTTTCCGAACTGTGTTTTAGGCAGAAATTAATTTCAATGAATTATCTAACAAACGAGAGGGATTATGAAAATGTTCCTACTGTTTAATCATTTACCATTGTCTCGTAATTTTAATCGCAAGGGCCAATGATAGTGGACGTGTTTTATTAAGATTTTAGTATTGAATATAAAGTTTTTATTTGCCTACATCAATAAGATACAGTAATATATAGTAGTACCCAAAGAATAAGTAAAATTTTATGAAATTCCATTTTTCTAACCAACAAAAAAACAAATGATACTCCGAGAACGTCGAAAACGCAGTTTCAATAATATTTATCAAATATTTGTTTATTAATATTGATAATAGACTGCTACTGCGAAGTTTTTTTTTTCAACAATATAATCCAATTCACACATACATTGGTCATTGTGTGTACAGTCATGTTTGTTTTTCGAATAATTTGCTGATTTGAAAATACGTGTAAAACTTGACCACAAATATTATACCGCTGGGTTCGCGATAATTACCCAACGTAAACCAAACCTGCTGCTGCTGCAGGTAGGTTATATGCGTTTAATTAAAAAAAACTACCTTTTATTATTATATATATTTTTTTTGTTATTTTTCAGTCATGAATATTTCTAAATTGTATACAAACTCCTGGACTCGCGAAGTCAACATTGCCGAGTTAATTTGCACGGTGAATATTAATTGGAAATCGGCAACAACAATAATTGAACAGAATTCATTATAATATTGATTAGTGTGCCACTGTGCCTTCCCCTTTAACTTTTTTTTACGTTTTATTCGACCAGCAAGAAAGTTTACGAAAAATATTTCAGTAACGATGTACAGATATTTTCCATAACCTTCGTATAGGGGAAGAAGAACGGGGGGGTGTTCTATACCTGTTGGGGTTGCACTATACGGTTCATTAACGCCGTAAATATAGATTTTTATACACGGTTTTCGGTTCGAATACACTATACGCGTATGGATAAAAAACGTAGAAGCGAAGAAGGCGAATGAAAAGAAGAAGGGTCCGGACGGAGAGGAATCGAATGCTTGCGTCTCTTATTTGCATATTGCACAACGGTGGAAAAACGTAGCACGTACTGGTTTAATTTTTACACGGGCGTACGCACACGTACGACTCTATTTTTCCTGTGCTTATGTGTTAAAAAAAAACTAGGTTCGTATAAAACACACACACACACTCACACCCATACAAGCAACACACACGCACGCACGCACGCACACACACACACACACACACACAATCACACACACACAATCACACACACACACTCACACACATGTACGCTATAATCCCTGTGACCGTTTGAACGTCTTGTCGACGTACACAATAATCCGATTATGTTATTATTATTATATTGTAGTTATACAAGACAAACTTCGGTGTGCGTACGATATATTATTTAATCCGATATTCGATATAAGCTCGTGGCCGTGTGATATCCGACACGTTCTTTTCAATGGCCGCCAGCCGGGAATTATTATTATTATTATTATTATTACGATTCCACGGACGACGACGACGACGACGACGACGACTACGCTTTCGAATGAAATATTAATACTTATTCAGCTGATCGAAATATTTCAATATATAGACAAAGTACGATTTAATAATTATTACGTATGGGTACGCAGTAGATGGTATACGTACGCGGAAAAACGATTTTCGTATCGGAAAATCGTTACCTACTCGTATATCACTTTACATAGTCGGTACATAGCCGATTAAATTCGCAATATTGTAAACAACGTACGCAACGCATGAACACGTTCAAATAAATACAATTTGCGATTTCTCGGTAAACATATTAATATGTTATACTTAAATGAATAACCGATTGTCGAGTGGTAACGATATTAATAAAATAATACCAAAACCAGAATAACCGCGGGATAGAATATACAACTCATACCACTATTACCAAGGTCAGAGTGAAAGGGGGTTCCTGACGACACTCAATTGCGGGAACACTGTTTTACTCGGGGCAGTAATACAATTTTTAAACAAATCGTTATATTCATTGTCTTGAAATCAAATCAAATTAAAATATTCAATCGAATAATTAGACCAACCAAGGCGAAAGATATTCGGATATTGTTAGCTGTCATAACTGACGTACGTTACCTATTTGGATAAAAGTTATTGTAAATCACCACCAAAACAATAGTTCGAATGTGCTTTCAAACTAAGCTCAATACGTCACACATAATACAACCAACCACAATAATAATAAATGTATTGGTTTAATTATGTATATTATTAAACTTTATTAAAATCTGTTTTCCAAAAATCGAATCACAACCAAAATGTATATCACAAATATCTTGAAATAAGTTTTTTTTAAATTTTTTATTTTTTTTATTGAAATACAGATAAAAATGTTTTCGTATATAAAAATGGAGGCAAATCCATACTTAATTAATTACATTTCGGCTAAACTCGAGACTTATAATATATGCATAAACATTAATCTCTTGTAACAATATATTTTCTTTAATCCTGCGGATATTATTAAACTGTTCTACGAATATTTTAAAATAATACACACACATACCTCGTACACACACACACATACACAGAGTATTATAAGGATTAATTTTTACCGCAAACTAGGTATATTTATCAAATTATACAATATTATTCTAATGTACACCGCGGGATGCGCGTGTGTGTAAACGGTAATAAATGCACCCATTATGGTTGGTGTCATTCATAATCGGACCACTTAAAAAAAATAATAATAATAATAATAATAATAAAAAACGTGCAGAGCCGTGAATGAATAACTTCCTCATCTGGAACGTCAATAAACCTCGTCACCATACAAACGTATATGTCATTCGTTTTAAAATTTAAATACAACGATACAGGCAGTTGCCGAAGAAATACCACAAAGGGTTTTATGTATATATATTATATACATAAATAACGGGTGATATGAGTCGCCTCGTGTAATATATTATGTACTATTTCTCAAACATAAATAGACCAACTTGTTACTAAGACTACAATTATTAAACAATGCTAGTAAAATTTGAGTAGCCTTGCGCATCCTGTATAGTAATGCCAGAAGATTGTTCATATACTTAGCACAAATAGTTTTAGAAGGACTTCTGAAATATAATCATGTCGCGTCATATACGTAAATTTATTTAGAACGATGCCTACTTATGGTGCAGTACTGGCTCAATTCCCCCAAACGATTTGGTTTTTATATATATATATTAAATTATAATTTCTCGTATTAACACCAACGTGAGACTCATAAGTCCCCCAATTTGCTCAGACAAGTAACGTCTATGTGCAAGCCATTATGAATAATAAAACGACCATCGAATGACACGTGAATAGTGTTTACGTTTTGAAGTAATAAATAATAATAATGTTAAACATCTCTACTCCCCAACTCATCGAAAAAGAAAAAAAATAGTAAGGATATAGAAACATGCATGCCGTCCGGATGTCATTGATGTAACTGTATAGCAGTCGTAATACTATACTTATAAAATCAATATATAGTAATTCAAACGGTTTAAATTTTTTATTTATCCACAAAAACTTTCGACCGTAAAATCGTTAAATTTGTTTTTCGAGCACTGTACGTATCGATTGTTTCGCGTACACTTCCTACCAACAATTATAAAGTATCACCGTACATCGATAAAGCATTTTTCTGTACGTATGGGCAAAACGTCCGGCACTGAATGCGGGGCATTATTTAAAAACCTATTTTAAAAAAAAAAAAACATCGAAACGTGAGTTTGGAAAAAAAAACCGGCCGCACAGCGATGGACACGCTGCGTACGTGTGCTGCAATAGTGAATCGTGATTTTCTCCGCGTAATCTCGATGTACACAAAGGACGGAAAAAATTATCCCGCGGAAAACGAAAAGAGTAGTAGGTACTACCTATGTACAGAAAAACAAAAACAAACCGAAGACTGAGATTTGCAAAGTGTAGCACCTATAGGGATCGCGTGCGTAATTGTGACACATTGTTCGTGACAATGCGCAATTTCCAGCGTATTCAGGGAACGGGGAGGAGAGGAGTTAAGATATTCACAGAATATAAACACCGCGACAAGCGAATAAAATTACTAACGAGTATTATAATACGTCCGCTTGTGCGTACGTGCGTAGTATATATGTATAAGAACGGGCTATTGCGACCCACGCGTGACATTATGTTCCGCTGCAGCCGTCCGCGATGAACATGTGCTCTCTTTCCGCGGGCTCGTAGACGGAATTTCATTTCGGATTGGTATAAAATAAAATGTCGTTCTCTCCGCCCAAATTTCGAACCACCTTTTAATTACATTTAAAATTAACAGTGTTAATGTATTTACGCCTTTTACGACAAAGGATTACGCAATTAATTTTGTGGGGAGGGAGGGGGCAAGAAAAGAAACACTTTTTTTTTGGGGGGGGAGGTGGTCTAGACCCCGTAGACCCCTAGACACATGCGCGCTCTCTTTTGGTTCGCATATTATGATGTGGTATGTTTTTAAAATTGTGCACCCGAAAACAAGAGTTACGAAACAGCGTGCACGCACTGCAACGTCGACGAGTAGGTATACGCACACGATCTATTCATAGGGCCGAAAATTAATTACTACATTCTCGTGCAGTTATGATGGTCGCTCCTCTGTACAAACACCGTCTGATTGTATCATCAATCATCCCCCCTCCCACCGTCCCACCCTAGGCTTCAAGCGCGGGTCTGTCGAGAAGAAAACACTCATGTTCGGTCCGTTGACATGAACTACGTCTCTCGCGTGTGCACCTGACAGGTGGTTATCAAAATATTTGTGTTAATGGACTTTTTATACCAGCGCACACAAACATATATTAATACGTTATACACATCACACACACACACACACACACACACACACACACACACACACACACACACACACACACACACACACACACACGCATACACATAGACGCGCGATGTTCTCTCTACAAGTGGTTAAAGCAGTTTCGAGCCGACTCTGAAGGGTAAAACCTTTATCTCGCATGGATGAAAGTACGCGCGCATATCCAGTGTTTTCGGTGTGAAATACAAATTTTTTAACGATTGCTCCGCGCGCATCGTTCGTGTGGAGTAGTACCATGGACGTCGTTAATGTCACGTAGTCCGGAAGAATACATATAATATATATATATATATATATATCGACAAAGCCCGCGTAAATATACACCGTTTGTGTGTATGTGTGTGGGTCTGGTTAAAGATATACACCTATTATTCGTGTCACCGCGTGAAATTCATTTCTGTCCTGGTGGAGAATTTAATTCGTATTAAATAATATATTTTATAGTTGAAACTAATAGTCTGTTGATGTTCCCGAGCTTCTCATTAGCGCGCACACCTACGCACGCACATATACGCTGTGGCTCATTAGCAAGTGTGAAAATCCAAATAACGATTGAAGTGAAGAAACATTTGTAATTTACAATAAACTCAGGTACACAGAATCGTGTACTTTCGCATACGCACGTGTACGATCATTTCAAAGAAAAGTGATACACATTTTTCAAACGGTGTATTTAAAATGTAGTTATAATCGAATTTTTAATGGTCTATACCAGGGGTGTCCAACGTTTCGGAAGGACTGAGCCACATTATGCGAGTAGAAATTGTCGTGGGCCACACATATTTTCATAAAAGTACACTTGACTTATAATTATACCTTAGTGAATAGTGAGTGAAATTTTTTTTTTCAATATTACATTTATTTATAGCTCAAAGAAGAAAATAATTTTAAAATAACAATGCATCCAATAATTATAACACATTCATACTATGCACTGTTCAATTAGTTCAAATTTCAAAAATTATATTGTTTTTAATATGTTGTAGTTTAATATTCTTAAAATATTTTTTATTCTCAAAACATGAATAGTTAATCGATGGATTTGTAATTGAAGTAAGGACCGCATTAAAATCTACCGCGGGCTGCATGTGGCCCCAGAACCACGGGTTGGACACCCCTGGTCTATACTCTATACAGCAACGACGGTTAATTACTATAAAGATAGAAGTGTCGAGTAATAAATACTATTAAAATGCGCTCAGAATGTATGGCATTTTTCAATATTAATGTTCCCATACTGCATCTATACGTACATTATTATTTAACAACAGTGTATCAACAAGTGAAAACAAAAGTAATAGTAATCAAATTAAGTATCGGCTTCCGGGAAGAAATTAGATTGAAAGTTATAAATCACATATTATGTAAATTAATTAATATAACAGATAACTCGCCTGGAAACCAAATTGTCGCACTTATAATATTCAAAAGGATTTTTGAAATGTTCTTTAATCTAATGTAAATTGTGAAAAAAAAAGTAAAAAGTAAAATAAGTAAAAAGTGTAAATTGTAAAGTATATTCATACTTTACAATTTGTTAACATATTATAGGGTAAGTACATTATTTTTTTTAAATGTTTGCAGTCTGAAGCGGTTTTGTATTTTAAAATGCGTTTGATAATACGATATAGCATGCGATAACCTACTACTGCCCACTGCAGGTAACAATTATTAAACTTTTTGAAATTTAAAAATGGTTTTTCAGTTTTTTACTTTTTACACGAATACTTTATTACGCTTGTTTATTATTAACGCATACAGATATAACTATAAAGAACATTTGTTATTTTTTATTTATAAGCTACTAAATGTTTTAGTGTTGTCATCCGTAAATATATGTAGCTTAAGTACACAATACAAATAATAAAATTAGTGAAAACAACAATTCAAAAGTACTAATATTACGCGGAGGTGGTCCGTAATTTCGTGCACAGGATGGGGTCGAAATCCCACGTATCGAAATCTCTGTAGTATTTTTATCACTGGGTTATAAAGAAAATTTAAATAAAATATGTGTATGAGTGAACGTGTTTCCGCGATATTGAAAAATAAAAAATAAAAAGATATACATTCAATGCGATCGAAAGAAATTCCGAATAAAATACACACACGGACCACCCAGTGAAAGCTGTACACTCAGATTGTCACGAACCTTCTCATATTGTTTGCCATTGAAATGGAGAAGGATTAGGGCTTGCGACTCGCTCTCCGCGCATTATTATACCCGGCCGACCGACCGTAAACATACCCTATTACCCCTCAAATTCAAATATCATCTTTGGAAATGTATTTTTTTCTTCTCTCTGAAACTGCGTATTGTCGTCTCGATTTATAAACTAACCCTACTCGTACTAATTAGATTCCCAAAGACAATAAGCGAGTAATTCGCCATTCCGAGTCTGGTATAATAGAGATTTTATGTGTGTGTGTGTGTGTGACGAGGTGACCGAAATTCTGCTATATACAACCACCATCGCGCAAACGTACCCGAAAAAAATATTCAAATCATCTCATGATAAAATTGATTTAGGCTTTTTATAGAGAGAATTTTTTTTTCTACAACTATACTCGCCAAAAAAAATACACAAACGCACCATGACCTCTGGGAATATGTGGCCCTCTTTGCATTTCCATTTGTATACGCCATTTATTTTTTTTCAGTTGGGAAAATGTATGTAACCTACACAAAGGTCGCGTGGGGGGATTGGGAAACAATGAGAGCAATGCCTGATTCAAAGAGCGTGGGTTACCCTTTGTTTCTAACATGGCTACCTTTTTCCAAGTACTTGTTTTTGCAAAATTTATTTTTATATTTTAAGGGTGCTAAACGGTGTGACAGTTGTCTGTGGGGGTAAAAAAAGTTTGGTCAACAAGCGTATGGACTGCAAACAAGAAAAGGGGAATATTAAGTATATATATATAAATAAAAATATATACGAGTATAATATATTACATTGTTTATACACACCGAAACAGGATTCGATACGATTTTCCGAGGAATAAATCTGTCGAAACTTGGAGGAGCGGTATTAAAAACGAATTTCATAAATCCGTTCTCGGAAACACGACGCCTTAGTAAAATCAAGGCAGTATTGCTTATGTAAATACAGTGTCGTTTGCTCGAGCGCACTGAATATAGTATAATGTTTGCTACACGGCCGTGCACGGTTGCGCTCCTGAACGACTTTGCGCGCACAGAACATTACTTTACGCGTGTACGCTTAGTCGTCGGACCACAATATATATCACAAAACGAGTCGAACGAATTGCCAATTTTTTTCGGTAATTGTTCAGCAAATAAAAAAAACATATCTTGCGCGTGCCACCCACGGATGTGGCTTAATGGGCTTTACAACCACACCTGAGGCTTACATTTTACCATGCAAAAATCCCGAAAACTTGGTTATTTACATTTATTGTATGATGCAATATCAGGCGAGGAGTTAATACCTGCGACAGACAAACGTCACTTGGCTCTATTTTTAAATTCTTCTATAAATTATAATTTTACATTGTTTTGCATATTCTATATGCTATCCGGTTTAAAAATGTGCACACACGCTTATACGCGTATAAGTTGTACAGAATAGATTTTACTTTTATTATCGATGTACATATAGAAAGCATACATATAGATTTTACCCGTGTTAACAACACGCGCCTGTCGCACTATATAAACACGGAAAAGTCGTATACTGCAAGTTGGCCGTTATTCGAGCTGTCTGGCGAATACTCTTGTACACGTTGTACGTTCGATGGAATATAATTTAAAATACTTAGTGAGAACACGTTTTATTATAGAATTTAATCGGTATAAAAATGTGTTATTGATTTGTATGTGTGTACACGGAACTGGGCTAGCGAGGCGATGCATTAAAACGCCGTTTGCTCTCCCCCGGCCACCACCCTTAGTCACTATATAGTCCCCGCACCACCTACTCCTTGTTCTCTCACTCCCTTTGAAGTTTACGGGGTTCTTTTTTTTATTATTATTTTTCCGTTCATAAAACTATATTAAACGTAATAACATTTCACCGAATAATAAATCGACATATCGTGTACATATAACATATACCTATAAATATATCATTGTCGTACATAATATATTATAATATTATGTACACTGCGCTATTATGGGGCCTGTCGTTTGCAATGTTTGTTCAAAACACTAAATTTTAAATAAACTTTGTACAAGCCTGCGATGTAATCTGCAGTTAAAGACGAGCCTATGAGCCTTCAGAAAATAGATTAAAATATGGAAATGATGTGTTATTCTTTCTGTATTCAACCAATTCAACGATATTATTGGTTTATGTGAGTAGGTTTCTTGTGGTTCAAGCGAATACGATTTTATCACGCACCCTTTATCTTTTGTAATACACACAACGTGCGTCGTGCATATAGTAGCCTTTTCGTCGAACGGTAAGCGCAATAACTTTTATTTAGGTGTAATAATATACGAGCGGTGGTCGTCGTGTACATTAATCAGCTGCTAATCTCGAAAATTAACGTTTTGTCATACGCGCGATGTATACACATCCAATACAACGCGATGTCGTGTCCCGGAGTTGTGCGATTAAATTAAATTTACAGATATACATCGCACGCTCGCACATAATCATAATAATAGTAATATATAATAAGTTATGTACATTTCGAAGCGCGCGCGTTCGTGTACATTATATTCCGTCGCCCTTCCCGACGACGATGATAATAATTACACGGGAGCTTAAATGGGGCCGGGTCTTAGCTGCCGGCCGCCGTCGCGTCAACGTGTTGGGTTTGATTTTTTTTTTACGTTTTTTTTTTTTTTTTTCATTCATCGTATCACGGACACCCAGATTACCCTAAGCGTCCCGACGTGCGCATCATCACGTACTGGCCGTAAAACGCGCCGCGCACAATAAACACACGATTCGGCGGACCGTGTCGCGTCATCCTGGAGTGAGAGAGAAGCAGCGAGTGAGAGTGCGTGTGGACTCGAGGAGGGCGAGCTCGGTCGTATCGTATACTAACGCGTCCTCGGGACGTATGCATATCCGCGCCGCCGCCAGCTTCGTTCGTCGCCGCTCTATCTCGGCGCGGACCTGTCCGTGCACACCTGAAAGCCCGTTTCGAGACCGGCACGCGGTGCGAGCACAATGCGACCCCGAAACGTTACGTTCGTGATCAACAGCGTGTTTCGGGAACGGACGGGCAACGGCTGTGTAATAATAATAATAATGATAATATGCCATGCTCGATCACGCGTCGCACTACGTACCGTATAGCAGGGGTCGCCAATTAATATTTTTGGAGGGCCGAATCGGGAATTTTGAACATTTTCGGGGACCGTCAAAATAGCCAAACAAATATTTTTAACATATTATGTAATGAAGCAAAAGTACAACTCAAATAAAAAATAATAAATTGAAAAAAATAAAATATAAATCAACAATATTATAATACAAATAGAAAGTCGGGGTAAAATTAGTGGGAAAAATGGCAAGTAAGTTTGCTATCGAAGTTTATTCATATTTTATTATCGGTTTTTACTTTTTTTTCCCTTGTCCGCGGGCCGGATAAAGTGTGTTCGCGGGCCGCCATTTGGTGACTACTGCCGTATAGCTTCATGTTATCACGTGCGATTCCGCGATGGATATTATTCCATACGAAGTACAGCGGACCCGACGAGCCGTGGTAAAGGAAAACCGCCCCGGTGCGTCGCCTTTGCTAAAAACGAGACGGTCCGTCGTGCATGAGCGTATACTATATTAGTAGTAAGGGTACGCTCGATATTTGCGTATTTATTTCGAGTCGACGGGACCCCCCGTTATCTTTTTAGACGAAATAAATAACAATTTATCGGGCACGGTAATATTGAACACACCGCAGGGTTGCCGACAGCATCGTGCGCGCACGAGATCAAGTCGGGTACAACATTATGTACGTTTTACTGGGTACAACTATTATACCGCTGCAGTGGGGTACTGCTAAAATTTAACGATTTATTACACCGAATTAATGAGAATCCGTTTCAACCGTTTACAGTTCGTACATTATACTTATAGCATATATACCTGTTTTTTTAATTTTCCGTTCGATGTACACTACAATGCACTTGTTAAGCTATTGCACTATAACGCCATAGTACATAATACTTATAATTGTAACGCGTACATATGAATAATGCATTACACTGCAGTATAATACAGATAATGAAGCAAGGGACACTCATCAAGGGACTCGAGTGAAAAATCCTAGGAGCACAAGTATATAGTGAACGCCGAGTATATAGGCTTTGCCTGCCCAATGTATATACCAGCTAGTTTCCGCTGTTTGATACACGTCATAGATCGTTACTCAGATCAAATTCACCGCGCGAGGCACATAAGCCCACATGTTCACTTGACACATTACTGATCCTAAACGATATGTTTTGACTTTCGTTATTTTTCGTATAAAATGATTGATTGCGTGTTCCTGTCATATATGCAATATTTTCGAAATTATATTCATTGCGATGTCGAAAAATAATTAACGAAGAAATACCTCAAGTGACCCGGTATTTTTGGTTCACAATTTAATAATATATCCAATATAATACTCGTATGTATAATAATATAACACCGTAGTTTTCAATTTATTTAAATACCTCTTTCAATCGTATTTTTTATTAAAATCTTTTTTTTTGCTTTTCAAGTAAACTACTGTACAGTGTACTCGTACTGACATTTTGTTTCTACTAATAACAATAAAATAATATAAAATGTATTTAATAAGTTGACTGTAAAACAACATAAAAAAAATGGAAATTTAAATGTTCTTACATTGCACCCAGAACTTTATAAATAATATATTATATTTATTGTTAGAAACACGGACACAAAATGTGAGCAAATTCTTATATTCTTATATTTTCTTTAAACATTTCAACTGAAATTTAGTGTCACTGGACGCCCCATCGTAGGATATCGAAGTATTATTTTATGAATATCTACCTACTTGTAAATTAATATTTTATGCATGCGAAAAAGTTTTAAATGAATAAAGTAAAAATAAAATTTTTAATTATGTTTTTCATCAATACGTCAAAAAAGTGGTACATCAAAACTTGGAAAATATTTTATATTACACTATTGTATTTACTATTTACAATGAAATAAAAAATAACTATACACCTAGAGACCTAGCCAATAATAGCAAATAAAACAATCATCGTAATGGCATTAAAATATATGTAGCCCGAGGACGTATACGCGAAAAAAGATTACACTTAAATATTGTATTCTCATTTTTTTTCCTTGATATTTTTAACACACAAAATACGAAAATTCCAGTAACAACACGTCATTAACACCAAACGACTGATTAATGGATATATCATAAAATGCATATACGTTTATGTATTTCGAAATATTTCCAAGAATTGCCAGCCAATACGCCCGCCCGCGCCGGTCACCAGACCATTTATTTTTGAGTTAAAACATTCGTTTTTAATATCTAAATACTGAAAACTTATCGTTAGGCACTACAATAATATTCGAATTAGAACCGTGCCTACCTAAACCACAAAATACATAAATTTATATAATCTGTTAGTAATATGCTTTATGTATTCTGTGCATAAACCCCGAGTTTTATCCAAAAACGATAACTTATTATATTTCTCAAACATTGGAAAAAGCGACGAATAATACCATAACTTTCATGGTACATCGATTGGTCCATATTAATATCCAATTAGTATCACACTTAGAAACTGTTTCGGATATACATTCACGACAAACCTATATATTTCAAATAAAATAATTTTAAGAAAATATTTCTACGATGTAGGGCCTATATTATATATTATATACCTATCATCATATTTTGTGTGTCTGCCTCACGCTGTTAACAACACTACCGGAGATAATATAAAACCAAGTCTTGTTTGTGATGTAAATCGTTGCTGAAATAATATTCTTTATCTCAAATGCAATCTGTGCATAAATATTATATACACATTGGGGATTTCGTTATGATTTTATCAAAGCTAACTACATATCGTTACAATTACCCTCGGTGTATGAACATGTTAATTTGAATAAATAAATGTCAAACAATAGTGGGGTGAGATGCGTTAGAGTCTCTACATGAAAATAATATAAATAATAATAAATAAAAAAAACACAGAAAATATGCCTGTTTCAAAATAAAAATCTCAGAAGGTGTTTTAAATTGATATTGTGGTTTAAAATCCATGCAAATGCCATGACCACCAGCGTGAAAAATATACAGTACATAGGTACAATATAAAAGTTATAAAACGGTTATTAAATAATTGTATTGCATATTTTCATCAAAAAAGTTATATAAAATGATGAAGATATATTTTGTCTTTTGTGTCATTTCTATACCGGGATGAATTATTTGCAACGGAATAAAGACAAAATTATAATTGGATGTACCTATATTATACAACGTCAAAATTACATTGCAATTTTCCTAATAAATTATTAACAGCATAGAAATACATTCACTATTCTAAGAATCATTATTGGTCGCACTGTATCTGTTTGTATTAAAAATAATCATTAAAATGAAATGTGATCTTTTCAAGAATTGTTTTAATAACACAAATATATCGCTAGGCAATCACAAGCGATCATTAGCCCATAAAACATATCAACATACTGCGTTATGATAACGAACAACTACTGAATTATACCTTTATTACAAAGACAGCGAACGAAAGAAAAATCAAGTTTGTTGTTGCTGACAACTTTATCAAAAAACAACATGAAATGTGTACGGCTTGATAACATATTTATTAAAATAAGAACTACCTTTCCGTAGTTGTACGGATTTTAAATTAATTATGGCATTTTATTTCAATTATATTACATTTTAATGAAATTATTTTCATTTTGAAATACTACCAAACAGGTAAATGGAGAATGGAGATTCAACAAAACCTTTTTTTCCCCCCTTTACAAATACGCAATTTGGTCCAATGCACTCCATAGGTTTTATATGCTTCCCCCAACGATAATGGAAAATAGAGTTTTCAACAAAACGGATTTCGACCATACTCGGCTGCAATATGGAAACCAGCGACCAGCTTGGTACTATAATATTCTGTTTCTCGCATACTAACAAGACTTTGCAAAAAATAATAATAATAATAAAAATAAATAAATAAACATAAAATATTTGCCATTCACTTTTGAGACGACTCGCTTACAGTTTCTTATTGCTAGTTTATATATATATATATATACATGAAAAAAAGTTGCTATTGGGAAATACGAGCTTCGTGTACCTAAAGGAACACTCATAAATTTACTTGACTAGATGTTACGATCAGATACAGACGTGCGCCGAGGACATGACGACATCGTGTCTAGATAAGAAGTGGTCACGACCAAGAGGGTATAAAAATTCACTGTTTTCCAAAAAAAAAAAAATTAAATTAAAAAAACCCACATTCCAAGCAGGGGCGATATACATTTGTTTTTAGCCGCCAGCTGCAAGTCGTCTGCTAACGGCCGAATCCACTCACGACGACCGTTTTATTTTAATAGGACTTTTAACCGTTCTATTCTGGTGATATATTATATTATATTATATGATGACGAATATTGTATCGTAAAAAACAAATCTCCTCAACGATCGTTATGGGGCTGTGTGTATTTAAAAAATGGTTTTCTATTCGTGTGCCAACAGAGGGGTTTCTTGCCATATCAATCATAACACGCGGACATTGGCTCTCATCCAGTCGAAAAGTTTTCACACTAGTTACTCATAAGAACCATTTCAAAGCTTTAATAGTCCATTCGATTTAATGTACAACTTCATATAAAATCTTATTGCCATTCCAACTCACCTATAGCTTACATAATTTATTATTATACTAATAGACATTTTAAATGTTTTTGATAATTTATAATTACCAGTCATACCACGTGACACATTATAAAGCTATTTTGGTTTCTCAAAAGTGATTCCCCCTAGTGGTTCGTAATGAGAATACAATAATATATTCTACATAAAATCATCAAATGATAAATTTTTTTTTTGAAAAAAATGTTTCAAGACTATTGTGCAACGCATTAATAGTCGATTCGCACAATAGAAATACCAATTATACTGTTTTATGCCCAAATTATGAACAATTTCTCATTAATATATAGTTTAAATGCTTCACTGCGCTTGTTTTGCATCATTTTATTAATACTTTTGAGAGAAACGACGAAGATTCTATTGAACGTATTATATTTTACACAGGCTTCGTTATTTTCCTAACGGTTTTCTCTTTTCACTTCGTCTTGCCGATATACTGTTAAGGATAACGGATCAACGGATTTTGGCTGATGTATTTAGTTTTCTATTACAAAATTGTTTAAAAACCTAAGACAACGTGTTCGGAATTTTAGTTTTGTTTCTTTTCAAAAATATGAAATTAGAATTCCATGCAAACATTTAAATGTTTGTTATAAATATAATTTTAATTGTAATCCTACGTAGCGTGGGTGTTATGATTGTAAGATGACTACGTTCTTTTCAAGAGTTCAAGTGTAGTATTCGCGTCTATCTTATTTGTCATTGACGAACATGATGATTGTGAAGAATAAGAAAATAAAATTACATGTTATGAAATAGCAATGTCATTCCCGTAATCGCGAGTACCTGCAGTGTTCTTATAATAAGTAAGTTGAAGATTACAACGAAGAAGTTATTTTTTTCTATAGAAAGTTTCAATTAAATTTATAAAATTGTCAATTCGGAGTTTTATTCTACATGGTCTACGAAAAAAAATAAAATAGAGAGACACGCTATCAAGCCGACACACGATTTATTTTTTTGACAACGAGTCCAACCGCAAGAACAATTGAAAAAGGGGGTCGAAAACGAATGTGTGATTGATGCGGCTAGTCGTTATATTGAAATAAAAAACCAGTTCTGTCGAGGACTTACAGAGGGGTAGCGAGGTCAACGCTCGATCCGAAGACAAAAGGGCCTGTCACAAATCCGTCATAACCCTCCTACATACGGGGATGATGTTCCGGTCACGTCGGAAACGTTATGGGCAGGATACGTAGGAAATCGTTGTTGTTAATTTTTATTTATCGAAACGAAACGTCGAGAGAACTATAAACTATATTGGAGGGTACTCACAGTCTTTCGATGTCGTAGGGAAGATTCTTGGGCACTTCGTCAAGACCTTTCCTGGAACAGTCGGCCGTGGTCTGGTCGCACGAGCACAGCCAGGGGCACCTGACGTTGTCGGACAGATCGTTCAGGTCGTCGCCCCGGGCCCCGGGGCCCAGGGCAGTTACAATCAACAAGCACGCGACGACGAAGACGCCTGCACCGGACGCCTTCATGGTGTCTTTCATCTTCAACTGGGTCGGTTCGGGTTGCCGCGAGACCGAGCTGAAATTAATGGGGGGGGGGGGAAATAAAACACACAAACGCGTCTGCAAATCACACTGGCCTCGAAGGTCCGGGTCGCGTGGCGCTTGACCGCATCGTTATCTTCGCACTCCGCGAGCGTGCATAAATCGAATTCGTTTTGAATTATTTTTTATTTTTTTTTTTTTTTACACGCGTATAATTAACACCGGTGCGTAAAAGAACGGGCGCAGTGTCGCCGTTATTCTGATAAATCGCGATCGGCAGGACGACGTCGACGTACGGGGTGGTGCGCGTGATACACGGCGCGTCTCGCGTGGTGAACTGGACCGTCTACGGATGGATGGGGTCGGCGCGACCGGCGCGCAACGCGACCTCTGACGGTGCACGGTCACACCGCTCGACGTTGCTCGCCGACGTGAAGGAATAAAATAATACATGCGTATTATTACTATACACGCGCGCGCTCACTCGATTTCCTCGATCCTGACAGAACACGTTTTTTTTTTTGCTGTTACTTCCCCCCGTGACAGTCTCGCGGCGGTCGTAACCCGGCGGTCACGGGTAAACCGTGTTCACGGATCGTTCGGAATCTATTGGTGCAGGAACGGTGGGAAATCGGAAGAAAAACTGATGCGTACAGGTATACGTATATACGCGGGCAGTTTCCGTCTGAACGCGGACGCAGATGAGTTCTTAACGCCACGGTCAGGTCTCCGGGTCTTTCGGACCGTTTTGTTTTTTATCATCAGTCCGCGTCCGTTCGATCAGATAAAAAACTATACTACAGAGACCACCTATTCTCAGTGCCGCAGCCAGCCCTCGGTCGGGCTCCGCGAGATACGTACCGCTGATACCGCGCGAACGGTTTTATATTATCACGATGAAAAATGTTCGTGGTTCTTATATGAGTAATATTTTTATTCGTAGATCAACATTTCTGTTCGTTCCACTGTACTGCGACGTGTACGCGTGTGCAATCGCATATCTCCACGCGAGTTCGCGGTGTAAATCATTTCTGGAAAACGTTTGCGTTCGATGGTCGTCGTCCTAAAACGGTATTCTGCTGCAGTTGGATATTCGCGCAACGATAACGATTCGCCTTAAATCCGCGCAGGGTATCAGCCGCCGCCTGGTCCTGAGAGAATGCTTATAATGCGAACACTATTTTTTATTTTTTCAGACGGCGCGAATTCAGTTAGGTACATTATAAACGAACTCGGACGGGATAAAATGTTACACGCAACACGCGACGAATTTGCATACAAGAAAGATTACTTCATGCCGCTGCCGCGATGACACCTATACGGACGAGCCCGAACGTTTACAGCATTATTTATAGTACATACGTGTGTGTGATATTATTATTGTACCTATTCTCGTAACAATGCGGCGTATATGGTAGGTAATTATTATTTTGACATAGTCGTACCTACATGCGATATTTCATTCCGTTTCAAAAATTCGTCTAGCAGCGAGGCGCGCGCGTCATCAAAATATCCAATAGCTGCATGTATAATTCGTGATCCTTCGCCGATGTCGGGTGGGAGCGGGAAGAGGAATGTGCATTTATTAGCGTTAATAATGTCCTAATATACTCTTATATATATATATATATGCATATAAAATAATATCAAAACAATAAGTGCGTCTGTTTAAGGTAGCCGAGAATTCCATCAGGACTATCGTGCTAATTTGTACGATAATAGTACGCATGCTATGTATACATGGTGTTTAAATAATCCGTCGTACATCATTGTTTTGTTGTTTCATCGCAACTTCAATAAGCTTCGTACAGTCTTAATTGAATCGCATATACGTATACGTGCGTGCGAATATTTTCAACCGACTGCCAAATGTAATTATACGCGCGATACACAAATCCTGTAGCGATACATGATATCTAATAATAATAATATCTACAAAACATTGACGTGCAACGCAATTGGCTAATTGATTGGATTTTTTGTTTTCTAAATGTGATGAATATAAAAAACAATCATTTCGTGCGGGCCGCAGAACCGTGCGGCCCTCGTAAACAAACAAAAACTGACCAACTCGCGAGAACCGGCGTGATTTCCCACGGATAAAATAATATTAAATTATCGCAGGTCGCGCGGGTACCAATGCAAATCCAGTGGAGGAAATGTTATAAGAGCCCAGCGGCGGTTTGATCCGCGAGTATGGCGAATACGAAAAGTTTCTATGCGCAGTTGTGTTTGTTCCGTTTCGAAAACTGGGCGGAATAATAATAAACAAAAAAAAAAAACATCCCGTCGCAGCATAATATAATATATACCATTCCGGCCGTATACATATGTACTGATACACACAAATAGATCAACGTTGGTATTATTATTCACGATATGTGTCGTCCGCATTTCAATATGTTTATTTTCGTCGGGGAGAGAAACAGCCAGTGAGAGAGACTAGAGAGAGAGAGAGAGAGAGAGAGAGAGAGAGAGTGAGAGAGAGAGACGGAGAAAAAAACGAAACGTACATTTTACCGAGCAACATTTTTGTTATTATAATAATAATATTACTCGCCGCAGTTTACATAGAATAACGTCAGATCTGCTGTTGAAAACGGTCCAAGTATGATAATGTTACTCTACCCGACCGACAAATGTCATATATAGCAGCTTCTCTCGGTTATCACCGTGGTGCATCTCCAGCAGTAGTCTCATTAAAAAAAATAAAATACGTATAAATATATATATATATATTACATATGATACGTAATTATTTATACATCTACAAATTATATCAAACAACTTTTCCTTTTTAGGACCCCTTGTTAGGTCGTAGGTAATAATTTTTTTTATATCCGTAACATGTTTTATAATTTTCTTTTTGATCCGATGGCTCTTTTGGTGCAGAGATAAAAATATTAAATTATAATAAATAAATGGTTTTTACACTTTTACAGAGTATGCGTATACGGATTTCTTTTTTCTTCTTTTTTTCGGACGAAATGTGTGTTCCTGTTACTCACCGAAAACAGTATAAAAACTATACAAGACTGATTCGCGATACACTGTGAAATGCGTGGACGCTGTGAACTCGAAAACATTTCTGAAATCGGTATATTATATTTTTGTTCCTTTAAAACTTGTGTACAGGTACTATACGTCGGCGCGGCGCGGCCTAAATATAGCGCGTTTTACGGCGGGAAGGTTATAAGTTTGCGAAATTTGACACGCGGGACAGCGTAAAATCTTTTTTGAAGTCTATTCCGTATCGCGTTACAAAGAGTAGAGTTATTTAAACGCCGTTGCTTTTTACAAAAACGTTTGTATACGGTTCGAAATTCCGAAATGCGACTGCAGCTGCAGGCAGAGATAGGTTAGGTGTACGTTACGAGAAAACAGTTCGCTGCTGTGTGACGTTGTGTCCAGTATACGTTGCAGTGTCGAGTATACAGGTACAACTGCACGTTACGGAACATTGGAATCGTCGTCCTGCCGCATGCGCCATTCGACAGCTTCAGCAATGGCAATCGGTATGTGGTACGTACCTACGCGTATAACCGCACGATTTGTACAAAACGTCTTGAGAACCGGGTGTAATGCCGTCGACCACGTATCTTCTCGCAACCCCGCACGCGGCGTTCAAGTCAAAACCGTTGCCAGTTCGTCGACATGGGTGATGATATATAATTATATCTATAGTATATTTAAACGTAAACATGTGAAACACTAACCGTGTGTGTTCATTTTTATCATTATTATCATCGTCGTCGTCATCTACCAACAATATAAATTATTTTTTAAACTGTAATATAGGTACTATTCGTTTTGAAACGTTGACGAATTCGGTATTCGTCTCGAAAACGGAATATACTAGGTAAAACGTACACTGCACGCTGTTCACCTGCACGCCATGATGATGATTTACGATCATTTATCGCCGTTCGCCGTGTATACCTTTCATACCTACGGTGTAATGAAAATGAACAAACGCTTACTTACCGCAGCTTTCAAAACGATGAGCGGTGGACGCTGAAACACTATCATCGTACGTATGAAAAAAATAATAAAAATTCTTATTTTCTTCAGACATCAAAATGCGAGATTATTGAATGCGATTTCACGTGATACGAATCCAATACGATTATCGGATCATGATACGTGTGTGTGATACTATAGGTGCACACTAATATCATTGATTTCTTGAACACACGCATACGCCATCGTATACTTTGATAGCGCCCACGTGGACGCGGCCACTAGACGTCGCTGTAATCGTTTGCATCCAACTTGAGAAAAACAGGTTTTCAACCGCTGTAGAGAACCGTCAACGGTTCGTGTTGTTATTGTTTAAAACCTGTTTTAATCGAGTTGAATTGCAAGCTGTTACGGCGACGTCTAGCGGCTGCGTCCACGTTACCACTTTTCACGATATCTGGACGGCGTACCCATCAGTAAATATTCTAAGATCAGCGGTGCTAATATTACTCGTGGTTCACGCATTCGCAGCTGTACGGGATGATGATAGTTTATCGCCGTAACTTCTTGTACCTACGGTGTAACGAAAACGCATGAAAACTGTTTTCAAAACGAGCGGGGCCGACGCTGAAATACTATAACATCGCACACAGATATACCTGTATAATATTGCATACACACGGGGTCGTTTACGCGCGCACGCGAAACGTGTGTATATACGTGTACATACGCACGTCATCCGCGGGCGTGAAGACGTTTTTTAAACGGTACGTCTCGTAAAAATAAAAAAATAAAATAATAATTTTAATACCGTACGAGCAGCTCGTTACATATTATTATAACGACTGCAATACGTATAATACGGCGACGACGCGGACCCTACATCCCGACGACGGTACGTATATGATGTTATTCGAGTGCGCGCCTCGCGTACAGTTTCACGTTGACGAGAAGTCGCGCGACTACCTGCTGCACCGCAGCCTCGTGCTATACAACGCGATACTAATATATTATAACGTGTAATACCTGCGCACATAAATAACGCTATAAACGTTATTATGACTCGAATCCGAGTGTGCCCACCGTCGTTATACGATTATAATAATAACACCGTAAAATGTACAAAACGCATTCGGTTACGCGCTCGGCGGTGCGCGCAGACGATCATTACGTTAATACGACGTTGGGCTATACACGCGCATTTCTGTACGCGTTTACGTATGGTCGAGTGTAAAAATGTAAACGGTCGTACAAGCTCGCACGGATCCAGTGTACTATAATGTATATGGCCTAGTGAAAAAACCCTTGTGAACTCGCCAGTACGACATAAGCAGTCATTGTTCCGGCGATTCCGACAAATTTGTCGGTGACCTTAGATTAGGCTTGGAAAAAAATGGAAACATTAAAATTTCGTATCGGCACGATGGTGTGACTGAATTTTTTGTCGGAAATCGTGGTATCCGCGGAACTGTAACGGTACAAATTCAAACAAATTACATCGTATTCTAAATGTATGTAGAAAATTCAAGAAAAATTCCAAATGGACGCGGGGCCGGGGTGATAAATATATATAAGCCAATTAATACAGAACGATTCTCGTGATCTGGTAGCTGATTGTATCTGCGGGACAATTATTTATAATGTTAACGATTTGTGTTTTTAATTATTTTGTATTTTTTTCACCCCACTTTCACTTGGTAGGTACCTACTATACATGTAGTTTATGTTCTATATACGTGTTTTTAGATAATTAAAATAATACTGTGAGCACTGTCCGTTTATTTTATTAAATACAAGGAACTTATCTTCATTTATTATTCAAATAGCAACCTATAATTTTGTTCTAAGAAATCCTAAAGGAGATTATTATATTATAGTGTTTTTTTTACACACGAACCTCATGAATCATATCGAATGAACGGGTGATTAGTAGTAATTATTTTTAGTTTTGACAGCAGCCTTTGAGTAGGGTCGCGTAAAAAATTAATATGCAACCCTATTATCCGGTCCAAAATTCAAACAGCTATAAGTTATATAACTATATAACTACCTAATAAACAATTTCCATGGTATGTATACAAGTTATTATTGTTAGGATTTCGATTTATAGTTATAAACTATTGATAGGTACATTCAAGGTAAGATTTTTTCAGAAAATCTTTATCCATAATGGTACGCTTATGTCAAACGCGTATGCTTGTGATTAGGTAAACATGAAGCATAATCAACACAAGAATAAACGAAAAGTAAGCCGAACAGTTGTGTGTTCAAAGTTAAGATTTTTATTGTTCTTTACATGTTGTTATTAATTCAGACTTCGCGGTCGAAAAAATTTTATTATTTTAATTGACACTCGAGTCGCCGAAATGATTAAGCATTAAAAGAAATAGATTGAGTTACTTTTTAAAATATTATCCGCTCTTAGTTCTTACTTCAACAGTATTATAATTTTATTTTTTTAATGGTCGCGTGACCACTGAAAATCCAAAAAGCTATAGATTAAAACGTATTGTTTGTAAAAACGTCTTTGTATAAAATCCATTAGCATCGTAAAATATTTTAATTGTAAAATTAACCGCGGGATTATAAAACTTTAAGTTCAAAATTAAAACACATTTTACGCATATTATTATTACCGCCAAATGGTCTACGCGCATAAAGATAACAGAATGTTGGGTTGAACTAGATATTAGGTCCTTCCGTTATTTATGGTGTATATTATTATATACTGTAAACTACGTATAACTGTATACGTACTTCGCTGTAATGTTATATTATAATATTATATACAAATATGAAATAATTATATAGAGGATATCGGGTATATGCTTTACGGCGGCGGCAGTGCAGTGTACGAGAAATCGTATAAAATATAATATTATCCGCGAACTGCTGTTTAACTAAACAGAAACGCGGCATTTATAGGTTTTCCGTATCGTCGTAATATTATTCCGTGTATCTTTGTAATTTATATCAATATTTTGATTTAATTTGTCGGCAATGTTTTATAATATGCGAAGTTTATTTACGATAAATAATTTATAAATGTTATATAATTTAACGTATACGCACTCTTACACACAGATTCCGGACGGAACGAGGAGAAAATTGCTTTAACAATGTTTTTTTTTTTATCCGTTCACATAAAAAATTTAAAAAAAAAACACTTTTCAGGGCGGTAAAAAAGTTTCATCCAACGCACTACAGGTCCCCGACGCGTATATTGGAAATTGAACGCAGATTGCAGTTACTTAAGAGGGTCATTAAACACTCGTTTTCCACAAGACCTGCAGCACACCTATTTTTGGTAAGCTATTAATCGTTTTTCAAGTGCGATAATTATTGCTTTCAAATTAAAAACTAATCAATTACGATTAAAAAACACCCCATTTTACCGTGCTAAAACGTATACGAGTATAGAACACGCCGCGGCCGTCCACTACTAATCGTGTGTGTGACAATATTCGAAAAAATCATATAAATTAAATTATTTGGTAATAACTAATAATACTACGGTATACGTTTTGTTTTTACCGTTAAATCTTTTTTTTCTAGTCTGTGATTTTTTCAACTTCCAAAATATCAAAAGTAATTAATAATATCTCATAAGGTTTTAAAATAAAAGAAAACAGCGTCTAAACTTTCATCTTAATTAATCTTGTATTTTGCACTTTCATAACGAGCTTGTCTTATACCTATGTACACATGTACCTAGGTATAAGGTTAGGTACACATATAGGTTCACATATACCTAGGTACAAGTGATTTTGATGATACTTCTAGATGACTCATAATTGTTTCATCATAATGCTATATGATAATTTCTTACCCAGTGATAAATATATTTTAATTTATCATTATTCATTACATAGAAATAGTACAATGACTACAACGATCAATGTGCAATTAGATGATCAAAATATATTACATTATTTAAATGTATGTTGGTATTAAATCCATATCCTTAAATCACTCTAGTTCGAAAGTCATTTCTTTAAAGTACCACAAAATATGTCCCGAAAATCATTTAAAAGGTTGAATTTATCAATACCGTAAAGAATAAGTTTGCGTTAAAAGTAAACTCATAAGTATAATAATACAACAATTATTAAATTCTCATGTATATTAAAATTAATTTATAGATTTGTCAACATTTTCTTTTACATATTCTAGGTTTTAAACATACAGAGTTTTCCGTTTTATTAAATTACTCGTGTACGAATTCTCAAAAATGCAAACATTCATACATATGCTTTTATATGAAACATAATATTATACATTTATAACGAATATGTAGCTTGTTTTCAGTCCGATATGAAATGGTATTCAACGCAATTATACAAACCAAAAAAATCATCCCCACTTACCCTATGTGCTTGACTAACATGGCTGCATAGGTTGTTATTGTTGTCAATATGAAATCTGTTAAGGAAAACTTAAATTTATTGCTGGCAATAGTTACAATATACAACATACTGTGACAGGGTGTTGGGTAGTAGGTACTCGTCTTGATTTACTTGTCTTTCGGTTAAGTATAGCATTATTATTTTACATTTTAAAGAAACGATAAATCATTGTATACAGATTCTGAGCACGAGCTTGTTCTACCATAGTATACTTTTATGACGTTAGTCAAATCCTAAGTGCTCGTAAAAAATATTATTTGTGTGGATTTTCAAAATGCATTGAATGTAACAATGAAAATTGCACGAGTAACATCTAAAAATATTATTATAGAATTAATAGACATTCCGCTCCATAGGTGTAGGGCGTAGGTAGTTAAAGTTTTAAACGTCCATAAAACAATATATCCAACCTACGTTAGAATCGTTAGATTATAGCTGTAATACATAGTAAGGTTATACGCGTTGTACCAATTTTGTATTCGACTTTCGAATCATGAAGTTGTACGCAGTTCTATACATAATATTACCAGAACCAAAGTTATCGTAATTTAAAAAAAAAAAAAACGTATATTCGAGTTGAGTTTAAAAATGATGTATCGTGTACAAATTGCTGTAAAATAAAAAAAATAATAATCATGAAAATGTCAAGTCTCTGGAGTAGTTATATTTCATGTTCTAACAAAATAACCAAAATAGAATTGTTCGAAATAACTTTGTGAACAATTTCAAGAGTTTTCACAGTTTTTCTTGTAGATTTTGCAACTTTCTCGAAAATTGCTGACACTTATTTTAACCAAAAAATGATTACACATAAAACACAAAAAGTACTTTACAATGTTTAAGCCACAAGTCTTTTGCAGTCTGTTAACATATAAAATGATTTAACACACAACATCGCTACTCCATTTTTGTTTATGTGCTTAAATGTTCACATTTGAAAATGTTAAAAACATAATTCAATTGAAATCTGGATTTTTGTAAATCTTAAATTTAATCAATTGTTCGACCCATTGGCAGTCACACCCATTTTGTAAACAAGACAAGACTGTCCAAATTGGTTTATCGCCATTTTCGGACGACTCTGGACTCTGGTAGATCATAATTGAAGTGAATGCGCACGATCTACCCATATATTATTTGCTCGGGTTAGAGTCATAAAAAATATCACTTCACCGTAACAACATTATGAAAATATGATTCAAAAAGAAAAGCTTTATATACTACATTTGAAACCATAACTAAATATTGTAACGACGGTTTTTATTTTTAGGGGTTGGCACACCACATTGCCATCCCCTTTCATCTCATATGCACATTTGGTCAATTAAGTATTAATCAAATCAACATGGTCGCTGTTTATTTTCTTAAAACCAACATCAATGTTAAAATATAAAAATATGATTACATTACTGCATTGTTTTTTTTTTTTTTTTAGTAGTAGTTTTTACTGCTTATCATTTGGTATACAATTTATTTAGTCAAATATTTTATGTTTATTTTCATTCTTTAAACACTAAACGAATGTCAACATTTTACACGAAACAGTCTCGTCGTCGAGCACTCAAAATATTAACTTATATATATACATAAAATAGTGTGTATAAACGCGTTCGCTGGGTCAGATTTGTCAAGTTCAAATATTGGATCAGCTCGCGGTAACGGCGGTTGTCCTCATATCGTCTGCATTCCAAGTGCGAACGTAACTCGTAACTACGTCACTGCTCCATGTGATTCCCCGTAAACACACAAATGTAAGTGTTGCACGATGGAAATTTAGCGACCGTTGATTTCACTCCGCACAATATGTGATCAAATCGACGCGTGATTCAACACAATAATATTGTTATGCTGTACGAGTGACGTTTGTGTCCGTCTCGACGTCAAGACGTTGTACGGCCGAATGTAATAAAAATGAACGAAAATCATTGACGGAAAATAATAATAGTAAAAAAATGAACTTTTTTTCACACTTCAAACCGTTTTGGTCGTGTACAGAAAACACTATTTTTTGTGCGCTATGTGAATCGCGATAAACACGTAATGCCCTCATTCCGTGTTTGTGTTACGTGTTAAGTTCCCCAAGGTCACGTACTCTAAAAATATAAGTACATTTTCTACACGTTAAACAAAACAAATTCAAACGGTTTCGTAATAAACCGTGCGGTACTGTGATACCTATTACCTACTATTCGCTGTATCTTATCCGCACAATTTATTGAATTTAAAAAATCGATCTGTGAGAAAAGTGTTAACATGCCCATTACATATAGTTATTAATAATACATAGTTATTAATAATACATAGTTATTAATAATGATTAGTTTATAATTATTTAGGGGTAATATTTTTGTTTGAACTAACTACATTCATTAATAGTAGTAAAACTAAAAAAAAATTCACGCCAACGTAAAATTAACGAACCATCAAAGGTCAAAAAAAAATGTTTTTCCGTGAGCGCATTACCGTATTTTATACCGATTCCTTTATTATACGGTACAGTTTTGGCATTTCGGCATGAACTTATTTTCTTCACACTTCGATAACCTGTTTAAATTATTACCTAGTTCAATAGACATTTTTCTTCACATAATATTAGCAGCCGAAAAAAAATCGTTGAAAGCAAAAGTACCCGACATAATTTCGTGTAATCGTTTACAACATCAATTCGCATAAATAATTTATCGACTATCTCATACATCATACGAACAGGACAAAAGCACATTTGTGACGTTACTTATCTTATTGCTCGTATACAGATTTCATTATGAGTACACAGTGATTTCTCACTATTGAAAAAAAAGTATTAAAACCGATTCCTAATATGGTTCACGAAGTGTTTACGAATTCTTATGAATTCACTTCCTTCGGTACTATTTACAATGTTATATTTTGTGGAATTCGGGTTATTATAAAAACGTACGTGTACATGAACTATTAATTACAATTAATTTGATTTTTTTTTTCAACCGTTCAGTTTAATTGTTATTTTATTTAATGGAAGTATGTATGGTGACGTCGATACGCCATGTATATTTCATTGTTAAAAATGCGAAACAAAACCAACGATCTTATCACAATAACACTATACGATAGAATGAATCGAGAGTGCGGTCGATTTCGTGTAATGTGATTTTAAACGTGAATATATACAGGTGATTGCGCGCGCGAGCGAAATAAGTGTGCGTAGACGCCGAAACGCAAAAAATATCGGCCCTGAACCAACCGTACATACGTTTTGAGCGTACGAGCCTGTGCGAGTATGTACTTTGTTCAACAGGATTCCCAACACGTGATCCTGTCCCCCACCAAATTTCCATTCGGCTCGCGGCACACGTTAAGTCTGCTGGTCCGCGTTTGCGTGCGTGCCCGCCGAACGTACGTATGCGGGATGCCGCGCGGCGTACGCGATAGAAATTAGCGGCAGATGTGTCTCGCGTGGAGAGGGTATACAAGAATTAGGACGACTTGATGCACACAAGTGGTGCGAGTGAGAAAAACAGCCCCGAGGGTGTCGAAATAAGGTTTTCTCGTTGTCGGCTCTTCCCGTCGCATCTCGTTCGTCCGCAATAATATCTGCCTGTGTGTATATGTGTGTGTGTGTGTGTGTGTGTGCGAGTGTATATACGACCGATCGACTACTACTACTGTTTACTACTACTACTACTACTACTACGCACTTCATATTATATATCTATACTCGACGTAAATCGTTTAAACACGATTTATATATACGTCGTACCGGTGTATAGCGTTTTCCCTCTCCGTCTGCACACACAGGAACAAATATTGTACGACCTAGGGCGGCGGCGTTGGAGCGGTGGCGGTCGGGGGTGCGGAACGATTCGTCTTCTTTTGTGTTCGTCGACGGTCGTGGGATCCGCGGCGGGGTTGGTAAGGACCGGTGAACCGGGCTGCTGGTGCCCTACGGGTCCGTACCGTCGCCGTCGGTCTTCGGCAAACATTCGTATATCCGAAATTAAAAGCGTCTTGTGCGCCAGACCTTTGAAAATGTAAATAATAATAAATGTAGGAAAAAAAGCAAAAAACTCGGATATTTCTCCGAAAAGGAATTCCGGTCACCTTTTTTTCCTTATTATCTTCCTTCTTCTTCCCCGGTTGTTTGTCGTCCCTCCGAATCTCAGATAATGGACTGCAGTGAACTCGCGAGGGGGCCGAGCAGCGACGACCACACGTGCGACATTTTTTTTTACATCCCTTATCGAATATTGAGAGAACATCGGTTCAATTTATTGCTTTCCAAAAGACTTCAGCATCTCGAATTTATATAAAATTATATCCGAACACGTTTATCGCAAAACGAACATTATGTAAACAAAATATAAGAAGAAGTTGTTCAAAGAATTTCAATACTGTTTTCCGAGGAAGTATTTACAGTTATTGTTATCCTTCGCTTGATATTATGTTATTTTTAAAATTCAAACTTTTAACTATTTAAAATATTTTCCAACAAAACGATCTCACGCAGATCGTCGGAAAAACGAGAAACAGCAGCGAACGCGTTTTATTCTCTATATCTTAAAACAAACTATTGCAAGCTATATATATTATATATGTATCATAATTTTGTACACAAGACGGTGAACAATATTCACGCCATATTTATTTGTGAGTATTAAATGCAATTGCAATCGAATGCAAAATCGACTCTCACATTAATCCGTACACCAGCATCGTTTATCATTTAGCGCAACGAAGTTTACAATACACATTGCTATTAGATTATAATGTTACGCGCGTATAAATAATATATTTTGAATTCGACTGTGAATAAAATACCCGCGCGATGCTAGAATGATATTATATTTCATCGTTAGCGTGCGTCTACTGCGAAAATCCTGCTGTGATCGGTTATGATAATTTTATGTTTTCCGATAAGTATCCGATGAAAACATAATATATAGGCACTAGCTGAATTTCCAATTATGGTATAAACGGCCGTAAAAGCGCACAAGGCGCGCTGCATTATTATGTAAAAAAAATGTAAAATAATCCATTCGCTGACCAACCGTTCGCTTGAAACGTTCAACCGAGAGAAATGAAAGTTATTGCTTATTAGTTATTACTCGAGAACCCCGTGTGATATGACTATATGAGATATCATTATAGCTTATTTATTAAACGCAGACCCGTGTACAATGATATATCAATATTGTAGTTCACATAATATTGTTTACTATTATACAGGAGTAAGCCTCTATATTTATGTATACGTACATGTATGTTCTCTGTCGACTCAAATACGTTAATAATACTAATGAGCCTGCTGCAAATTTTTTTGTCTTTAAATGACTACTTTATTGATCATATACAATATCTGTACAAGGAGGGTACATTTTTTTTTTTTCGGAAATATGAAATTGAAAGACGTTCCGAAGTCTTTGATCGCGGGAGGTGGTCGAAAACATTTTCGGTACCAAAATGATTTTAAGATAACGAACTGCATCATGTGTTATACAACAATAAATTATTAAATTATCTATACTAATATTATACCATCGATATCATCGAACACGTATGAAATTCAAACATTTTCATAAATATAATATATCACATTTGATAAAATCAATAAGATGGTGTTAAAAAATAGGAGAAACAGATGTTTATAAAACAATTATAATGCGTTTTTTTTTTGTTAAATGCCTCGTTTAGATTTTAAAACGATAACATATGATCAACTATTATTCAAGTTTAAATAAAACTTGGACTACATATGTATTTAATATAGGTTAACCAGGATTTTACACTGTTTCTTTTACATTTTTCTAAGTATCTCAAAAATAAATTGGTTTTTCAAAATATATTTTTATAATCATAATTTTATACTGACTGTATTATATTGTCATTCTTGTTTTTCCTACAACATCTTATCGGTCCGTTGGAAACTTATGCTGTCACTACGTATTAATAGCCTTTCCATTGTTCTCTATATTAAATGCCAACATAAACATTACATGTCCCCGTCCACTCTTTTCGTATTATCTTTTTTTACAGCATATTCCAAACTTGTTCTCAGTTTTCCAAAGCCTTCTGTTCTTCTCGTGACGATGTTATATTTGTAAGACCCATCAGATTTCAACATCTCCACACGTCATGTCCTAACCATTCTTTACAGTCTTACGATGTATTTATATTTTATATAGGTAATTATAGCGAGTATATAATATGTATACGTATACATATAGTATTACAACGTTTAAGATAATATAATACGAATAAAATGCTTAGTAGGTACATTAGTTATTCAGTCATGAGATTAATCAATACGGGTTGATTTTATACATGAACTTTTTGATATTTAAATTTTAAACTTTATTTTGATATAAATGATATTCAAAAAATAGGCAAACCCCCTAATAGATATTATGAAAGTTTAATTAAGTATACAACTGCCCTTAAAATAGTTAATTCGCATTTATTTCTAAGATCGTTGTAAAAATGTATTGAGAATATTTTAGAAATATGTTGCAAGATCTGATCTCTATAATTATGTAATTTTTAATATCAAGAGAGGAGTTGCAAACGTATTAATTGCTTTAACGTCGGATTGAAAATTAATTAGTTGGTTCCTTATTTTTTTTGAAAAGCAGAACATTCGTAATAAAACAATTTATTTAGTATAATATTCAAATGTTTTGTTATTAACCGTATGGCCTATATAAATTCAGTCACTCTCGGGAAATAAATCTTAACTTGCGTGCCAGAGATGCAAAATTTGGAACGGGAGAATGCTCAGCGACCTTAATTTTTTTTCATTATATTTCACATACTTAGACTTAATATTATCATATTATTTTGTTTAAAATTATAGCAGTATTTTATTATTTTATGAATGTTTTTAATTATAGGGACATTTTACGTTTAAAAAAACTTAACTATCTAGTTATTTAATTCAGTTTATTTTACATTGAATTTTCGGCAACTATGCTTCACAAGTATTCCATATTGGATAAAATAAATTATTTTACTTTACTATACCACTATAAATGTTGTGAAAATACTAAAATATTTGAACTTTTTTTTATATAAAAAATAATGAAAATAATTTCAGTTTCCTCGTCATGAAAATTATATCTGTACTTATTACTAAAGTTATGTCATTAATACTTATACATACATATATATTTATAACTCATATTAATTATTATGAGTAAATTTTAATGTTTTTAATTACATTTATTTTTACATTTCATTTTTTTAATAAAAATATTTAATTATAAAATAATCTTATTTGCTTGAAAAACTATAATATTTATTAAAAGTTTAAATACATTCATAAATTATGCAATGCAAATATTTTACCTGATCCATCAAATCAGTACACGTTATAAATTAATACATTTTAATTTGATGTACATTTGAAAAAAAAAACAATTATTTTTTTTATTTTATGTTGATTATGTACTTTTCATGACGGCACCAAAAAAATAGGCTCTCAGTAGATAATTTATGATAACATCAATAAAATTGATTACTGTTTTCTCTAATAGTCTAATTATAATCTATACTGTTCAATAAATAATAATTAAACATCATAGTAATCATATTTTACTGGCACTTAATACATAATTCTATCTGTTATTAGTTTTTACTACTTATTAGTTATTATACATTTGTGTTAATTGAATTTGTTAACAGACAAATTTCACAATAATAGCTTACACATTGTTCAATTAAAAAACAAATGTTACTTAATTAAATGCTAAAGATATATTATTTTAAATAGCCATACTTATCGGTCGCTCGTTTAATACAAATGGATTGCAGTGCACGGCTAATTGAATTAAACGTTTGAAAATGTTGTGCCAAAACTAAAACGAAATCAGTACTATTGCACATAGAGTTTACTCGGAATTCATCGTACTTTTAGTCAGCAGTACACCTATTTATTATACAGTTTCAGAGATCGAATCGTATTTTTTCTACTCGATTTTCGATATTGTACAAACATTTCGTCGCGCTGGGCGGGTCGCACGTATACACAATTTAACTGGTATAACCGTGCGTTGTTGTGCATTTCCATTTAAATCACTAGCACACATGAGTTGGCCCAAAACATAAAAGTGTATTGAAAGTTTTAAATTAACCGTCCGTCCGCGAGAAATCGGATCGTCGGATAGGGAAAAAGCTTTTAACCCGATACTTTCTGTGCTCTCTCACTCTCTCTCTCTCTCTCTCCATCTGTATCTCCCTACGTCCCGCCCTTGTCACCTATATACGTGTCTGCTGTGTCTTTGCCCTATCCTCCATGGACTTGGGCCAAACGACCGTTTGTCTTTTAAATTGCTTGTCTACTTTCGTTACGGCCAAAGGCATCGGGGCAAAAGAGATCTTTTGTTCAACACGGAATGCAGTGGACGGCAACGCGTGGCGGTGGAAAGCTGTCCGGTTTGACTGACAACCGTGCAGTGGTGCTTTTGACCTTATTAATCAAAGTCTGGCTGTTATCAGCGATACGCGCGCGACTATCTGAACGGTGAGAGGAAAGGGGTTATCTATTGTTATTAACGGCAGAAAGCTCGGCTTTACCATACTATCAAGTCGAGAGCCTATGAAAAATGCGATCCGCAATCCACGGCAATTCTTGTGTGAAAAACTATCGGACGACGGCAATGAAAAACTGACACGATTAAAAAAAGAAGTGTACATCAAACCAACGATAAAATCTTTTCAACGTTTGTTTTTAACGAGCAATCAATAAAATATATCAGACCGTATGTACTATACGTTTGGGAAAAGAAAAACGATTAGTAATCATGAGCTATATGTGCGTTCAGCTCTAAGCTCTATAGTCTATACCATATAGTCATCATAGGCCGCATTTGGACATTTAACCAATTCGTTTATTTTTACGCGAAAACGTGCACGCATATCTTACGTAAATAATTTTCTAATTTTCGGTATCATTCACATTTACTTCTAATTATATGAATATTATTTTACATCGAATGACTCTCATGGAAGTTTTACACGACGAGATTCGACCGAATTTCGACTCATACAATGTTTACTGTGTATCACAAATAATATATCGTCATAAGATTTATACTACTAAAATATTCAACACCGCAACAACAAAAAGAAACATATTTCTTTATCTCGTAGGCTCCACGCACAAGTGATATGATTTTGTGTGATTAATCGAGTGCATTAGTCAAAATGTATTTCCTTTTGTAGAGCATTTTATAATACAGCCGACAAAAACATACCCAAGGGTCTTTGACTACAATGCGTTCTAAATTGTTAACGCGTTGTAATCAAGAGCACACTCTAGGTGTATACACTGTAGTTATGTATAGTAGTGCGACTGCATTATGTGGTGTACTGTATTATACAAAATCCATCAGCATTATGTTTGTACCTACCGAAAGAAAAATATTTTTATTTTTAACCTAGTCACATTTAATAATATTTCATTCTTATTAATTAATTGGACTTTGTGCATGAAACACGGTCCACTATTGCGGTCGAACAGTGTTTAAATTACAACAACGTGGAAGGTGCACTAGAAAATAACTAAATCCTATCGTCCACGAAAATATAAGTATGATGATTACGAGACCGAATGCGTTGGAACGATGACCATTATTGACCGGCGAACTGTTTAAATGTATCTAAATACATAATTTAAATATATAGACATAGTTAACTGAACGAAATCAATTACGTGATGCGTATTATACATTACATATTTCATTTCGTACAGTTCATACCGCACCTATTCGTTCGTGCAGAATAACCGTTTAGCATTATTTTCATTTAACCGTTTTCCGTGTCGATTGAGATTGACTGTTCCTATCGTTAACCGCGGCGTGTGCACACATCTCGTTTATTCCAAATGCGTTACACATTATGGCTACGAAAATAGTGGTGCGGCGTCGACTTCTGGCGTAAAACAGGACATGAGGGTAAATAATAATATGTACCTATGTCCTATATACACTCGGACAATGCGTCGGTCGAAATGTGTGAAACGCGCGGTGCGCCAAGTGTTCGGTGAATTAATTGCAAACGGTACCATTAATCATCTGCGACCGGTAAACGCTAAAGGGTGAGATTAGAACGGATCGAGAGAGAGACAGACAGACGGAAGAGGAAGAGAGAACGTATACGCAAGTATTGTACCACAATAATAGAAGTAATAATAATAATATAATATATACAGGTACCTATGGTTATCCGAATATCGACAAAGTTTTTATTTCATTTTTTCCCCCCTTGGAGTTCATTCATTAAAATACCATATCGAACGAGTGGAGGAGTGGTGCATGGTACGGGGTGCGTGGACCTCGTCAATCAGCACATTCGGTTATTTATGGATCGAATGTTTTTGTTTGAAACCCGTGGAATTTCATATTTTCGGGAGGGGACTTCTAAAGCGCCCACGGGGTCGTTAAAAAGTATTCTATCAAATCAATCATCAGACTCTTGACGCGCGTAGTGCTACCCGAAAGTTCCGTTGCCACGATCAAAAATTTCCACCGAACACTTAATAATTACTTTCCGCGGTGCGCATAAACGCAGTAATGTTCATTTATCGACGTTGTTTCCTCGCCAAATACGCGGTTCAAAGCGAACACTCGATGGTCGTTTCTGCGAGACGTACAATATTGCCCGTTCAGTAAGTCACTCAGACATTACTAGCACGATAATATCACAAGCCGTGATGATTGTTTGTCCGTCGTATTTAGGGATCCGTCACAAAATCATCACCGTCCGTTATAACATTATACTAGCAGGGTTCGACCGCAGAGCCGGATTAAGTACTTTGGGGGCCGTAAGCAAATTATTTAGATGGGCCTAATTAATTACTTAATAAATATAGGTAATAAACAGGTATATATATATATATATGAGTATATGAAGAATATTGTTTTCTATTAGATATATAATAGTCTTTCACCAAATTTAGGGGGGGGATGATGAGTGAATACTACAAATAACAAAATATTATTATATTATATTACAAATGAATATAAAAAGATTTAACTCAAAACTATGATAAACTGAAAATTTTTATTTATAAAGTATATTTTTAAACTATAAGTAAATACATAAATTATTATAACACCAGTCGCTGCTGTCATCGTCGCAACTATCAACTTGTTTATCAAAACATAATTCTTTTTTTCTGGATTTCTCATTTGCAAAATTTTGGATCACATCTTCAAAGTTTAGAGATTTTACAAATTCACTTTCAATACTTAAAATTCCAAGATTTTGTAGGTTATTTTGTGATGATGATGATCTTAAAACGTTTTTTAATAATTTTAATCGGCTAAATGATCTTTCTCCTGTACAGTTGGTACACATAAGAGAAAGATATAAACGTAACAACCGTTCAATATTTGGAAAACTCTCGGTCACATTTAAATCAATTATCATCTTATACATGTTAAGCAAAATATTTTTATTCTTATTTTCGTTCGTTGTAATTAATGATAAAGACGTTGACGAAAAACTTAAAAACTATGTAAACTCATTTGTGAAATCATATGAAATTTTTTCGTATAATTGTTGTAAGAAGATAATGAGAACTAACGTTCGGATTTATTTGATAATTTATTTTATATTGGAAAACAACGTTTGCCGGGTTGGCTAGTAATATAATTAATTTTTAAAAACTAGACATTTTACGGGCCGAATTTTTTCGATGGCCGTAAGCAATGCTTATTTTGCTTGTAGGTAAATCCGGCCCTGGCTTCGACGTATAATACGATAACGACGCCGTGATTATAATTTTTATTTATATACAGTAGCTATTTTCGTTCTACAGGACCGTGCCGTTAAAACAAATATATACAAAAGGTATTCCACGTACGTGTGCCCGGCTCTTAGCAGCTCATAACCATTATAGGTAGCGTTTCGCAAGTTTTACCACATTTTGCATTTCGTATAATATTATAATATATTATAAGATCGTGCGCCGTGCGGGGAGGATCTATCGCAATGAGAAAAACGAATTTCCAATACTTCGGGTTTAGGTTTAGGTATTTTAAAGCCGAACTATTTGGGTTATGCAAATCGCGTCCGCGTACACATGACGCGCGTGCACGTCATTCACGCGCGCATACATAATATTTTTACGCGTGTACCATGTATTTTCTACGGCCGTAAAAATATGCGGTTGAATGCTCGTACGACACGTTTGTGAGACACGTCGGTCGTTATAAAATACTATATTGTACTGCGAAATTGACCGCGACACGCGGAAACCGTCATGTAAATATTGTAATTATTATTATCCGTGTGATATTGTTCGTCGAAAAATTCCGATTCGCGATTGACGAGCTACGGCGAAATGCCCGACGTGCTTACACGGTCGAATAATGTGGACCGCGGTGACGAGAGGCCGAGGCCGCAGCAGCTCCGTGCTGTCGCGTGAACTTCGTACCATAAGTATCGTGCATATCAGTGGCGTATATAGGATTTAATTTCGGAGGGGGCCGATTATGTATTTAGAGTTTAGGGAGAAATGATGGAGGAGGCACAATGACAAATATTGCTTAAACGCTAAAAGACCTTTGGACTATTTGGACTATCATCATTACTTAACCAGAGAAAAAATAAACTCATTTTTTAATTTTTTATTGCAGTAAACAATTTTTTTACTACAGTCACTCAAAATTAATTACATATTTTCTTACAAGAATAAACGAATATTATACATTTTAAATACGAGGTATACCAACAAATTAATAATTAATAAATAAAAAAAAAAAATTATTATACAAAATCAAGGTTTCTCGGCACGCTAGCAAACTTATTAAGAACTTCTTCATCGCTTACATAGTATATCGCTTACGTAGCATTTCAGACAAATTGTGTGTCATGGAAAGCATGCTACTCAAAACAAAAAGATTAACAATAAATTGATATTGATTTAAGGAATTGCTTAGAGCATGTGCTTTTAATGAAGAGTCTCTATTTTTTTCCTCAATTCTTAAATTACTCCTCAGCCATAAGTTATTATTCATGTCCAAAATAAAATGTTTTAATAATTTTGTTTTTCATTTCGGGGGGGGGCCCATCGTCCCCCCCATATATACGCCCCTGGTGTCTCTCGAGTATATCGTATTGGGCGATGGTTATTCGCGGCACCACCATGTATCCACGTCGTATCTTCTCATAATTATGTGTTCCGCGACACTATGTATTCGACCGAATCGTATGGTGTGCAAAGAATTGATTTATGTTAAGATATATATTATATAGACATAATATGTATTGATTTATATAGATTATATTATTATTTTATCACAAATTTACAAATAAAACACTCTAATTGTGTTATAAATTGTTTTTACACACTTCCCGGAGAAAATAAAATGGAAAAAAAATGAACTTTTACCGTAATGACTAAAACGGCATAAAATAGACTTCATCTGAGCTCAAAATATTCGTTTTCGGTCGTGGTGCAAATGGCATTTATACATTTTTGCACGTCGCGCGGATTACATCAACTTTTTTTTTATCGGCCATTTTTTGCGCATATCATACACCCCTACAATATTATAAGTACAATATTTGCCGCCGTCTCAGCAATGTCTGCTGCAACAAGTGAACGACGCGAAATATTATAATATAATACTGTCGGATATGTTATGGCGCGGACGACGAGGGTTTCGCCGGTGCTGCGTTACATGCACATTTCAGAAACTTACATAAAAACCACATAGCGCGGTGCGACCAGGTGGCGTGTTGCAGGATGGATTATAAGCCGGAGGCTCAATGAATCGGTCACGAAGTGCGAAGGGGTCACTCTATTGCGCCCGTCGTTGTGTAATCCGTAGACAAAGCCAGGTAGGTATGTGTATATGTATATGTACATGTGCTGCACGAAATCAAATAAACGTAAAAGGTACACTGCAGTGTATGTTGTGCGTGTAAAAAGTATATCAACTCGAAGAGAATGTACACGAGGAGGAAAAACGAAGAAAAATCGGCAAGACGATTGAAAACACCGAAAAGGGCCAATAGGGGGATGCTAAAGTTATGATTGAGATAAATTCGAACGTTTCGACATCCGCATATAAATCAGCGGTCGCCAACCTCTTGGACCTCGCACGGACCGCTAAATCGGTAAGTCTAGGTTCTACGAACCGCTTATACTCTCTAATACCGTAAGGTATCGGACGCTTCACTGCAAACCACCAGATAATGTTCTCGCGACGATTCCGATAGTGTCGACCGCTGACATTATGTGAACGCTATAACGTCGTGTACTTTACGCGGACCGCGTACACTGCAGGTACTTACATTAGAAATGATGACGACGCGTCGGTCGGACCGCAGTGTACTATAATGCTAACTATGTGTACATCGTGATACTGTCTCTAAATCGTTTCTCCGTCGAATGCAATATCGAGAAACCGAAGCAGATGTTCCAAGTCGCACATTAGTCACGCGTTTTCCGTGATTATGCCAGTTCACGATTCGCGAGGATTAACACCACCACCGCCACCTTTCGAATCGCCCTCGAATACTATTATGTATCACGAGTCCTCATCCCGCTCGTCCTTTGACTGCGAAGGATAGGATGGGCTGCGAGCGTTGGTGGAGGGGGTCACCCAATTCGATGTACAAGGATACGCACGTAATAGCGGTACGATACGGGTGTGATGAATACGCGAGGAATGATAGCAATGACAGGAGGTGTGGGTGACCCGTTTGAAATGCAAAACAGCCCTCGGCGCCGCACACGACTCCTTGGGTTTCGGATCAAAACGACACACCGTAGTATACAATATAATATGTAACACTAATACACGTTACAACGCTCCACTAATTATTATTATTATTATTATTATTATTGTCGTCACGTCCCGCGTCACATTATAATACGCGCACGTTATAACAGACGCTTTTCGCGAATTACTGAATCCTTTTTTATACACGACACACTGTCACGGAGGTCGGGAAAAAGACCAAAAATCAATAGATCACCTCAATAAATACCTTTTTGATGAATAACATAGTATTATGTCCTTTAAAATAATAGTCACACTGATGAATAACATTGATAAACGATAACTCTAGATATTATTTTTCTTCGATTATTTACGAAATTTAATCTCGATTCTCTTGTTATTGTTATTAGTATATCTTTGTGAGGTGTTGATCATCAGCTTTGATCTGTTTACTCAGAAACAATCTGTTTCATCAGCTAGATAAAATCACGAAGTACAATATGGTGCGAATGTAATTCGATTGCGTTAGTTATAGCTCATCAATGAACGAGTTAAAATAGTTAGACTGTTGAGTTTTTTTCGTAGACTATGGATTTTCAGCAAATGTTAACGGATAAAGGTATAAGGAGTATGGTTTTTGGTGGAAAACATGTTATTTGTCATACAAATGTTTACTCTATTTTATATTTTTTATTATAAGTTCGGTCTTTTTGTTTGCATCGCTGGCCATAGCTATGTCGTCCGTGTAGAAATGTAGCAATATTGTACATTTATGTTTTCTATAGTCCGATGTTGATTGGTTTTTGCAATGCAGTAACTCCTTGTACAATAAATTAGTAACAAAGATGTGATAAAGAAATTTCTTTGAAAATGCAGTTTTTGTACGTATATACATATTTCTTTAAGATTAAACAAGTTGATAGGAAATATTGACTCGAAACTTTCGTACGGGATCATTTATTCGCCTTAATTATAATAGATTTCCCAAAATATGATGAATATACACCAAATAATTTTGTGCACGGATAATCTACTCGTATGAAGGCTATGTATAATTTATTATTTTATAATAAACCAAACTTAATTCGAAATCGTATGCGATGGAATATCTTCGAAGGCATTCGCCACTATGGCCCACTCGATTCCCATGGATATCTCACGGATAACTTTCTTAACTTCAAAATATTTCTAAATATTATTTATGGTATGTTTGACAATATGCTATGAAATAATAATTTGTACATTGACATAGATTCTGGTGCAGGTACGTTTTGCTTTATATTAACATAAATTCATAAGTGGAAACTATTTTGTACAAACACAAAAAAAAAATTATAAAAATTGTTTTTTAAATATAATATGGACTACCGTTTTATAACTGAATGGCATTGTTGTTATTAATGTATTATTATTAATGCACTATAAAAAAATGATATATGAAATGAGTAGGATCACAAAAATTATACTTTAAATAACAAATTAAAAAAAAAGCTATAAGCATATTGTATTACTCTTTAATATGACATGATTGATTGCTTCAAAAAATGAATAAAAAATAGGAAAACTCAAGTGTACCTTAAATCTTAATATATACTATATTTTAATTCCATTGTGACTAATATATTATATATTTATAAATCATAACATATTCAAGGTATGTTTTTCTCCGATTATATTTGTATCGCTAATAATTTATTAGTTATTATATTAAAATCTACCTAAAAATATTATAAAACAATCATTTTTATGAAAACTTTGGGTTATTTATTAATACATATAGTAATAAGAATAAAACTTGGTCTAAAAATTATATTTAAGGTTAAAAGTAACAAAACTAATTTTATTTTATATACGATAAAACATGTAAAAAATGTATGTGAAATTATAGCTTTAAATCACAACCCCTAACACTAAATATAATATTCAAATTTCATACCAGATGAACACGGTGCCTATAACAAAATTGGTATATGTATACGAGTATGTGGATGAATACGATTTGTAGTTGTTCTTCTTTACCCCTGCCTTTCCTTCTAGCTATCTGGGATCGGCTAACCTTGTCCACTACCTCCACACTATCCATTCTCTCAGCCTTTTCCCACACACACCCGTTACCTTCATGTCACCCTTAATTCCATCTAATTTTTTTAGTTTAAAACCAAAATAAATGCATTCTTCTTTGGCTAACTGAACTCGCGTACAATGTTCTATACTATTCAACATATACGGCGACGCTTGGACTTTTTATTTTCAACTGTCCGTGAACGTTATGTACTTATAGATATTTATTATAACGTGTAGACAGCAATATTTCTCAATCCACTTAAAATAATTAAATATGTCATAATAAAATATTGATGATTTATACTTTCGTCATTTTTAGCTCCGAAGAATCTCATATTAGCTAGAGTAATACAGTAAAAAGGATTTGGATTTTTTTTTATCATGCATATGTATTCAATACATTTTTATTTGAATCTATTAAAAATGTTTATAATATAATTTACTGAATACAGCTATAATACTTCTTTCTGTATAATTGAATGTTATAGATGATAGGCACCATAGCAATAATTATACGGACAAATGAGAGTTTAGTTTCAAAGTATTGATTTATCACTTGATTGATGGCATTATTTATTCGCGAACATATGAATAGTTAATGTGTTAACATACTGTTAATTACTAAAAACTGTAAAATTTGTAGTCACTAATGGAAAATAAACGAAAACATTCAAGTACCAGTTAAGTGTAAATAATGTAGAGTATAGATGACATAATATTTCTACTAAATAGTAACAAAATTTGTTTTAATTGCAAAGAAATTGTGGACGTATATGGGAAGCTAGTAGTATAAAAAACAACAATATTAATAAAAAAGGCAGTTGGTAATTGAGTTTGCGATGAGTTTACCTGACTGTCAATAGGAGAATTATTAACTACAATAATTTATATTTTGTTCCTTCGGTATACGCTTAATAGTATAAATATTAGTAATTATCTAAAATTATCGATTGACAACACTATGCTATCCACGGACCACAATGATTTTTGAGAACACCTTCATTATCATTATCAGATTCCAAGACAATTTAACTGACAATGTATGTCATAAGAAATAATTAATAAGTAATAAAAATAATATATTATTTTTATAATTAGTATTCTTTTTTTTTTCAGTTTAAAATTACTATTGTAAAAGCGTGCATGTATATTGAAACAATTGAACACATAAATAAAGATAAATTGATTTATCCTTAAAAATAAATATAATTTAACACTTTTATAATCAATATTTAAATTCATGATTAATACGAGCATATATTTTTCTCAGGTACCGAGATTCGCAAGAAGACCTGCAGTTACACAAAATAAACGAATAGAAGAAAAGTTCATTAAAGAATATAAAAATATATATAACGTATTTTGTTTAAAGACGCGTACGCATGTAATTAACTACTCTATATCATGAGCTTTTGACTACAAAATAAAAACAATAAGATAAAAAGGCACGTGAGTGTGTAAAATCAATCTAGTATGTGATGCAGAGATCCACGAGTACTCGTATAATATGACCATATATTATATTATACCTATTGCAGTAACCAAGTAACTAATTAGAAATTACACACACTGAACATTGTTTGGAACAATATGTAATTTATACCGCGATTAAATTATTATTATGTACAGCTTTCATCTTGTGCAGAAGGGTCTGATTACTACACTTACACACCCTTAACCGCCGGATTAAGGTGGGGAAGTATAAATATAAGAGGGTCGGTTGAGGGAACCCAGAAATTTGATTGCGAGTTGTGCCCGTAACGTACGCGCAACGTAAATACTGATAACGGCGTAAACGTCGTAAATAAAAGAAATCATCTCTCAAACAACACCGTGGAATATGACATTTTCCTTTTTAAGACCGCGGCGTGGACTAACAGACAAGCTACAATATTGGATCTACTGCGACAGAGAGGTTTTTTTTTCGTCTGTAAAATATATACACGTATATTTTCTGTTTGTTTGTAAATAATACTTCAATTCGTTCATGTATCATATTCAATCGAACGGAAATTGGATACAGACTCTACTTTAGGTTTATTAAAACGTTCATTATTTTTCGAGAAAGTATGTCAAAAAATGAAGGCAAAAGACGACTGTAATAAGAGAAGTACTGCTCCTATATAGACAACTACGCAGTGATACACCTATAAAAATAATTACCGCGAGTTCGTTATTTTTCATCGTATTTATTATAGTATAATTCAAAAAGTAATTTGTTTCGAATTAAAGTACTCCAAATCGTTATTGTAGTCACATTATTTCGTAATAGTAGTGGTCCATTTTAGAACAATAAGATCGCTTGGTGTATATACACCGAAACTTGAAAACATTTTCATAACATTGCCGCCAAACGTTCAAAACTAACAGGCAATTTTGTGAACGGTTTTGCGCGTTTTAAACATTTGACTGTTATTGTCATCACATAAATATTAAGGAGAATTTTAAGCAAGGATATACCGTTTTCATTAGAAGCTGGTGTATGAAATACAATTATGTTCTGCTCGAGGCCTCAAATATCTTATATCAACTAGTACAAGTCCCATAATAAACTATGTTCCCAATGGATTTTCTGTTTGTTTATTATTGTTATTTGTATAATTTTATTATAGCTCTGCTTTTAATTATTTTAACATAATATACAGCTAGTATATTTAAGATATTAGAACCTATATATATAATACTTAAATCATTGTTACAGTATGTATACAATACATTTCATAACATTGCCAATGCCTATAAATTGTATTAGTAATTCATTCAAATTATATTTTAAAGAAAATTTATAACAATTTTAAGATTTCACGTATCAATAATAACGGTGACTGCCTAAGACACAAGACTTAGTAAGTTATCTTTATATACTTTAATCATCTTATCTTTTTTTTTTCTAAATATATTTTAGTAAATGCTTGTACAGCAAAAATAATTAATGTTGGAGATAAAATTAAAATCTTCACAAACAAACCTAATATGTAATACGAATTCCTCGCAGACTTTAATCACCCCCTCCCCTCAGTGAGTTTTAAATGTAAAATTCGTTAAATAGGAACATTCAAATATATGCACTGTTGAATTTTTTATAAAAATAATATTATTTCATTACAATGTTTGGCCATCGCATAAAAGATATAAGTGTTCGTGAAGTTGTTGTTTATTTTTCAAAATTGTATGATACTTTAACCCGCTATACGTAGCGAACCCCTCATAGACGAATAAAAAGGACAAAAATATACATAAACTATAAATTTAACATATATGTAAATATAAGCTTGGAAAGTATAATAACCACGGAAACTTGCAAGAGTGTTCGTTTTAAGTAGGTAAATTAAAATAGCCTGTACCTAACGTTTTGAAAATATTACGTTTGCCGTATACTCAATTCAGTTATATTCTATCGATTGGTGGTTGCGTTTCGTGTATACAATACTTATTATAGTAATGGCTGTGATATTTTCTTCGGATTTTCCGATAAAAAGCATTTGAATTGGACCGAGCTGAGGTCAGCGCCGTTATGACGTATATTATTCCGCGGGCTCAGGTCGTGGCATTCGCTCGTCGTTTACACATTAGATATTGTATATTATATGTGCTACAGACACAACATGCGCCGTCAGAATGTCGCGCGTAAAGTTATCAATGTGTCGAAATTATAATGTACGAATCACAAAAATATATACATGGATTTATAATCGTTTTAACGGCTTACACGACGTCGAGTCCTTCGAAACAACACGAAGTAAACAAACGCCGTCATAATAATATTATACGTATTACGACGTCGTCGTGCGCACTCACACATACACACGCTTACGCAACCCCCCCCCGCCACACACACACACACACACACACACACACACGACGCACTTATACGCACGCGCACTCGGGCACAAGCTAGGATCGACGCGTTTAATATTTTAACCGATCCGGTGAATCGTGTACCGTTTTCCGGTGCGTTTAGTTATTCAGGAACGGGCTACTATTTCGGGTTCGGAGCGTGAAACGTCCCACAGGGCATTTCTGAAACGAGCGCTGCTTAATTAATCGATGATGACCGTACTGTTTATTATATACGTACCAGCTACACCACGCGACGGCGAAGGCGACGATGACGACGACCCACGGGAGAACGCGCGCGCCGCCGCCGATGATATCACGTATGATAGCCCTTCCGTCTGAATATTTCACTCCGCAGCGGCAGCAACAGTCACACACACGCGCGCACACCGGCGAGTTAACAGGATACAACACGTGCGGGTGTGCGTGCTTACGGTACTATATTGTCACGGGGTTGTTGCCGTTAAACAACCCGCTAGAATATTTATCAACCCATATAATATACGCTCCAGAGACTCTGTGTACAGCGCGTTCGGTGTACTATACATACTATGTATACGTGCGCGCGCGGTCAACCTTCGTTCGGATCAGTGGAAAATAATATTATTAATATTTGGAACGCGCACGTCAGTATATTTTATAATTACATCATACCAATCGATAGCATTAAAAGGAAGTTCATTAGGACGATTGCCTTTAAATTAAACTTGTGTGAGCTACTCTTATGTATACACATTGTTGCTAATTTCGAGCATCGATGTAGAATATATCTCCTCTAAGTAATAGGCGCAGGATTATATTATGATCCTTTAGCACATACTGTTAAACGGAACTGTCGAGATGCGCTTAAATGTGTTATTGGCTTTAGGATTGCCCTGGTCAACACAAGTAGTTAGGTACGTCCTTTTTTATACCACACCTAGTAAGAGTAATTTTGTTTAACATATCATTTTACGTTATAGCAAAGAACATTTATCCAATTTAGATTCATTTTCTTTTATCATAATATTACGGTTTCAAGTTATCAACTTATGCCTCGGTGGTTCTACGAATATGTTTTGTTGAAGGCCGCCTCACAGACCTTTATTTGAGAAATTTAATACAAATTAAATGAGTAAAAGACTGGATGATTTCGAGTTTACAATTTTTCTTTACTTATAAAATAGGTACCTAAAATCTTATAAATTGCATGATTATATATAATATACGTTTTAGAAATTCAGAGCGGTGATTTTTCCACATGCCAACTAGCGATCAACATGTAAATACGCCCCTGAGTATCTCTAGACTCTAATCGTCCATAGGTGTTTCCGTGAAATTTCAAGATGTAAGACCGCGTGACGTAGAAATTTCATTAGAAAGAAAATAAAAAAATTTCATATCTGAAATACGTCCCGACGATGATTTCATCGATACGTCATATCATACAAGACGTAATCATGCGCGTGAGAATAATTATTTAATTGCTTTATAACAATAGCGATGACGATATTCACACTGTGTGTAATCATAAATATACTCCGACCTCCCTTCATCTCCGGAAAAAAATCGTATCTACACCGCTGTTCACACATCCTATATAAGACAAGGGCACCGTGCAGATAATTATCGATCATTAGATTTTAGCACAGTTAATATAGAAATTATGTATGTGGATTATGTATACAGATTTATTTTTACCAATGGTTTGACAATTTTTCATACGGTTTAAAAAAATGTTTAAATATTTATGTAAAACCACATGGAATGGAAAGTTTTTCGTTCATTTTAGAAATATGAAAAAAATAAAAATTGAAAAGTTACAAAGTATTTGAATAGTGTCCAAAACCAATACGCAGTTTATTTAATTCTTAAACTATCACGACTTTATTATATATTTATACTCGCACATGGCACAACTAACTTTTTGTTTTAACATTTTTTTTATTCTATAACTGCAGTAACTATTGCATTGTCTTACGATCAAAATTTGAATTATAGAATACGTATGCATTGGCTTCCATTAAATATTTGTTCATAGTATGACTTATATTCTGTCCAGTATGTTGTTAGACCTGTACAATGTACATTTCTAAGTAGCGCAAGAACTACACGATAAGTAGTTGTGAAGTGAAGTATTCACAGATGTGTTTAATCGATGAATTCAACCAATAAAAACCTACAGTTCTGTATAATAAGTTCGTAAAAAATAATAATTACCATTAGTTGTATCTATAATTAAATCAAAAATCGTGAAGTACTATATTGGAGTTTAAAATGAAATAAAAATAAAGTAAAATAATTATAGTCGGTTCGCCAGAACTAATTTGCATAATCTGATGATCGTTTAATGTGAAATGTTAAGATTGAAATCGACTGGGTGAAAATAATTAATATTAATTTTTATTTATTATTTATTGCTGCAATGAGGAAAATATATGGTAAATACACAAACACTGTGCTCATAATGTATATTATCGATGCCGTATAATGTCCATGTCCGTACACGCAGTATGCCAGTATGAGATATTTTAAAAACACGTTTGAAGTTACGATCGGTACATCATTAAATCGTACTTTGAATATTTATTTTTATTTTTATTCTGTGTCAAAATTAACATTGTAACATGTATGTATCATTTTTTTTTTTTTTAAATAACTCGCGAAAAATTATTCATTCGTGCAAACCATCAAATTATTATGCGCATATTAAGTTTCATGTGTGTACAGCGCATACACACTACGTATAGGTGCTCGGAAGTTAAATTTTTTGCTCGAAGAAGGTTCAATTATTGTATACTTTGATGTAAATAATTGCTTTTATTATAATTAGTTTTAGTATATCGTTCACATGTCCAAAACTATATATTAAAAATAGAGACCACGAATTACTGTTTTGTTTTTTTTGTTTTTTTAAATGTGACTCTCATCCAGTGTTATAATTTCCTTTAGATTGTGAGTGAAGCAAGGAATATATTATATTATGATTTTTGTTCCTGATTTAATTACTCGGCTTATCGATCGATTGAGACGACCTGCGTGGATTACGACGTCTGTTTTTTCCATTTCGAATACCTCGACGTATTTAAATTTCATAAATATTACAATATTCCACACACACGCGTGCGCATTACAATGTATATACAGTATACACGTCATGTTGTAATCCGATAATCGTATTGAATTCGTATAGCATAAAATCACATTCAATGATCGCATTTTAATGTCAAAAGGAAATATAATAATCATTTCGTCACGAATCTCGTGGAAAACAATTTAACAATTAGTCAGGCCGCAGGCGCACATTATAACGTGCAGCAGCAATACGGAGTAAAAAAAAAAAAAACGTTCGTACATGCACGTTTTATAATGCGAATATTAATAAAAATGACCGCTAATGCTTTTACGGGGTTTTTTATTTTCTTTATCCTCATGCGGTGTAATAATGCAATTTTCATAATAGCTCATTTATTCGTTCAGAAGTCACGACAAAAACTTGTTTTGCCGTTTTTACGGAACGCGATACGCGTTCGGACGCTATGAAAATGTATACGTTTGGCTTGAAAATCGCACGGTCCGGCAGCTATATAATAATATACCGGTATAGGTACGTAAATTATTACATTAAAAATGTGACCCGCGTACGAACTAATCGACCACTGTCAGCGTGTATAGGTATATTGGCAGTGCACAACAGTGTATGTACATTATGTACATTATACGATGCAGACTGCGGTACGACACTCGTGACCGTTGTTCCTAATGAAAATCTATACGCAATATAATATTTAATATAATATTACTATCGTGTTTCGTGTATTGAAGGCGGGACCTTTTTGGGCCAGCTAAAACTCTTTAAATCACGTAATATTATATCGCACATATTTTTTACAAATTATATGGTAGGTAAAAAATATTAAGCTTTTACTAGAATACACTTTCCGTTTTTTGTTAAACTGACCAAAGTACTTTTACGATAACACATTTTTCAGCGAACAATTAGAAATTGTTAATCGTCATCATCGTTATTTTTGTAACGATGTAACAAGTATGTTATCATATACAATTATGGACCATTTGCAGCTTATAGATTTTCCGTGAAATAAATAACGTAATTTATGTAGTGCGTCGCAAACTTCTGAATAAAGAGCGGGTGACTGCAGTTCAGCTGTCGGTCATCAGGTATCATTTTAAAATGTTTATTGTAAAATTTGTAAAAAAAAAAACCATTATAACTCAACTAAACAGCGATTGTAAGAAAACGTCATATTTGAAAAGCTTAAATTGGTAACCAAGATTATGTGTACCTACTGGCCGATAATGAAAAGTTTAATTTTTGCTGAGAACGGTTCCACTCGATTATTAACCGCACGTGTGCCAATAAATTCGAACATATTATGTTCCATATTATATAACCTCAGCCGTAACCGTTATTGCGGTCCGTGTAGAATATGTTGCGTTCATTATTCCTTCGAATCCGATGAAAATATTTCAAATATATGACAGTATAGATTTTTTAGAATATTCAAACGTAAACAACATCATTGAAAACATTAAATTCCGACAAGACATTCCTTTCAGCCGAATACGTCATTGCAGCAATTCTGGATAAAAACATAAGTCGCAGAAGAGACGTCATCGATGTTCAACGCACAATTCAACTACGCAAAATCAATCCGATCAGTGTTCAGTCATCGTGCATCTCGATCTGTTTTCAAATGAAATATTCGTATTTTTCAACGCGCGTTCACGTATTGATACATTATTTATGAAACGAGAAACAATAATTCACCGTTTAAATAACCAATTGGAGAATCCTTAAACGCCGCCATGCAACCGGTGTCGAGCATCTTTCAAATCCTGTTCGATCTCTACCGGCCGAACGCGTTTGGTGGTCGCGGTGATTGGCGAGAAACCGACACAGGAGTGCTACAACAGTCTGATAGCATTATTTTCCATGTATACATATACTATATGCCCTCGGACGCAACGTCAGGGGATTTGGGCCGGTTATATCGTTGAAAATTATACGAAAATATATGACCGACAGCCAGGAGACTGGCGGTAGAGGTGTATTATATATATATTGTATAATATATATTACTCATATATGTATTCCATGTATAGAGTGTAGTTTTAACATTTCAGTTCCCAATACTGTTGCGGTGAGCTGGGGCAGCGCAGTATACCGATTTTTTGGATATACGAGTATAACCTAACCGTACAGTGTATTAGTCGGCCTACGAATTGACCCAGTTTCCTTCTACACGCGCTTTTCCCAAGGCGGTCGCCGGCGATCCTCGTTGTATAATAAAAATAAATTGACCAAAACATATCGGTGAAGTATCCCGTGTATGTGGTTTCCAGCTCCTGGCGATCGCTAAAAGTCCTTATTCGTTCGCCTCCGCCATAGTGCGCTGCATTGAGGGGTGGAAGAATCCAGTCCAAAGGGTGTCGTGTTACTGCCTTTGGCCGGTTATTTGCTTTTACGAGCCCTTCGAGTGAACACACACACACACGGTACGCTCTCACATGCACGCACATACACACGCACACGCCCCCACCTCCTATTTCTCGGTGGACAGAACGTATAATAATAAGCGGTCGACTAAGGGTCCGGCACCGATTTATATATAGTGTTCGCATGTATGTACATATTATATGTAATATATATGTAGTGAGCCCGAGATAGAAATCAATGAGTATAGTATACTATCTTCTAAAGTGTATATTATTTATATATATAAGCGTTCGTTGAACGAGTTGTGAAATAAATAATACGACCAAACCTTTATATATAAATTGTATAGAATACAAAAATTAATTTTTATTTTTAACATTTGCCGCCAAACTAGTGCATATATGTATATATGTGTATTATATGCGCTCATAGAACTTTTGTACGAAAATCATTAACTCGTATTACTGTGTCTTACAAACCGGACAAGTATATAATATTTTATATGAATATAAGTACACCCAGCCTAGAACTGTACGTTATCCATATAACGTTGAAGAAATGGAAAATCTGATGTTTACCGTGGGACTAAGGACTTTTAAAATTATGAAAAAAAACCGTTTCGATACGCGCTATAGTTCCTAAAAACATTCATGAACACAAAATATATTTGTTTGTTTTTAATAATTAAAATTATATTATGATTCTAAAAACGTGTTAAATATATACACTGAAAAAGTCGAATGTTTTCGAAAATTGCATGAATTCCTCAAAATTAAAGAAAAAGTTGAACATATTGAACTAAGAGATATTGTAAACAGCCATAAACTAAATCTTAATTAAATTTAATTCGTATTTCTATGAAAACTGTTAAAATAGAATCTCGTGAGTGCAAAAATGAAAATTCTGTTTCTGTTTTCACTTTTCATGTAGTTTCTGACTTCTATTTCTTACGGAATAATGTTTTAAAATCCTTATGTTTACTGTTTGATAAAAATAATTTAAGCACGGATTTTTGCATAAAATATTTTAAAATAGTAATTTATATAATTTAAAATAGTAGGTATAAATAATTATACTGCAAAATATGTTTAACCGAAAGAATACATTTAATTTATATCTTTCATTAATTGGTATTGAATAATATTTGTATATAAATAACTAATCATGATTCATGTTTATTTTTTATTTTTTAGATTTAAACGTAGCAACTAAATATTTGTCCATACTGTTTTCGCATTTTGGTTGTTAATACAATATCTGAAAATCAGAAATGTTTACCTCAACATATTATTAATTTACATACTCGTATTGAGGAACGCACTGACCTGAAAATAATATTACGCAGATCGTACTATTATAATATTTTAAAATTATTGTAAGCAGGCAAAATTGTCTTCCCATATACCATTCAATGATTGTTTTAAACTTTCATTATTCACTTGAGCTAAATATTATAAATTCATACTACACCTATATCTTAGTTAAACTGAGCCTGCAGAAGTGTACTAGTGATTACTCGGAATTCGCATGAACATAAATTAAAAACTCTAAAACTAATTATCGAGTCGATTATTTCACAAAAATGTAGTGCGTCAGAGCAATATGAAATATTTTGATAAAAATTTCAATAGTTATGCAGTATCACCCCAGAAAAGGCATGAAAAAATATATTGTCTAAATCCTTTAAAAGACGCTTTTAACGACTTTAAAAGCATACGCTCTATATGAGTGTAAATATAAATGTTTTCCGTGAACGTCATTCAAATTTTCCTAGGATTTTTTTTTTTGATTTTTTGCTTCAGTTGTGAAACATTTCCTATGGTTAGTATACACACAATTCAAAGCCATGTTGAGAATCAGATTATTTTATTGATTCCAACTTTCCGAGTAAAATTGAGTCAATGAGTCTTTAAACCGTTTCCACTTGATGAGGGATTATGGTTTCATATTATTTTATTAACATACTGAAAATAACCATTATCATTATTTTTGGGTCCAAAATTATTCCATCGCTTGCGACGAATTTTAATTGTACAATGGTGACGCTTTGAGGTATTATTTTTAACTTTAGATACAGAGGTTTTTTTTATTTTTATAAGTTTTGACAATGTTTATGTTATTATAATGGTAAAGGCGTATATTGACGTATGATACTCGTCACCCGGTGAGAATGCACCAAACCAGAATATAATTGATTAACACATCAATATGCACAGAAACCACATATTAGAACCACACTATTATTATGTGAACAACAACTATATAATATTCTATGCTCAGATGTCCAGTAATGATAAACTCAAAGAACACGTGTACGGTACAATGTAAAACTGCTTTTTACGAACTGATCTACTCCTTAGTCGTCTCACTTAAAACGCCGCCACGGACTAAGGAGCGTAGTAAAACCCATTTTTGTAATTAATTAATCGATCCGGTCAAGGGTATAATATACATCTATATGCACGTATATCTACTTACCGTGCACGGAGATTATATTGGGAACAGTGTAATTAGTAAAGGAGAAAGGTTCAGTTTTTTTGTGTAAATAGTTGGTGTGTTTAATATATGTTAATTAACTTGTGGTGTGTCGGTATTTTCTCGGACAACACTTTGCCCTAACGAGTCGAACAAAAAACGTACACAATTCGTGACAACTTCATAAATATATATATATATTGTTGTTACGATGTATATACATGTATGAGGATTAAAGGAAGGTGCGTGATAAGAAAATCATTATAAGAGCTGAATAATCATATTTAAAAATGTTACGATGTTATACCGTACGAAAAAAATAAATATATAATATGTAAGCACATGAACTCGTTTCATCTCCTAAGCAGTATTTGATTTTTTTTCCTTATTATAATATATGATTATGCTGTTAAACAAACAGAAATTAATACGTATAATAAATACGTACTGATAAATCAAACAACGCATAAACAAGGATAAAATCGTTATTAAAATGTTAAACAACGATAAATTCCGATTACGTAGTTTTGTGATTATTTATTCTTATTTCGGCGGTGTATGACCCCCCCTGATTACTGCTATAATAATAGTAATTATATATACTTCCCTGTTATTTCACCAACGCCACCGCTGTCACGTCACCGCGCTCGCACAGCTTGCTACTCATCACATCTCACTATATTTAGGGGTGAGTTTGTACGATTAAAAGTATTATTTTATTATTAATTTTCGTACAAAAGCAAATCGGAATACTTGTGCACTGTGCGCCGCGCCGTGTGGTTTTATTAAAACCCATTTTTTATCGTTATCGCTCATTCGTTGTTTAATTCCTATATGATATGCTTGCGGTATACTGCAGCAGTGAACATTCTATACGACAACTTTAAGTGTACAATTATCTGTAGCGAAAGTGAACTGTTTAATTGTCCACAGCGGTTTTGTTATGTTACTCCCGTTTACTATCTTTCCGCACAAATATATGTATATATACTTGATATACTTTTACTCGTTAAAATCTGACCAACGATTCGCCAAACAGCTTGGCAAACAATAGCCGCCGTCGGTGTTTGGACAAATAAAACCGAAACGTATATGATATTGTACATGCGTTTATTATGTGTGTGTGTGTAATATAGCTTCAAACGTCCACCTTTGTATGGCCGAAACGATAAATGAGCTCGCGTTTGCTGGATTAAAAATACATTATTATACAGGTCCTACACGTCCGCGCGAAAACTGCAGTGTGCGCGTGATATTACTATTGTTTGTATATTATGCGTAATCGCTTTCCATTTCACGGGAACGGGAATTTATATTCGAACAATATTAATATTCGGTGTTAAGAAGCCGAAGACGTACGTGGAGTTGTACAAACACCATAGCATTATGTTGTTCAATTTGTATGGTACACATTATAAATTATGATGTTATACTAGTCTATGTATGATCCGCATCGGCATTTTCTTCGAGTGCTTACACCACCTCGTCGTTGTTATAATATACCATGTACGTTTATACGGTTAAACGACACGTGTATCGACGATATATAATTGTACAAGACGTTTCCACGGGGTTGACAACAGTATTTATTATAAGTACGTCTGTATCAAATTGAAAAAACAACAATAATCGATTGCGTGATCAATAATAATATATATATACGAAATATTTTGAAAAGGTCCGGGAAAATACCTCGCTAATCACTGCACGTTATAATTTCCCATAGCACATGCCACATACTATCTCGATAGCGATTTGACTTGTCATTACATTCCTCGAAGTGTAATTAATGTTTTTTTTGTTTCTTGTTCGTACGTTTGTTTATTTAAATGATGGTTTAAAATTCCATAGCATTCTAAACGCAGCCACATCGATTAAATATCGCTGATAAAATTACCACGTTCGACAAAAATGTGATGATGATGCTTTGCGTCGCAACAGTTTTAAACGTGAAAACACATGATGGTCGTTCTAATATTATACAATAACGTATGGAGTAAAATTATTAAAAACAGCTGTGTGATTGCTTCTTCGATTTTATATAACGACCGAGAACAAAACGTCGTTGATATTGTACAATTAATAATAATATTGTACGGCGATTCGTTCCAATGTGTGAGCTTGACGTTGCGAAATCGTTGAACTTATACAACTCCGTTTTTCCTAGGCAGAAACTTTCAATTGGTAAGCACCCGCGGGACACCGTGTAAAATTAGATATTATACTCGCGAAAAACAACGACTCGCACAGTAGGTATACGCACTTATTGCGTACAATACTATAAACATAACAGTCGATCAGGCCGAGATGTTCTCGTTTATTTTCAACACATTTTTACCTGCGTGAATATTTTTATTTCAACAGCTATTTATCTCCCGCTCGTTAAATATTCGACAGACAAAATCCACTCGAGCACGTAATAAACAGACGATTTACTCGGATTCGTGTTATAATAATATAAACTGCTATACCATACAAAATTCAAGTTGTTCGGTTTTATGGTATTATACTTACACACGTGTACAATACATTATTTATATTTTTAACGTGAAAAGACAAAAAAAAAATGCAGTTATATTCCATTGTATTTATAATTGCGTTTCTCTTGATGCATGTATGTAATACGAAACCTCAACACTTAAACAATAGGGTGAATTCAAATGTACAATGGAAAAATCGCTTAACCTACATATTATACACATTCAAATATTTGATCAGGTATTGGATTTTTTTTTTTTTACAAAACGCACGAGTTTGTTTTTTATTTAAAGTGGTCAAAGTTATAAATACATGCATACTGTAGTATAGTGGTGTACATGTATATGAATAAATGTGTGTGTGTGCATTGTTCAATATCATATTGTTACGTGTGTTCGTGAAACCAAAGAAAGATGAACAACGGAAAACCGCCACGGTATATCATTAAACCAATCAGTTTGGCAATATGTATGGAAATTCAGAATGCGAATGTTTTGGAAATAGAGGTAGGCAAACTGTGTACAAGGAAATACTGCCGAGATTAGAAATATTTAAAATTCAAAAGTCCCCTTGCAAAACATGTACCGAGTATAAATCACGTGGTTATTATTTCGATAAAATTATACAAATTGTAAAGTCATGACTGGAAATCAAATATATTGTATAAAGAGGACGATATAAAAACCGTTTATAAATGGAAAGTATATGATGTATTTCGAGAAAGAACAAGGCCTTTCCGTAAAGTTAAGGTTCAAGACACTAGCAATTTTATGTACCTACTTTATATACTTTTTAGTTATTCGTAAAAAGAAAACTACGAAAGTCTAAACTATATAATATCGTTAGTAATTTCTAATTCACTAAATATATTTTTTTAATGTCTAATAAACAACTTTAATCATCGTTGTTTACAAAATATGATCACCGCTAAAAGAAACTACAAAGACAACATGGCTGCATTTTTTTTTAATTTGCAGTCTAAAACTATGAATTCTAGAATCCTAGAATATCTAGAATAACTGCTGATACATTTTAATTACATAAAAAATATTCGTTAATATTATAACAATATTGTAAAAAGAATTTGCAAATTTATTTATCTCCCTGTTCTCTTAACGAAAAATATCTAAATATATATAAATAAAACATTAAAGAATGAGTGTAAAATATACCAACTCAATAAGGTGTATCGGTGTATTTTATTGATTCGCGTTTTTATTATACAAAGATTTATAGGTATACAATTTTATGTTAAAGCTCGCGATCGAAAGCTCCCTATAGGCTATACGACGTCGTTAAAATATTATATTACAAATAAAAGGGAAGGTGGTATGAAGTACGTTTTAATTAAAGGTCAAAAGTCAAGTACCTATAAGTACCTATTTACGGCTCTACCTGAAAACGAGATGGAAATATTAAATAATAATATCATAGAAATAATAATTAAAATAATGTAACTAAATAGGATTTTTCGATCTACGTATTTTTTTATTATATAAAATTTAAAAGTGATAAAACTAATTATTTGTTCTCAATTGTTTAGAACGGCAGCGGTCAATCTTTTTAAATTCCGTTGTGGATTTCAACCGACGGCGTTTAAAACTGTTTTCCGTTCAATTTTTATTTTTTTCTGCGACCCCATAGTTGTTTTTCAACCAAAATATTATTTCACCTCTGCACATCCGTTTGAATGTTACAACCTGAATATAAGTTTTCTTTCGCTCGTGAAACATTCTCTCTAACATCCAACATATTGTTACACGACGCTTTATAGTTCAGATAGTTATATTCAAGAACGACAAAAATGGATATAAAGTGTATGAAACGCGCTACGGGTTGCTCGATGATTGTTATATAATTTAGTGTACATTATTATTAACCATTGTATAGCTACGAAAATGGAAGTTTGAACGCGAAACATGCGTTTTACACATTGTACGTACCTATGGTATAAATTATGTACACGCGCTCGGCGCACGTCGATATATCACTACCGTTTGACGTAACACGGACTATATTATGTGGACATAAATATAGACTATCGACGATCAGGCCCGGGGTTAGTTTGTTTCGAATATAACTCTTGTGCGGAATTATTATGGATTTCGCTAAATTTATTAAACTCAAACTCGCGAATAACAGTTGTTTTGATTGTTATAACACAAAACGAAATTATTACTCATTTCATCCAACATTTTTATCGACAAAAATCGCACTTTTCAAAGTTCGAAATACCATTCTACCGGCTCACCTTTTTTATAATTTGGTCTGAGAAATATTTCATCTTCGATACAGGTGTTAACGCCATTATGGACAAGCGTACGGTAAGAATAAATGTAAATCATGTAATCTGTGCGCCCGACGCCGTACTAAATGGACTACAAAACATCAACTAATTATTATTTATAATCGTCACATTTTTGTATGCGTTATAGACCGTTGTGCGTGTTTAAAAAAAAATTTGGGTGTGCCCCTATTTAGGTTGTTCTTGGACATTATTTTATTTAACACGATATATTATATATACGAGTATATTGAAATTAACATTATGTAAAATAAAATTTCCGATATTCCATAATAAATACTTAATCCATACACTGATAAAAGGTAAAATTGTTCTGAAATATTGTTTGATTTAACATCGGTCGATACATAATAAGTTAACTTTTTCGAGATGTCATGCAAAATAAAATAACTTTTAAAAGAGCATAGAGTTTTTCCAACTTTTTTCGACAACAATAGTCGTTGTCTCCTCTGCTCTTGAATTAATTAAGTCCCTCCACTACGTAATAATACAGCTCAGCTGGAATTCCAGCTGGATCATCTCGTCTTAAAGATCCGAAAACGCAGTGTACAACCGATTGGTCCAACGTATTTGATGTATCAAATAACATGTAGGAGTGGGTGGGCCAGTGGGGCTAGTTATGACAAAGGTAGGTTATTACATGGTAATTACAAGAAATTTATATTGGCGGTAGCATTTTTAATTTTATTGGTAATAAGGTGCACGTGTGTGTTGTTCAATATTTTCCATTATCATGATCAAAATTGAATTCCTAATATTAAAATGTTTTTTAGCAAAAATGGTGCTTTAAAGCTAGGTTCTTATTGATTGTGGTTAATTTAATTTGTTTTTTAAAAAAAAAAAATTATTTAGTTGGACAATAAGTCAAGATTCTATAATTATATATTTTACTGTATTAATAACTGCGACTACAAGTGTTACAATCTGAAAAAATAAAAGCAGAAAATTGTATAAGTTAATTTAGTTATTTCAAGAATTGTAATGTACTACAGCAAATTACCCCCTCCCGCTCTCTTTACTCCCTCTTACCACACTCTAAAGAAATTTGTTACAAAATAAGTTTAATTTCCAGAAATATTTAGTTGAAAATGAATGAGTTAAAAATAACTGCACACATTTTGTAACGAATAGCCCCACCTCCCCTCCTCTTACTAAGTACGTAGTATGTATATAATATACGATTATTATGGTTTAACTACAACCCCGTGATTTCGCGTTTAAGTTGGTTTTGAAAAAATCTTAAACGCCCGACGTGTGTTACGTTCATGAGATAATGTTCACAAATCAACTGATATATTTTATCGTCTCGCGTGGGCGTACGAACGCAAATCGTGTTCGCAACATATTATTATTATTATTGTTATTATGCGTGCTGCAGCGTGATGCGTTCAGTGGCGCCGAACCCAATGGAAATTGCTATATAAGACCGTACAATCCGAGAGGTGCGGGTTGGACTGGAGAGCCACTTTGTTGAGGGTACGCGTACACACACGTGTATTACACATCGTATAACAACCGTGTGCATAAATAATATAATACGTTTGGTTTTAACAGTTATTGTTTTTCTCGTCACCCGATCAACAACACGACAGTATACTAGACTCAGAGTTGGACATACTCAAATCTCCCACAGTTTTAAAATGACCAAAGAAGAACCCCCAACATGTACAGCCTGCGGTGTCCAAGTCACCATCAAACAAATTCTTACAGAATGCCGTTAGTACCATAGCATCCGAACAAGCCTTAACATGCCCGAATCACTTGTCGAAATACTCCACAACCACCATCAACCCATAGCCAACATCATTCAATTCATCACAGCCGCCAATCTTCAAAACCATAATTTAAAATAGGTTCACATCATATACCTAAATTGATTAAATTATTTGTAAACCCAATGGCCCATGTTACCGAGGGTCCTTCTCTTTTATAAAAAAAAAAAATATTATACGTATATTGTGCTTTTCGTGCGCGGCGCGTAATTACGCGTACATACCGTTCAGGCACTGCCGTACCTGGGGGGGGGTTTGGGGGTTCAAACCCCCCCCCCGAAATTTTTTGCGTTATTTTATGTAGTAGTAAAATAACTATTTCAGTCTAGAATAATCGATAAACCATTGATATATTATATACGAGTACGTGCATATACGAATGACAGCTATGGTCTACGTTATAAACTTTAATTACCCACACAATATTATAATACAATTAGAACACACATTTTTGGCTTCCCCCCCCCCCCGAAATTAATTTCCAGTTACGGCCTTGCGTTCAGGCGATACCGCGGAACTCATCCGCATACGGCCGCGGACGTGCGTTCCTGCGGCCCGCCTCGATTTCAGTTTCCCGCCGAAGCCACTGTAATATATATACACGTCTCGTACGTTCATCACACGGTCCGAAGCTAGTTTAATCATATTATCGTCGCGCTCCCGTTCGTATTGCACCCCGTTTGTGGGTACCGTTATAGTTCCGTGAACGCATTTTTCGGTACAAAAGCTGACGCGCCACCGCGCCAGGGCGGTTTCGCGAGGGCTGATTTTTCGTTCTCCGATATCCGCAGCGAGTGTTTCAAGTGCACGGCGACGCGGAAACCGACGAAGAAGCTTCTGACTGTGTACACGTCGGTTTAGGAAGTTTTCGCATATACGCGCGCATTTTCCGTCCCGCGTTCGCCCGTCTGCAGTGCTCTAGGTCAGCGATTTCCAAAGTGTGTTCCGCAGAACATTTCTCGCGATAAGGTTCCGCAAGATGTGTGAAAATGTCTAGAAATGTCCTGTGTGTACTATATTTTCGTTTGGAAAAAAAAAAACCCCGTGTTCGTACGATTTAAATACGAGTATATGGATACAGTATCGCTGTGCAACGAGAAGAAAGTATGCGGAAACGAATATGACGTGTTATTTCGGTCTGTGGTATTCTGTCGACACGAGCAGTGTTGAATTAAAAAGTGTGTGTAGGTTGCCAGACGTCGGATACATTTTAAGCACTGGAGTTCCACGAAACCAAACGATTTTCCAATGGTGCCGTAGTTGTAGCACAAGTTTGGGAATCGGTGCTACAATAGCGTATATGTTGTGTGTACAAGATAAAGGGAAAACGTGTACGAACCGGTTTTCGGGCTGGGTTAGCTAGCGAAACGTATAGCAACAAAATATGTTGTAACTGCACGTAGCTGTGAGTTGTGAATATTTCTTACAAAGCCGCCTACTACTTCTCGTCGTAGTTTTTCAAGTAAGGGATGGATTTATTTTCAGTATACGCTGACTTAGTTTTAAACCACTTTTTATAACAAAGTGTTTTTTTTTTCTAGTCTTATATGTGGCCGTCCGAGGATAAGCATGCAGCAACAAACTCGGTAAGTTTCACGAACATCTTGTCAATAAGATTAGTGACTCTTATTCGACCGTGCATCTATTGGCCGCTACAGAAGAGAGGACGGATGATAGCGCATGCGATGGTGTTTAAATAGTTTTTTTCTTCTTTTTCAGAAAATCGCGAAAATCTATTCGGTTTACCCGAAAAATCTAATATTCAACCAAATAATGTTCTATATAATTGGTTGAAAAATAACAAGTTTAAACTTGAAATAATCCCAGATTTGATCGATGTCGCGCAAACCATTCTAGCTGTGGTATATATTATATACATACGAGTAATGTTACGTTGGTTTTCTTGACTAACAAGTCTGTAAATTACGCGTGCAGCATTTTATAAACATCCGTTTTCATATTGAACACACTTTACGTAGGTACTTCTGTTGGGTCCCTTGTGAATAACCCGAAAATCATGCGATCGTTAAAAAACGTAAACAAAACAATAACTCCATACTCATGACCAAATAAAATTACTCCAAACAATTATTATTATTATTACTACTACTAGATTAATGTTATTGTTATACTCGAGTCACGAAGTTTAAAATGAGGCAGCGAACTCTATTCGTTAAATAATAAATTGTTTTTAAAAATATTTTTACAATTAATAAAACTAAAAGTAAGATATTTAATAATAAAACGTTGGTTTTCTGCTATATTATAATAATATTTAATGATAGGAATAACTTTTAAAGCTCAATTATTTTTTGAAATCTCATTATTACAAATGAAAACAGCACTATTTTTATGTTATATCTTGTATTTACTTTTAATTGCGTTAACTTTAAATTGAATTTCATTATTTATTTTCTTGACCGGCTCACATAACAACTTTAATTGAATCAAGCCCTTTGTATCAAGTAATAAACATTATTATTCTTGTAGTGTTTTGATAATTTTACTTATTCTTAAATTAAAAGCTAAATTCATATTTTCGTCTTTTAAAATATTATCTTATCGTATTCGTTTCAATAATAAATAATACCAGCCGAGTAAAATCTTCACTTATGAATAATGATTCTCTAATATTATTATTATTATTATTATTATTCATGATTTATATATACAATAACTTAAAAGTATACATTCAATAATTGTGTATTATACATAATATAACATATTATCATCTATATTGGTATAATAGTTGGATGGATTATTCTAATTTCTTGTTGCGATTAGATTAAATGTTTAACAACACTATTAATTTTACGATGTGTCTGTTATAACTAAAAATATAAGCATAAATTTTAATTTTATTTATGAAATATTATTATTTTTATTTAATGTCTCGTATATACCACAGCTATGTGGGTTCAGTTATTCTAGTTCTGTTGTCCTCGACTTTTATGATACCAACATAACATTCTAGATGTATATATATTTACCTCACACCACTTAAAAAACAAGTCTACAATTATTATCAATGATATGATGTTCAATTGGTTCGTCTGGTGCATATACTCTATAAATAGCAAACTTCTTTCTCTTAATTGACCAATAATTATTATTTTGTGTTAATGTTTATATCTTTAAATACATTTTAAGAGCATTATGTTATTCATATGTACGCATCAGTATATGAGTATATGTTTTCGAGCATTTGTTACTTCATTAAACTGCAGTAGTATTTATTGCACGTCATTTTACAGACAAAAAACAATTGACCTTATATGCAATGTACATTGCAACTATCACTTTGAATCCAATGCATAATACCAATTTAAATTATTTACTTCTACAATAATTAATAATTTAGATATAAATTACATAAGATATACGAGGATATTAATGTCATACTTCGTAAATTGTTCGCGTTCCAACAATATCAGATTAATTGCGGTCGGTTTGATTTATCGGAGTCGTGGGCTGTCCACAAAAATTTTAAATACAACACTCGAATATTGTATTACTATAGTATTACCGTCTACGTGAATTGCTACTACTGCACAGCGTACGCCGAACACTATTACATAGAGAGAGACATTGAGTTCCTGGAACAGCCCCTAAAAAAATTGGGAAATAAAGAATACGATTCTGACGACTGACAGTTACATATATAAGTCACACTAACGAATTCTCACGTGTCACTCTCAAAACTAAACGAACCAGATTTTCAATACACTTAAAAATTCACCTTGGCAGTATGGATGATAGAATAATAGAAGATCTTTACTAAATGTCAATAACTGTATTGTATGTATAAATGAGTAACAATGCAATGTTATACTTCTTCTTTGTGGAAAATGTATATTATACAGGACTAAGGAGGACAGAATTCGTAACGGTTTTGTGTTTTATTTTATTTTTTATGTAACTTACTTACGTACCCAAGTACATACAACTATTACCGTGGCTATACCAAAGTGCTCTAAATCTAACCGGAAGAAAGAAAAAGTATACCTGCAGTGTATTTTTATGATCAAACTATTCGCAATGATAAAAAAAAAAACGAAAGTTCAAGTCGTTAAAATTAATCTACTTCGTAATTATTCCGTCATAAACCTGGTAAATAATTATAATGGCTATACATAATTCTAGGTAATAATAGTGCTGTTGTTGTACAACTTGAAAAAGATAAAGTTTTTAAAATGTTAAAATGTCAGGTCTTAAACATTTAAGACATAAGCTTACTCTTAAACGTTGAAAAAGTGATTTGAAAATTGAAAAATTGAGGATCTCAAGAATCAATAGTGGATCAGTAAACTTGAAAACAACTGACACATTGCATTAATACATGTACAATTTAAACATTTTACCCGCTTATAAATAATTATATAACTACCGGTTAGATGTTTGAACATTTTTTTTTTTAATTATATCCGACTAAAAAATGTATGATGTATAAATTAATCACTGGGCATTCATGTAAACATTTTGCAGCATTGCCGCTATTATTTTGAATAAGGAATGATAAGTGAATATTTTAGAGGGAAAATGAAATCATTTTCTGTAATGGCAATAATAAAAATATATAATATTACTTTATTTAATTACGCAATTCACAATGATCCACAGTCACAACAGAAAAAGAAAAAAATTGTTAAATATCATGATGTATAACTGGGCTGGAAAGGGTTAAATATAGTTCCATTTGAAAATCTTCCGCAATTATTGAAATTTGTAAACTGTTTTCAACAGCACATATTAGCCGAGGAAACAATTTCGTCTCTGCAGTAGGTATGAATAGGTAGGTACGTCATAAAAGTAATGAGGGTTATGTATTGAAGAACGAAGATCTGCATCTGTGTACATAGTTCCTATAATCCTATATATAGGTGCTAAAATCATGATCACTATTTGACACTATTTCCTCAAATATCTACAAGACACAAATTACAACTTTACAAGCTTACGCGTTTTAGCGTTTACATCACTAGATAGAATAATATTGATCACAAATATACTTGGTAGATCTATTGTGAACGCAAAGTGGTAGACGGAAATTAAATACGTTTTCTTTGCGTTCTTATTGCGTTTTCAACGCCGCGACGAATAAAATATAAAATTACGTAGATACGGTAGTCGAGAAACGATACAAAGATAAGGAACGTGCTGTGTTGCTTTACAGCAGTGCCGGTAAAACGCTTAAATTTTAAACGCATTATTTAAAATTGTTTATAGTTATTACGTTATTACGCGCATATATTCATAATTTATTTTCAGTGGATCGTGGAAGCTCAACGGATGATCATAACAACCAGACAACACGTCGTTTACAATATATGCATATGTATATTATATTACGTAGGCACATAACATTAAAAACGCATATTATACATACATGATAAAAAACAATTTGCAATTTATACGAGTACCACGGGTCACAATATATGTATAATATATCTAATCATAGTAAGTATAGTATTTCGAAGCGTATATACCACATACATAAATATCAAACTATACAATACTGCGTAGTCGGACCTAGACGCGTTCTTGAATATAAATGTCGTGCAGGCTAATGACGATTACGCATAGGTATTATCTAGCGCATCTCCCCCACCCCCACCCTAATTTCGTAAATGTTCACTGCTTATAATATTAATTCATCTTACACATTTATAAATGTCAATTAGTCAGTACTAACATATAGGAATAAATAAAAAAAAACCTTTCGATAAGGTAATGCAGGTTTTGATGTGTCGGAATGAGTGCCACAAAAACCGCAGGGGTAGCTGGGGTAAAAAGGCCACATAGTATTAGATACGGGGCCCTAACAACATCTGGATCATTACGTTATGTTCTCTCGTTTAAATCGAATAAATGTTTTATAAAAAATATTGAATACATACATTTTTAAAATATCTATATATTATACTATTTTATCAGTTGTCGAAGAACGACACCCTCCAGAAATATAATATATTGAGCTATAATATTATACTCTATCGTCTATAGATATCATTATTAGTTATAACTCATTAGTTATTACTTATTATAAAAGTACGGCCAGTGAAACTAACTCTCGTAGGCAACTCGTTGCGCGTCTACTGGCGAATTTCCGTTATAGCTTCTGCAACTTTTTCCCACGTGAAATAATTTAAAAATCACGCATGCATCATTTTAAAACATTTATATATTATGTATGTACATTTGTATACTAAATTATTAAAAAAACTAGAAAACTTTTATTATAATATTTACAAGAAAAAATATTTTTCCTAATTTAAATAATTCTAATCAATTTGTAAAAAAATATTACTTTATTCTTATAAAACTATAAAACTATAACGTTTTACAGTTGCAATTTGAAATAAATACATGACGAATGGTATTCTTACCATAGTTCTAGTCTCCAGGAATAAATCGTTATAAAATAATAATGATAATAATGTAACTTTGTAACTAGCATTGTACCGAGCGGGTCAATTCGGTTAAAATTAAGTTATAACTAAACCTACTTATAAAAAGATTCTGGGTTCTAGGCTCTTATGTTTCGTTTACACCTTATCTGGAAATAAGATTGCATTTTTACTGTCCCGCAAATAAGGTCTAATAAGTAATAAAAAACTCTCGGTAAAATATCACCAGGGAAGTGTAAAAAGATTTTACAAGTGTAAGAAAATTATATTTTGATGAAAATGGGTGTTTCCGCGATATCGATTTAACTGTGTTAGTTATTTCATCGTAACTCAAAATGTAATAATCGAAGCGAATTAAAATTTTTGTTGAACACTTTTAAATAAACATTTTCTCGAGATTCTGTAATTTTCAAAAGATTTCAACAGTTGTATATTAAAAAAAAAACTAGCCATAGGACTCAGCCTAATAGATTACTCGGGACTAAGAGTCCATCGCTTGTGCTGTTCTTTTTAAATATTTTAAAATATTTAATCGCACACATTATCCCAGGACCCCCCTCCCCAACACACACACAAATATCAATTTCCTTACATCACAAAACTCTTTCGCACATCACTGGCAATAATAAAAACAACAATAAATTTTTGGCTAAGGTATTCAAGATTTTTGGACTTCAAAGTTGCAGGAAAATAACAGTATCATAAACTAGTTTCAAAATGTTGAATAGCAGAAACACATAATCTACAGATTTGATCAGTCAGTATATTATTACAAGAATGAATGACGACTTTTAAATCCATTTATATCGTTTATCGCGCACGATAAATTGTTCAAAGATTATAGTGAACGCAAAGAACTATTATACCACTGAAAAGTCTAAAGTCTAAACACAGCATGACCGTTTGTTTATTCGTTTAGTACGCGACGCATAAACTTTGTGCTCGTATAATCACACTGCAGTGAACAATGTCGTCGTTAACCCATTTTTACGGTTACACTTGACCGTGGTATACATAATGTAGGTATAGGGTTTTCTCACTTATCGATATACACGGATACTTAGAATCGAGCTTTTTACGAACGGAATAATAATATAAGCTTGCCCGTATAATATATTTTAAAGAAAAATAATACATTTTAGACTCTGAAGTTTTTGCTTTTACCGCCAATTTTAGTGTGCAATATAGTTTAGTAGTTTCGCCGCGAGTACCAGTATACATATATGCGCGACAAAGAACGTGTGTGCGTGTGTGTATAGTTATAGCGCGATTACAGCTATACAGTACACACTATACTACGTAGTGTTATATACTCTCTCGGGAAAATGCGACCGACGAAACAATACAGACGCGTAAAATATTGTATTATTATTATTATTATTATAGTATAGTAGTTGTGTGCTGTGCACATGATTTTACACGGAAAACAACGAAATATTACACGTCGCGCCTCCGGGTCAAGTTCCAATCGATATAATAGTGTGCTTAACGCGTTAAGGTTAACACGATGATGTCTGTAAAAATGTATAATATACAACGCCTTTTCGCGATCGGTAAATATAACGATACCACCATAATCTCTCTCTTTGTCGTGCCAAAAGACACAAATGACGTGTTAACCGAGGAACAGACGTTTGCAATGTGCATATTATAGTCGTCCGCCATCCGCTCCGACACCGATAGTTGTCGTAATCATTTCCGCCGCGCGTTTCCCGAAGACATGAAGAATCAACGGCGATTACATGACATTGTATTGTATTGATTCAAAAACTTCAGACGCAACGTCATTTTTGTGAAAATCGCGGTTAGACTTGTTCGCTCGACAATATTGAACGCCAATCAAGGTCCGTCGATCAGCTTACAGGTTTACGCGACTATTTTCAAGTATAATCGCGGAGATTATGATAATACCGCATTGTATGTAAATAGGCATTGACGGTGCGTGTGATTTCGTCGCGGAATCGCGGTGCAGCCGCCGTACACGCGTGAACGACTTAACTCGACCGGAAAATCGAAAAAACACGATCGTGGGTTGTGTTCCGACTTCCGGTATCGATTCCCGAAAGCAAATTTATCGGTTTCTGTTTGGGTGATTTTTTTTTCTTCTCGTTTTCTTCGAACAGACGTACGCGATTCCGCGGTTCAGTTGATAATATCGGTGAATCGGCACTGGAATGATGCCACGGTTAATAATTAAACTTCCAATAATGTCGTCATGAATTTCTCGCGTTTTTTCACTGCTGCTAATTGAATATTATATCATATTGTATATTGTCACGATTTCCATAGCGCAATAGAATAATATATGATAATTATTCGTAATGCCGTAACGTTATAGTTTTACGACGGACGAACGAATTTCACGATTTTATTTATTTTCCCGTTTCAGTTTCACGTGAGTTCTTAACATATAATTACTACGTACGTGTATACATAACGAAAACACAAGAGTTCCGTTTCGGATTGCGTTAAAGTTGCTAGGTTCCAAGCGGCTATCTATTTGTTCGATTCGGCTCCGGTCCAACCAAGTAATCCGGTTACTGCTGGGTTCGTCGTTTTGAAATCGTCAGCGACTACCCATACAAATTAAAAAACCTGTGCATAGAGAAACTGCAGCTGAAAAGGTATAACGTACTAGTGAAAAAAAGTTGAAAATAACACACATGTTGCATCCTTACAAATGGTTAACTGTCATTATAAAAGTTGTTTCGAGCATTTAAAATAATATGTTATTCCCATAAGATCAATTTATGAGCAAAGACGCGTTACGTTAGCACAACGTACACGGATTTAGAGGAAAATTAAATTAGTGTAGGGCGTATACATCATCAACAGAAACGTTCATACTAATAACACTAATAATACGTTCATAAATGTTTTAGAATTCTAACGAATATTATAATTTGCATGAAAACGATTATATATTAATAATACAGAATACTAAGAGACTATATTAAATACACTATATTAATATTTTTCCCACATTATTTAACTTTCAGATCGATGGTTTACAGTCAACATTATTCATTTTAAGTTAAATGAAAAAAAAACCGACATAATTAAAAACAAAAAAATATAAATACAATTTTTTAAAAATCCCGTTTAGACGGATTATTTCCAAAACTCGAATAAAAGCCTTTCGTCGGAAATCATCTATAACTAGTGAATACAATATGAATTTATCGTTTAAAGTTTGAAAATGTGCTGCCACCCGTCACGGACACAGTCCATAGCTATGTATAGAGAACAATCGGTACGCCAGCAGTGCATAACAATACTATATACGTAGATAATATAATACGTAATACCTAGTATTTATAATGAAAATAATTTATTGAGTTATAATTGATGAACTTGAAAGTTATCTGAAATGTAGACGTATTAATTAATTATTAATTAAACACTCTGCCCAAGTACTAATTTATGAGAAAAAAATATTTATTATTACTTAATCACGATCGTTATTATGACAAGACGATATTTATCGCATGATTGATGTTAAAAATTTTCAATACTTCAGACCGGTATTTTTCAAACAAAGCATTTTATGAACTTAGGTGTGGGCAGAGCCGAGAAAAAAATTGTAGAACAGAAGCAAAAAATAATCTCGCCTGCGATAAAAAAAAAAAACCAATTATAGGTGTCTTGCAATTATTATTTTAAATTGATATTTATTAGTTTTTTTCCTCCAATTTAAACCAATAATTAACATATTTTATTAATGAAAAAACCTTTTCACGCTCTTTTACTTTGGTCTTACGTGCGTTACGCAACACACACGCGTAAGACGGATCCATTACAATTAATCTAAACGAAGTAGCACGCTGAACATACGATTTATTGCGTTCAAACGCGAACAGTTAATTTTCTCCCCGACTTCAAACGGAAGCCCACTCGCTACAGGATTATCGCTTGCGATTATTATTATTCCGAATGGGCCCACCCAAGGAGATTTGAGAAAAACAAAATTGGCTCCACGAGACCGACTTAATTAAAACTTAAACACCGTATAGAACATACACACACGCACTCACAGTATCACATCAAATGTACATGGTAAACGCATCCATATGAGATTCGTCCTTTTAGAAACAGTATGACAACTTTGGTATTAGTGTACAGTGGCAGTTGAACGGGAGGGGGGTCCAAAGGTTAGGTTAGGTTAGGTTAACTGGACCACTCCAGATTTCGAGTTTAAGCTGTTTTTTAGGGCTTTTCTTACATTCTAAAACTTAAAAGCCTGTAGGTGCAAGATAATCAATCTTGCATGTTTAATAAACAATTAAAATTTACCTATTTTATTTTTTTTTTAAACTGAAAGACCTGTGGACGCTGGGGAATCTAGTATACTAAATTTTTACAAAAAAAATTCAAAATGTATTTTATTAATCTTATTGAATTAAAATCGAACTAATAAATGGGTAAATAATATTTTTTGTTAAATATATTATAAGATAATATCCAAGACCCTCCTCCCAGAAAAAATCCCTAAAACCACTACTGTTGGTGTACATACATCTTAATTATGGATTCAGATTGCAAGAATACTCGAGTTAAATTTTATTTGTAACCTGAAATCCGAAATCCAGAGTATGTACTGGTTTATAATTAATAAAATACTTAAGAAGATTTTCGTTAAATGTTTTTAAACTTATATAACTCAATAATATATTGAATTATGATCTCTTGAACTTTGAAGCCGGACTCACACAGTGCGGAGCTCCGCTCGTGTAGACTTGGGTACAATACGCTCGTCTAGGCTCGGCGGCTCGTATCCATACGAATATTTCTGACCGTGCTGTACCGAGAGTCGATCGTTATCCATAGTTCATAATATCGAATACGCGAGTGGCTTGTGAAACGGATTACGCTTGACCAGGCCAAAACAAAAGAGACCATATGACCGTAAGACGAAATAGCACCGAAACCCTAAGTCTAAGGTTGAGTAAAGTTTAATTTCAAAACCTAATGTCACCAGGATTTTTCAAGCCACCTACAAGTGATAGTACTTATTACTTAGACTCGTATTATAAGCGTGACCAAAAGTGGAAACGTTCTGGTGAAACGTAAAAATGTATATAAATGATTTATACATTTTTTTTTTCGAAGTACAGGGATCGGTAATCCCTAGGAATTTCCCATTAAGATGGAACGCTATAACCTAACTTAACCTAACAACGGAACGATCCTATCGGTTCCGTCGCGAGGAGATTTTTACCCTGCAGTTTTATAAAATATAATGAAAAAAAATCCTTTCCTCGACGTTTTGCTCCTCGGAACCAGAGAAACCTGCCGCTCGATCAGAATGTGTAATAATACATTTATGTACGAAATTATATTAATCATACAGGAATCAAATAACGCGCGAAAACAATGCGACGAGGTGACGAATTTTTCTTCTATTTCTTGGCATCAACTATTCAACAACAAAAATCACATACGAGTATACTATACTACTTAATAAATACCTCAATAAAAATGTTGTAGCTGCAGTCGTGGTTGTATGTGTCTGTTGCTCTTGATTAGCTTCAAACTGCAGAGTTGGCTTCTCGATTATGGCCGTTCGCTGTTGAACCGCTATAATGTATACGGTATACGAAATAATGAAATAACAATTACATTGCTCCCACATTAAAGTAGGCTCTAATAAATGAAAAGAAAGATTATATAATACTGTTATTAATTGTATTTACTTATAAACTATCTTTTATGTAATGAACAAAAACCGTATGATTTCTTTAGAGCCGTTCTTACAATGTCCGGTTAGGCCATGTATAGCTAACCCGCAATTTTAAAAGCATTTCCAAAACCACCGCAGATGACTGAATTTAATTGTTGCACGCATTGTTGAACATCGGATTTTTGTGTTATCAATTTATCACATGATTATTATAATCTTGACACTTCACTTTTACGATTTTTTATTGTGACAAATGACTGTTTGGGCCTCATATTTGCTAGTAACTTAAATTGTATTATATATTTACATTCAACTAATTTGATACTTTATTCGCAAACTACCTTTTTATATTATAGTATTTGAAGTTATCTATAGTTAATTGTATTTTCATTTTAAAAATTAACTATTTAAATATTTATTTTTTAAAAGCTTTAATAAAATGTCATGTTAGAAGTAAAATAAGAATTATGATTGCAAAATCCTCTGATTGATAAAACTTCATAAGCAACATATTAAATACATTTTATATGTATTGGAGATTTCTTCTTACGTCTTGATAGGCTATTAAATTTATATGCATCATACAATTAATGTACTTCTTGCTACATTATAAATTCTATAAAAATGTGAGCAATATTGAACTTTTCTATCTATCTTAAAAATATGAAAAAAAATTAGGTATTTCGCCCTTTTTAAATTTTCAATAGTATTTATGTTTTTCTAACTTATAATTTTTTTTTTCATATTTTAAACATTAAATTATTAATCCTAGCGACAGGAACGTTAATTAATACGATAAATCCGACACTGCGCAATTGACTGCAGCCGTATAAATATTATCATACTGCTATATAACATGTAGATAAATAGTGCAGGCGAGATGAATGTCTCGGAATAAGAAAGTCTATCTCAGAATTTTAAATCTGTTACCTTAATTTAATTTATACTAATTTATTAATAAGCCAGTAATACTCGTAAATAATAATGTCGGGAACGCTTATTCTCTCTTATACTCGTATGTAAGACTATAAACATTACATTGGCTACAGTAATTGTTAAACCAATAATTCAACTTTCGGTGCATTGATTTTCATATCAAGTCGTACTTCTGTAAACTTGTTTAATCTACAGGGTGTCCCAACGGGATTTACACAGAGTGATATCTTCCGTATTCAAGGGATTATCAAACTATGTTATACCGTTATCATAAAATAACTTTTTACCCACCAAGTATAAAATGATTTACCCGCAGTTCGGCGTATTTAAACAATTTAATAAAACGAGTACCTAGCACATTTTTACCGCGGCACGTTCATTGTTTCCTGTAAAGGTCGTCCGATGACTTTATATGCGACACAAACGGTTTTATGGAGAATAGTTACGGTCCATTTGCAGGCATCAGCTAGAATGTATTCAATTACATAAACGTATGACCCATATAGCACTCTTCGCCACCGTACATCTAACGACACATATATTTGCTTAACAGTTAGCATATTCAATTCGTGCACTGCAGTTTACCGAAGAATAAAAGATATTTTCTCGAAAACTTGTCACTCTATTAATAATATTATATTATGTGCTGGTACATAAAAAGCAGTGCGCTTGTTGCCTAGCCGTTTTTCAAACCCATCTCGTCGGTCATGAGCGAGAAATCTGTTTCTTTCTATTGACTACTTATAGAACGAACAGCTCAGCTCTGCAAGTACGTTACCAATTAAGATTTTTATTTCTAAAAAAATGCCGCGCGGCAGATTGAAAATTAATTTCGTAGCGATCCTTTCTGAAACAAGTATCCAATAAGTTTTATGATTATGACAGTATGACCTCGTTTTTTTAATGTGTAAACTGATATCGAATTTTTTACTAAACAAGCATCAAATATTTTTATCGAGAATTGATCGCTCAAATTATCTACTATATTATCTCCATATTTTTTGGTCTATTCCAGATTCCATCATATTCGGTTTTTCATTCTGAAGACTGGAGGTAACATCCATAATTCCATTTGAGTTTTCTAAATCTTATAGGTACTGTTGATGAGTTCTAGCGTATAGGTTTTCTATTTTCATTATCAGGGCTCGTGAGTTCATGCTCTACAAAATGCCTAAATAAGTATGCACTTATGCCTAAAAGCTGGGAAAATATGCATTGAAATATGCCTTTAAAAGTTCAGAAATATGCATTTATATGCACTAAAAATCTAAAAATATGTATCAAAAATATGTAGATTAAAAAATAAAAATACTATAAGTAAATTTTGGAATAACAAAAAAATGTCCATTCATATTATTAAAAGTTTATTAAAAGTTATATTTTATTATATTAATGTACCCAATTTCAAAAAATAAATTTAAAATATCTATCAATAATCAATTAAAACTTTTACTTCGCAAACCTTACAAAATAATATTTTATTGTCGGCCGAGAATATATTTTCATCAAATTAATTTACTAATTGTCTTAGTTTACAGGCCGATGACGGTTTTTCTTTCGGCATGATCGATAATTTCACGACGTTAAAAAATATATGAGATTTTCGAAATATTGTTAAACTGAACGAACGTCCGTACACTATGTCACAATAACGACTGAAAATGTCTGAAATATAGTCTAGATTTCAAGAATAAACCACTGTAAAAGTATCAAGAAGAATCAGATAATATTACATATTGTTACAATATAACATAAGATGTTTTCCACTAATTGCTTAATGCGGGCTACGTACCTAATACCTATACGTTCGTATACGTACGTTTGTACTCGCTTTATCTGCTCTATACGTTTTATTTTTAATAATTTGAAAACTCCCATATATTTTATAGTGTGTAAAAATATAAATTATTGCATTTTGATAAAATTTCGGTAAAAATATACACAATAAAATAGAAAAATGCATAAATATGCAAAATAATTAAAAAACCTCTAAATATGCAAAAATATGCAACATAAAATTTCACATACTTAACCACAGTACCTACCTTGAAATGGATTTCTATGTCACCTAGCATTAAAAACGACTTAGCAAGATTGATATACAAATGCATGAACTCACGAGCCCTGTTCATTATCAATGTTGTGTAAGTTTATTGGTAATACCTATTGAGTCATTACCCGAATATCTCCTATTCAACATGTTTCTGGTCTTTGGGCGATTGAGTTTGAGTTGAATTGCTGTATAATATATAGATCTCGGAGGACTTGCAGAATCCACACAAAATACACCAGCACCTACTGACTTATTAGTTACTAGTTACAACTTACATCTATTGTCACCTAATTCATACAATACATCAATACTATTATCTATTAGTATTACTAGCATCAATATTAATTAGTTAATTATTAGTGTAAGTAGGTAGATATTGAATGTAATCGAAGCAAGCCCATCCTTTCAGGCAGACAATTTGAGAGTAATGTAATATTGAAAATAAGACACCATGGTATTGTTTTAATTAAAAATTTTTATTTATGTTAGTACATAAGTATGTTTTCTAATACTAACGTTCATGATAATAAAAATAAAATAATTTTAAAACAATGTTACATTTTAAACATATTATTTAATTAAAATGCTAAAAATGTAATATATTCAATTCTGGTTAGCTTCATCTATGTGCACTGGGCCCTTATTAGTATAGTCTACATTGTATGAAAATAAATATGTTATGTAAAAATGTATATTCAAATAGTAAAGCGATGAAAAATTGTAATTTGTAATGCTATCTTTTATCTAGTTTACATTATACTAAACATAATAATAACATACAACTTTTAATTCAACTATGGTTTATAGACAAGGTATAATCAGGGTGGCCCAGTATGATTCTCCGGTGGAAATATCTCCATAAATATTATTATTTTATCTTAAATTTTATAGTAAAGGGCATGTAAAAAACATAATATAAAATTTGTAATTTCATTTTTTAAACACTAGCACCAAATCTTACCAAATAAGAAACAAAAATATTTATTCTCAGAAAATACATAAATCCAACATTAATAAAAATCAAAAACCAAGAAATACAATGGAACAACGAAGATGATTCAGTTAAATATCTGGTACTACATCTAAATAAAAAATTAAGCTGGACAATACATACAAACAAAAAATAAGAACCAAAGGTACACTAGACTGAAAATGCTGTACCCATTATTAAACTACAGCTCAACCCTACCGATTAAATGCTTTCTGCTTCTATGAATGGCAATAATAAGACCGCTAATCACATACACATGCCCAGTATGGGCAGCTGCCTCTTAAACAAAAATTAAAAACTACACTATTCAAAATAAATTTTCAAGAATAGACATTAGTACTTAATAGACACCGTGGTATATAAGAAATAAACATATTACAAGGGCATACCATACCCGTTCAAAATTTACACGAAAAACTTGACAAAACCGAAAGCACTCCATTATAAAATTGGCAAAATATCCACCAAACTAAGATCAAAACCACGACTACCACATGATATACTACTACTGGAAACAAAAGACCTATCAGCCTTATAAGCCTAACAAAAAACTATATGTAAACTTATTTGTAAGCTATAATCACTATTGTAAAAATACTTGGCATATTGAAACAATTATATGAATAAATAGGAAAATATATTCTTTAACCAGCTGAGAAAACTAACTTTTGAAATTTAAAAACAACTCAATACAAACATTTTAAAGTAATGCAATCAAAATCCAATAATTTTGTAAGGAACTTTCAGAACTTAAAGATTATTGATTAGTATATGCACAGTGGGAGCGGAAATTTTCAAACAATTGGTTTCTAAGTTATAGGCGTAATAGCTTATGTAAGTTTTGAAAAGAAGGAATGCGTAAAAAAAGATATAATGGCTATTGCAATACAAACATGTTGGGCCACTCTATGTATACTTATAATTTATAAATATATAATGAATAGCACAAATGTATAATTCCAGCACAAGTTTGAATAAAATATAAAGTTTTTAATTAATGATATAAATTATTTCATGATTTTTAAGAAAATATTAGATATCAAATTAAACTATATGCATCAAAATAAAATTGCCTTTTTACTAATGAAAAATAGTTTCTATTTGCTGGCAAAAACCACGGACACAATTTCGTTCTATAGATTTAGTAACAAAACTATAAATTATCATAATTGTAGACAATAATATCATGATAAAAAAAGTTGTAAAAATAATATGATTACTTATATATAAGCTCAGTGGTAAAATAGGTTGCCAATAGATGAAAATTAAAAAAAATAAAAAAAATGTAAAATGCTTTATTGACATTATTTGATTTATGACCAAATTCTCATCACAAATTTGGAGACTGTAATTTTTCAACTTTTGTAATTCAATCTTGTGTGGTAAATCTGAAAATTGATTAAGTTATTATTTATTTGTAGTATAACATAATTTTTATATTCTAAAAAATAATTAAAATTCCATACTGTCATTGATTTCAATATTTTTGTCAAAATTAACTTTGTTAGCCGATATCTCAAACACTGCTTCAATTGATTCATGATCTGAATAACTATAATTCTGTCCAGGAACACGTGATGGTAATGCATACCTATGTTCTTTTACATTTACCTAAATTTATTACATACCTCATTAAAAACAGAAAATTGTGTATATGTGATATAATGACTGGTCTAGCCAGTGATGTATTATACAGTGATTTTAATAAAGTAAACAATACTAGTATTCAGTTATTATATAATGAAACTCCTGTTGGTAATTCTTAGAATATTGTTATATTAATTTAAAAACTATAATTTATTAAATATAATAAGAAATATATTACACAACAAATTTCCAATATTTGAATACTTACTGAATTTTTTTTATTAAATCTGTATAATATATAATCTATACGAGATTCACTTTCCAGTGAATTTCTGTAAGAATTTTGGGGATGGCTAAAAGTGTATTCCACACTATTTGATGGACACTGAAAACAAAATATATACTATTATCAAACAGTTATCACAGTTGTATTAAAAAAAAAAAACAAAATGGCACAGAAAAGATACAGAAACTAATATTGAATGAGTATTGTATATTCACTTAATCACTTTACTGGACTAATTAAAATAAGTTAATACTTTACTCTAATTACTATAATAAATCAAAAATAATTAATAATTTCAAACAAAAATTGATTCAGAGAAGAATTAAATTTACTAAAAAAAAGAGTATGCTTGCATCAACATCATTACAATCATTACATCATTTTACAAATGGAATATTTTTAAAATTAATTTCTCTAAGTAGTCTTAAATTTTTAATTGATTTGTAAAATAAAATTTGAATACTTTTAATACTATTTTTTTTAAAAATCAAATTTAAGTCTCATTGTCCCTTTAAAACTTATAACACTTTAAGTATAAATAATTCACTAAAAATCTTACTGTTAAATAACAATCTTTCATATTTGCACCAACGTTTATTAACTTGTAACAAATATCATTAGGATCGGAGTTGATATCTCCAGCTAAAACTGCTAAATCAGAACTATTTGATGTAATACGTATGAAATTGGCTGTTTCAAAAGCTTGAATAACTCGATGTATAATGTATTTATCACTTGATGGATTATAACAAGCGTGCAGCTAAAAATAAAAATCATAAAATATATTTGATTACAATGATGCAAAAATATTTTTACATATAAATAATTAAAAAAGATGTGTGTCTTAAAATATCTTTAATACATTGGAAATTGTATCTTAGATATATTTTTCCTAATTATCATAAGTTTTATAAAATAAGATTTAAACACATTAAATAAAATAAAATAATTTTATTTGCATTAAATATTAAAAATAAATACTCTATTTTAAAATAATATTCAAGAGACTATGGATAAATTATGTTATGTTCTATATTAATAGATAAATTAACACTTTTAATTAACATTTATGCAAAATATATAACACAATTCCAAGTATTTAAGCCATGACATTTAAATGTTTAATTCACACATTACATTTTTATAGAATATCTTCATCTAAAATAGTATGAATGGATAAGATAAGACTTATTTGTATAGTTAACTCAATTATGTAAGGTATTAATTTCTTATCCAACAGGAATATACATAAAAATTTACATGTGTAGTGTATATGTCAACTATAAATCCTTGTACATCAATACGACACAACCCAATGCCTTTGCCACCAAACCAATCACCATGCATCACCATATGCAGATAGCCATTCAAAATAAATGAGTGATAATGGATGTCAATAATTGGATACCGAGACATAATGCACATTCCTGATCCCAACATGCCACTTAAAAGGAATACAAACAAATATCAATATTTAATTTTTCATATTAATTAATAATTATTTTTCCTATATTAGTAAAATTTTAGATTGTAATCAATGGCAGCTAAGTTCCTAACTACTCACTATTCATAAGACATTTTCACAAAAATTAATAAATTATTTTTGTTAGACTTTTATCATTAAGAATTTGATTAGCATAAAAACTCTATGACATTGATTATTTTTATCATGTTGATAAATTTATATCTTTGATAGTTGGTGACTACTAACTTTGTTCTCTATATCTCTGATTTCATATTAACTTTTTATTATAGACCTATTTTAACTGAAACCTTGAATGAATATAAAAACTAGGTAGTAATAAGTTTTTACTAGTATGAAATCAATGTAATGTAATATCAATAAATTAGCCAAGTTTACCTAACATGATGGTTATATTGTTTCTATATTGAAGCCATCTCACCTGTTGAAATAATGTATATATTTAAACACAGGTTCACAAGATTTCTTTAAATATCTCCAATCATTTTCGCACCACAATTCTTGAAGACACACAATGTCATATTCACTGTTAGTCAATCTGTCGACTAATGCCTTTACTCTTCCATCGCGATTTTTCGAAAAAAATCTTAAGCCCCTGAAATTATACTTCTATTAGTAACAGAACATATTTTTTTTATAGTTGTACACAAACACTTACCATATATTTAATGTAAACACACTCAATTTCATTTTACTTAAATTTAAAAATATTTATAAAAAACTATAGATTAAAAATAAGATTTAAATAAAATAATAAATTTAGTCGTCTCAATAACAGCTGTAGCCTGTAACAGAGCAAACTTCTTTACTTAAAGCCTGTAACTATTACTATGCAGAACAAATTTCATCTATTCCGTTCTGTGCTATTACTCCACACTCCACAGTCGACTTCAACAAACAACAAAGTCAAACAGTATAATCACCATTCACTAATCTTCTTACTGCTATCTGTCTATCCAACTATTCTAATTTAAAACTGGTCTATGCGATAGATATCAGTAATTTCTAATTTGTTAATATTAATATTGCCTTTCAAGAAAATTGCATTTTATAAATTTAGATTGCGCCGATTTACAAAAGTCAATGAAAGATAAGTCGTTACACTCGTTACTCGTTGGGTGAAAATATTTTACTTAAAAATTGAAGTTTAACACAATCGGTTTTAGACGTGCAAGATATCTTTGACTACTGGCTACTGCACCAAGTACAAACTGCAAACGTTGAACGTTCTGTGATCGTAATAACACTTGAGCAGATACTTATAGATAGTAGATGGTATATTGGTATGGTTACGCAACGGCATAATAATTATTATCGTGAGCCATGTAGAGAAGATAAGGTGAAACTACTCTCGTATCTATCAGTGAACGTGACACATGGCGCGGCAGCTTGTTGATTTAAAATTTGAAACCAGAGTACGCCACTATTCATTTGTCCGATGGCCGGTTTCTATACCAGTTGTAATGGAGATTTACGTTTAACTTTTATTTATTTAAATGTATTATACTTATATTAATAGCATAACAGTCATCAATCTACATTATAACGTCACAGATTTTATAAATTATTTAAATTTACAAAGGTTTTGGAATCATTAAATAGGTTATAGTATTAGGTTATTCTTATTAAGAATTATTTAGATACTATGTAAAACATGTAATAATATTAATAAGCATTTAACTTATTATCTCATTAATCATTGTGAACTGAGTGATCTAAATAAAATCGTTTATTCATATGATATTATTTTATATTCATAATTAATATGTTTATTTATTCATTGACGAATATTATTAATTATTATGTACAAAAGGGGAATAAGTTATATTATTATTCTATTATGGTCATGGATTCCGAAATTCCGTTGATTATAAGAACTATAGACAAAGTGCAGGTACTTTTAAATTGTGTATCTGAGTTTGTAGTTACCTATAATTGTTACAAAAATAAAATATAATCATATTAATAATATTCTTGAAAGCTCGACTAAATCGAGGGTATGTGACTGTGTAGGACAGTACCTATATGACGTAGATTACTATATACACTACTAATCTACTATACTATCATTGATCCTTATGACCTTATGGCTTATAGTTTATAACTTATAACCAACGATAGATCAACGGTAACTAAAATGGATTGGTAAATAGGTATACACGTGAGCCTTAGCTTGATTGAGAAAGGGCATACTAGAGTTTTAACTGTCTTAAGGTTCAACTTTTACCGCTTTCATATATGATTTCATAGTGTTGTATCATTGTATATATCTAAGATTAATGTACCCCCTCTTTTATTTCCATGCTAATCGTATTTTATACAGAAAAATCGAGCTCTGTAAATATTTATTATTTAATATTTGGGATTGGTTGTAATATTAAACAGAAGATTTTTATCAAAAATATCGAATCTATTAAGCAATATTTCTGGTCATTGAAGATCGAAGTTACACTAATCACTAATTTGAATAGGCAGAGTAGCATTAGGTATGTATCTTATAGTCATGTACCAATTGTACCTATAAGATGTACGCAGAAATTAGTGAAGTAAAAACAATACAAATTACAAACAGTGAAATGTTAATGCCGTAAAAAAAATACATCGTTTTTTCAATCATTGTGAAATGTAATTCTATCCGACCGTGTAAATAGGTAGGTAATCTTTATAGAATTTAGTATAAGTATACATATATTGACCGTGTAAATAGGTAGGTAATCATAATAGGATTTAGGAGGTGTACATATATTTTTTGTTATTCCAATGATATAATATAATCTTTATAGTAGAGCTCTCGAATCAGTTTTTTTAAATAAGTGAAATATGAATGCATCTATTGCGTGATGAAGCACTCCGCCATTCCAGAGTTTTCTGAAGATGTAACCAATCCATCCTTCTCATTCCATCTCAGATCTGGGTAAACACATTATAAAAATAAATGTATTGCATCAAACATTTTACCATAATAATGGTTCAAATTATTTTTCAAGTCCAGATAATATAAATATGTATCAGATAAAATTGATCAAAAGTAAGATGTTATTATTTTTTATTTACATTATTCACACATTTATACATATATTTTATGATATACATTTTGGGCACTCGTCTAGTATGCTACCTACTGGTACTTTGTTGGTGTAGTAAAATAATTATTATTATACACTATAAATTATTTTTACATCGTCCCAGAAAACTTCTAATAAGTCGTGTTGCGTATTAATTGACTACCACAATTCAGACAACATAAATCAAAATGCCTCATCTGTGAACGTACCTTAATGTGATAAATGATAATGATTGTTATGGTTATATGTTATGTGTATGTCTATATATGTCTTATACAGTTATACTTTTGTTTGCCTAACTATTAGATTAGATTATTATATATTATAAAATGTATCGAAAAAGCAAGTTTTACAGCACACAAAAAAAGTACATGCGGTAAATTATATTTATCAATCTACTAAAAGTTTTATTTGACATCAAAAATAATTTTTCTAATTCCAGTCTACGTTTGGCAGGTGTCACGAGTTTAAATCTTTCAATTAAATCGTCGTAATTTATGTTGTTGTTCATTTGCTGTTGAATAAATGTTTTTATTTATTGAATCCAGAGTTTGTTGACTCATTGCGAAGGTTTGATTTCACAAAGGTTAATTTTGAAAATGCTCGCTCACAAGAGCAACTTGTTACGGGTAAAGTGCTAAAAAATACAAAAACTTAAAATATTCCAAAACATATTTTTTTGACTATTCTGATTTAGAAAATGATCCAATTAAATATAGTTTTCGTTTAATTTGTAAGAAAAAAAATTTCAAATTCTCAAAATTCTGCGAGAATTTTTTCGCACCCGTAAACACGCCTATGAGTATACCAATATACTACATAAATATTATAGGAATAAGAACAAAACTGTACTTGTATAACACTATTACACTGTGTAGTAGAGGTAGTTCCGCGCCAAACACATTTCTAAATTAATCAACCAAAAACAAAGTCTACCGACCGAGAAAAGAAACGACGACGGGGCCTTTATCGACAACCATCCCGCGAGGACCCTATGTAAAGTTCATATTGTGTGTCAGAACAGTGCACATGACTTCTTACCGGGTATCGCATTGATGTAAAGGAGCGCGCGCGGGCCACCGAGGTAGAAAAATTACACTTGAAAACACACACACATGTTATAATAACAGACGAACGGGGTAGATGATGGTTATAATGATAATAATTGTTATGGGAAAATAATACAATTACGACGAGACGTAGTCGTCATCACCGTCACACCCCCGGCCGCGGCACGTCTGACGTTCCAGCCGTAGAGGTATACTATTTAAATATTTATTTTTTAAAAGCTTTAATAAAATGTCATGTTAGAAGTAAAATAAGAATTATGATTGCAAAATCCTCTGATTGATAAAACTTCATAAGCAACATATTAAATACATTTTATATGTATTGGAGATTTCTTCTTACGTCTTGATAGGCTATTAAATTTATATGCATCATACAATTAATGTACTTCTTGCTACATTATAAATTCTATAAAAATGTGAGCAATATTGAACTTTTCTATCTATCTTAAAAATATGAAAAAAAATTAGGTATTTCGCCCTTTTTAAATTTTCAATAGTATTTATGTTTTTCTAACTTATAATTTTTTTTTTCATATTTTAAACATTAAATTATTAATCCTAGCGACAGGAACGTTAATTAATACGATAAATCCGACACTGCGCAATTGACTGCAGCCGTATAAATATTATCATACTGCTATATAACATGTAGATAAATAGTGCAGGCGAGATGAATGTCTCGGAATAAGAAAGTCTATCTCAGAATTTTAAATCTGTTACCTTAATTTAATTTATACTAATTTATTAATAAGCCAGTAATACTCGTAAATAATAATGTCGGGAACGCTTATTCTCTCTTATACTCGTATGTAAGACTATAAACATTACATTGGCTACAGTAATTGTTAAACCAATAATTCAACTTTCGGTGCATTGATTTTCATATCAAGTCGTACTTCTGTAAACTTGTTTAATCTACAGGGTGTCCCAACGGGATTTACACAGAGTGATATCTTCCGTATTCAAGGGATTATCAAACTATGTTATACCGTTATCATAAAATAACTTTTTACCCACCAAGTATAAAATGATTTACCCGCAGTTCGGCGTATTTAAACAATTTAATAAAACGAGTACCTAGCACATTTTTACCGCGGCACGTTCATTGTTTCCTGTAAAGGTCGTCCGATGACTTTATATGCGACACAAACGGTTTTATGGAGAATAGTTACGGTCCATTTGCAGGCATCAGCTAGAATGTATTCAATTACATAAACGTATGACCCATATAGCACTCTTCGCCACCGTACATCTAACGACACATATATTTGCTTAACAGTTAGCATATTCAATTCGTGCACTGCAGTTTACCGAAGAATAAAAGATATTTTCTCGAAAACTTGTCACTCTATTAATAATATTATATTATGTGCTGGTACATAAAAAGCAGTGCGCTTGTTGCCTAGCCGTTTTTCAAACCCATCTCGTCGGTCATGAGCGAGAAATCTGTTTCTTTCTATTGACTACTTATAGAACGAACAGCTCAGCTCTGCAAGTACGTTACCAATTAAGATTTTTATTTCTAAAAAAATGCCGCGCGGCAGATTGAAAATTAATTTCGTAGCGATCCTTTCTGAAACAAGTATCCAATAAGTTTTATGATTATGACAGTATGACCTCGTTTTTTTAATGTGTAAACTGATATCGAATTTTTTACTAAACAAGCATCAAATATTTTTATCGAGAATTGATCGCTCAAATTATCTACTATATTATCTCCATATTTTTTGGTCTATTCCAGATTCCATCATATTCGGTTTTTCATTCTGAAGACTGGAGGTAACATCCATAATTCCATTTGAGTTTTCTAAATCTTATAGGTACTGTTGATGAGTTCTAGCGTATAGGTTTTCTATTTTCATTATCAGGGCTCGTGAGTTCATGCTCTACAAAATGCCTAAATAAGTATGCACTTATGCCTAAAAGCTGGGAAAATATGCATTGAAATATGCCTTTAAAAGTTCAGAAATATGCATTTATATGCACTAAAAATCTAAAAATATGTATCAAAAATATGTAGATTAAAAAATAAAAATACTATAAGTAAATTTTGGAATAACAAAAAAATGTCCATTCATATTATTAAAAGTTTATTAAAAGTTATATTTTATTATATTAATGTACCCAATTTCAAAAAATAAATTTAAAATATCTATCAATAATCAATTAAAACTTTTACTTCGCAAACCTTACAAAATAATATTTTATTGTCGGCCGAGAATATATTTTCATCAAATTAATTTACTAATTGTCTTAGTTTACAGGCCGATGACGGTTTTTCTTTCGGCATGATCGATAATTTCACGACGTTAAAAAATATATGAGATTTTCGAAATATTGTTAAACTGAACGAACGTCCGTACACTATGTCACAATAACGACTGAAAATGTCTGAAATATAGTCTAGATTTCAAGAATAAACCACTGTAAAAGTATCAAGAAGAATCAGATAATATTACATATTGTTACAATATAACATAAGATGTTTTCCACTAATTGCTTAATGCGGGCTACGTACCTAATACCTATACGTTCGTATACGTACGTTTGTACTCGCTTTATCTGCTCTATACGTTTTATTTTTAATAATTTGAAAACTCCCATATATTTTATAGTGTGTAAAAATATAAATTATTGCATTTTGATAAAATTTCGGTAAAAATATACACAATAAAATAGAAAAATGCATAAATATGCAAAATAATTAAAAAACCTCTAAATATGCAAAAATATGCAACATAAAATTTCACATACTTAACCACAGTACCTACCTTGAAATGGATTTCTATGTCACCTAGCATTAAAAACGACTTAGCAAGATTGATATACAAATGCATGAACTCACGAGCCCTGTTCATTATCAATGTTGTGTAAGTTTATTGGTAATACCTATTGAGTCATTACCCGAATATCTCCTATTCAACATGTTTCTGGTCTTTGGGCGATTGAGTTTGAGTTGAATTGCTGTATAATATATAGATCTCGGAGGACTTGCAGAATCCACACAAAATACACCAGCACCTACTGACTTATTAGTTACTAGTTACAACTTACATCTATTGTCACCTAATTCATACAATACATCAATACTATTATCTATTAGTATTACTAGCATCAATATTAATTAGTTAATTATTAGTGTAAGTAGGTAGATATTGAATGTAATCGAAGCAAGCCCATCCTTTCAGGCAGACAATTTGAGAGTAATGTAATATTGAAAATAAGACACCATGGTATTGTTTTAATTAAAAATTTTTATTTATGTTAGTACATAAGTATGTTTTCTAATACTAACGTTCATGATAATAAAAATAAAATAATTTTAAAACAATGTTACATTTTAAACATATTATTTAATTAAAATGCTAAAAATGTAATATATTCAATTCTGGTTAGCTTCATCTATGTGCACTGGGCCCTTATTAGTATAGTCTACATTGTATGAAAATAAATATGTTATGTAAAAATGTATATTCAAATAGTAAAGCGATGAAAAATTGTAATTTGTAATGCTATCTTTTATCTAGTTTACATTATACTAAACATAATAATAACATACAACTTTTAATTCAACTATGGTTTATAGACAAGGTATAATCAGGGTGGCCCAGTATGATTCTCCGGTGGAAATATCTCCATAAATATTATTATTTTATCTTAAATTTTATAGTAAAGGGCATGTAAAAAACATAATATAAAATTTGTAATTTCATTTTTTAAACACTAGCACCAAATCTTACCAAATAAGAAACAAAAATATTTATTCTCAGAAAATACATAAATCCAACATTAATAAAAATCAAAAACCAAGAAATACAATGGAACAACGAAGATGATTCAGTTAAATATCTGGTACTACATCTAAATAAAAAATTAAGCTGGACAATACATACAAACAAAAAATAAGAACCAAAGGTACACTAGACTGAAAATGCTGTACCCATTATTAAACTACAGCTCAACCCTACCGATTAAATGCTTTCTGCTTCTATGAATGGCAATAATAAGACCGCTAATCACATACACATGCCCAGTATGGGCAGCTGCCTCTTAAACAAAAATTAAAAACTACACTATTCAAAATAAATTTTCAAGAATAGACATTAGTACTTAATAGACACCGTGGTATATAAGAAATAAACATATTACAAGGGCATACCATACCCGTTCAAAATTTACACGAAAAACTTGACAAAACCGAAAGCACTCCATTATAAAATTGGCAAAATATCCACCAAACTAAGATCAAAACCACGACTACCACATGATATACTACTACTGGAAACAAAAGACCTATCAGCCTTATAAGCCTAACAAAAAACTATATGTAAACTTATTTGTAAGCTATAATCACTATTGTAAAAATACTTGGCATATTGAAACAATTATTTGAATAAATAGGAAAATATATTCTTTAACCAGCTGAGAAAACTAACTTTTGAAATTTAAAAACAACTCAATACAAACATTTTAAAGTAATGCAATCAAAATCCAATAATTTTGTAAGGAACTTTCAGAACTTAAAGATTATTGATTAGTATATGCACAGTGGGAGCGGAAATTTTCAAACAATTGGTTTCTAAGTTATAGACGTAATAGCTTATGTAAGTTTTGAAAAGAAGGAATGCGTAAAAAAAGATATAATGGCTATTGCAATACAAACATGTTGGGCCACTCTATGTATACTTATAATTTATAAATATATAATGAATAGCACAAATGTATAATTCCAGCACAAGTTTGAATAAAATATAAAGTTTTTAATTAATGATATAAATTATTTCATGATTTTTAAGAAAATATTAGATATCAAATTAAACTATATGCATCAAAATAAAATTGCCTTTTTACTAATGAAAAATAGTTTCTATTTGCTGGCAAAAACCACGGACACAATTTCGTTCTATAGATTTAGTAACAAAACTATAAATTATCATAATTGTAGACAATAATATCATGATAAAAAAAGTTGTAAAAATAATATGATTACTTATATACAAGCTCAGTGGTAAAATAGGTTGCCAATAGATGAAAATTAAAAAAAATAAAAAAAATGTAAAATGCTTTATTGACATTATTTGATTTATGACCAAATTCTCATCACAAATTTGGAGACTGTAATTTTTCAACTTTTGTAATTCAATCTTGTGTGGTAAATCTGAAAATTGATTAAGTTATTATTTATTTGTAGTATAACATAATTTTTATATTCTAAAAAATAATTAAAATTCCATACTGTCATTGATTTCAATATTTTTGTCAAAATTAACTTTGTTAGCCGATATCTCAAACACTGCTTCAATTGATTCATGATCTGAATAACTATAATTCTGTCCAGGAACACGTGATGGTAATGCATACCTATGTTCTTTTACATTTACCTAAATTTATTACATACCTCATTAAAAACAGAAAATTGTGTATATGTGATATAATGACTGGTCTAGCCAGTGATGTATTATACAGTGATTTTAATAAAGTAAACAATACTAGTATTCAGTTATTATATAATGAAACTCCTGTTGGTAATTCTTAGAATATTGTTATATTAATTTAAAAACTATAATTTATTAAATATAATAAGAAATATATTACACAACAAATTTCCAATATTTGAATACTTACTGAATTTTTTTTATTAAATCTGTATAATATATAATCTATACGAGATTCACTTTCCAGTGAATTTCTGTAAGAATTTTGGGGATGGCTAAAAGTGTATTCCACACTATTTGATGGACACTGAAAACAAAATATATACTATTATCAAACAGTTATCACAGTTGTATTAAAAAAAAAAAACAAAATGGCACAGAAAAGATACAGAAACTAATATTGAATGAGTATTGTATATTCACTTAATCACTTTACTGGACTAATTAAAATAAGTTAATACTTTACTCTAATTACTATAATAAATCAAAAATAATTAATAATTTCAAACAAAAATTGATTCAGAGAAGAATTAAATTTACTAAAAAAAAGAGTATGCTTGCATCAACATCATTACAATCATTACATCATTTTACAAATGGAATATTTTTAAAATTAATTTCTCTAAGTAGTCTTAAATTTTTAATTGATTTGTAAAATAAAATTTGAATACTTTTAATACTATTTTTTTTAAAAATCAAATTTAAGTCTCATTGTCCCTTTAAAACTTATAACACTTTAAGTATAAATAATTCACTAAAAATCTTACTGTTAAATAACAATCTTTCATATTTGCACCAACGTTTATTAACTTGTAACAAATATCATTAGGATCGGAGTTGATATCTCCAGCTAAAACTGCTAAATCAGAACTATTTGATGTAATACGTATGAAATTGGCTGTTTCAAAAGCTTGAATAACTCGATGTATAATGTATTTATCACTTGATGGATTATAACAAGCGTGCAGCTAAAAATAAAAATCATAAAATATATTTGATTACAATGATGCAAAAATATTTTTACATATAAATAATTAAAAAAGATGTGTGTCTTAAAATATCTTTAATACATTGGAAATTGTATCTTAGATATATTTTTCCTAATTATCATAAGTTTTATAAAATAAGATTTAAACACATTAAATAAAATAAAATAATTTTATTTGCATTAAATATTAAAAATAAATACTCTATTTTAAAATAATATTCAAGAGACTATGGATAAATTATGTTATGTTCTATATTAATAGATAAATTAACACTTTTAATTAACATTTATGCAAAATATATAACACAATTCCAAGTATTTAAGCCATGACATTTAAATGTTTAATTCACACATTACATTTTTATAGAATATCTTCATCTAAAATAGTATGAATGGATAAGATAAGACTTATTTGTATAGTTAACTCAATTATGTAAGGTATTAATTTCTTATCCAACAGGAATATACATAAAAATTTACATGTGTAGTGTATATGTCAACTATAAATCCTTGTACATCAATACGACACAACCCAATGCCTTTGCCACCAAACCAATCACCATGCATCACCATATGCAGATAGCCATTCAAAATAAATGAGTGATAATGGATGTCAATAATTGGATACCGAGACATAATGCACATTCCTGATCCCAACATGCCACTTAAAAGGAATACAAACAAATATCAATATTTAATTTTTCATATTAATTAATAATTATTTTTCCTATATTAGTAAAATTTTAGATTGTAATCAATGGCAGCTAAGTTCCTAACTACTCACTATTCATAAGACATTTTCACAAAAATTAATAAATTATTTTTGTTAGACTTTTATCATTAAGAATTTGATTAGCATAAAAACTCTATGACATTGATTATTTTTATCATGTTGATAAATTTATATCTTTGATAGTTGGTGACTACTAACTTTGTTCTCTATATCTCTGATTTCATATTAACTTTTTATTATAGACCTATTTTAACTGAAACCTTGAATGAATATAAAAACTAGGTAGTAATAAGTTTTTACTAGTATGAAATCAATGTAATGTAATATCAATAAATTAGCCAAGTTTACCTAACATGATGGTTATATTGTTTCTATATTGAAGCCATCTCACCTGTTGAAATAATGTATATATTTAAACACAGGTTCACAAGATTTCTTTAAATATCTCCAATCATTTTCGCACCACAATTCTTGAAGACACACAATGTCATATTCACTGTTAGTCAATCTGTCGACTAATGCCTTTACTCTTCCATCGCGATTTTTCGAAAAAAATCTTAAGCCCCTGAAATTATACTTCTATTAGTAACAGAACATATTTTTTTTATAGTTGTACACAAACACTTACCATATATTTAATGTAAACACACTCAATTTCATTTTACTTAAATTTAAAAATATTTATAAAAAACTATAGATTAAAAATAAGATTTAAATAAAATAATAAATTTAGTCGTCTCAATAACAGCTGTAGCCTGTAACAGAGCAAACTTCTTTACTTAAAGCCTGTAACTATTACTATGCAGAACAAATTTCATCTATTCCGTTCTGTGCTATTACTCCACACTCCACAGTCGACTTCAACAAACAACAAAGTCAAACAGTATAATCACCATTCACTAATCTTCTTACTGCTATCTGTCTATCCAACTATTCTAATTTAAAACTGGTCTATGCGATAGATATCAGTAATTTCTAATTTGTTAATATTAATATTGCCTTTCAAGAAAATTGCATTTTATAAATTTAGATTGCGCCGATTTACAAAAGTCAATGAAAGATAAGTCGTTACACTCGTTACTCGTTGGGTGAAAATATTTTACTTAAAAATTGAAGTTTAACACAATCGGTTTTAGACGTGCAAGATATCTTTGACTACTGGCTACTGCACCAAGTACAAACTGCAAACGTTGAACGTTCTGTGATCGTAATAACACTTGAGCAGATACTTATAGATAGTAGATGGTATATTGGTATGGTTACGCAACGGCATAATAATTATTATCGTGAGCCATGTAGAGAAGATAAGGTGAAACTACTCTCGTATCTATCAGTGAACGTGACACATGGCGCGGCAGCTTGTTGATTTAAAATTTGAAACCAGAGTACGCCACTATTCATTTGTCCGATGGCCGGTTTCTATACCAGTTGTAATGGAGATTTACGTTTAACTTTTATTTATTTAAATGTATTATACTTATATTAATAGCATAACAGTCATCAATCTACATTATAACGTCACAGATTTTATAAATTATTTAAATTTACAAAGGTTTTGGAATCATTAAATAGGTTATAGTATTAGGTTATTCTTATTAAGAATTATTTAGATACTATGTAAAACATGTAATAATATTAATAAGCATTTAACTTATTATCTCATTAATCATTGTGAACTGAGTGATCTAAATAAAATCGTTTATTCATATGATATTATTTTATATTCATAATTAATATGTTTATTTATTCATTGACGAATATTATTAATTATTATGTACAAAAGGGGAATAAGTTATATTATTATTCTATTATGGTCATGGATTCCGAAATTCCGTTGATTATAAGAACTATAGACAAAGTGCAGGTACTTTTAAATTGTGTATCTGAGTTTGTAGTTACCTATAATTGTTACAAAAATAAAATATAATCATATTAATAATATTCTTGAAAGCTCGACTAAATCGAGGGTATGTGACTGTGTAGGACAGTACCTATATGACGTAGATTACTATATACACTACTAATCTACTATACTATCATTGATCCTTATGACCTTATGGCTTATAGTTTATAACTTATAACCAACGATAGATCAACGGTAACTAAAATGGATTGGTAAATAGGTATACACGTGAGCCTTAGCTTGATTGAGAAAGGGCATACTAGAGTTTTAACTGTCTTAAGGTTCAACTTTTACCGCTTTCATATATGATTTCATAGTGTTGTATCATTGTATATATCTAAGATTAATGTACCCCCTCTTTTATTTCCATGCTAATCGTATTTTATACAGAAAAATCGAGCTCTGTAAATATTTATTATTTAATATTTGGGATTGGTTGTAATATTAAACAGAAGATTTTTATCAAAAATATCGAATCTATTAAGCAATATTTCTGGTCATTGAAGATCGAAGTTACACTAATCACTAATTTGAATAGGCAGAGTAGCATTAGGTATGTATCTTATAGTCATGTACCAATTGTACCTATAAGATGTACGCAGAAATTAGTGAAGTAAAAACAATACAAATTACAAACAGTGAAATGTTAATGCCGTAAAAAAAATACATCGTTTTTTCAATCATTGTGAAATGTAATTCTATCCGACCGTGTAAATAGGTAGGTAATCTTTATAGAATTTAGTATAAGTATACATATATTGACCGTGTAAATAGGTAGGTAATCATAATAGGATTTAGGAGGTGTACATATATTTTTTGTTATTCCAATGATATAATATAATCTTTATAGTAGAGCTCTCGAATCAGTTTTTTTAAATAAGTGAAATATGAATGCATCTATTGCGTGATGAAGCACTCCGCCATTCCAGAGTTTTCTGAAGATGTAACCAATCCATCCTTCTCATTCCATCTCAGATCTGGGTAAACACATTATAAAAATAAATGTATTGCATCAAACATTTTACCATAATAATGGTTCAAATTATTTTTCAAGTCCAGATAATATAAATATGTATCAGATAAAATTGATCAAAAGTAAGATGTTATTATTTTTTATTTACATTATTCACACATTTATACATATATTTTATGATATACATTTTGGGCACTCGTCTAGTATGCTACCTACTGGTACTTTGTTGGTGTAGTAAAATAATTATTATTATACACTATAAATTATTTTTACATCGTCCCAGAAAACTTCTAATAAGTCGTGTTGCGTATTAATTGACTACCACAATTCAGACAACATAAATCAAAATGCCTCATCTGTGAACGTACCTTAATGTGATAAATGATAATGATTGTTATGGTTATATGTTATGTGTATGTCTATATATGTCTTATACAGTTATACTTTTGTTTGCCTAACTATTAGATTAGATTATTATATATTATAAAATGTATCGAAAAAGCAAGTTTTACAGCACACAAAAAAAGTACATGCGGTAAATTATATTTATCAATCTACTAAAAGTTTTATTTGACATCAAAAATAATTTTTCTAATTCCAGTCTACGTTTGGCAGGTGTCACGAGTTTAAATCTTTCAATTAAATCGTCGTAATTTATGTTGTTGTTCATTTGCTGTTGAATAAATGTTTTTATTTATTGAATCCAGAGTTTGTTGACTCATTGCGAAGGTTTGATTTCACAAAGGTTAATTTTGAAAATGCTCGCTCACAAGAGCAACTTGTTACGGGTAAAGTGCTAAAAAATACAAAAACTTAAAATATTCCAAAACATATTTTTTTGACTATTCTGATTTAGAAAATGATCCAATTAAATATAGTTTTCGTTTAATTTGTAAGAAAAAAAATTTCAAATTCTCAAAATTCTGCGAGAATTTTTTCGCACCCGTAAACACGCCTATGAGTATACCAATATACTACATAAATATTATAGGAATAAGAACAAAACTGTACTTGTATAACACTATTACACTGTGTAGTAGAGGTAGTTCCGCGCCAAACACATTTCTAAATTAATCAACCAAAAACAAAGTCTACCGACCGAGAAAAGAAACGACGACGGGGCCTTTATCGACAACCATCCCGCGAGGACCCTATGTAAAGTTCATATTGTGTGTCAGAACAGTGCACATGACTTCTTACCGGGTATCGCATTGATGTAAAGGAGCGCGCGCGGGCCACCGAGGTAGAAAAATTACACTTGAAAACACACACACATGTTATAATAACAGACGAACGGGGTAGATGATGGTTATAATGATAATAATTGTTATGGGAAAATAATACAATTACGACGAGACGTAGTCGTCATCACCGTCACACCCCCGGCCGCGGCACGTCTGACGTTCCAGCCGTAGAGGTATACTATTTAAATATTTATTTTTTAAAAGCTTTAATAAAATGTCATGTTAGAAGTAAAATAAGAATTATGATTGCAAAATCCTCTGATTGATAAAACTTCATAAGCAACATATTAAATACATTTTATATGTATTGGAGATTTCTTCTTACGTCTTGATAGGCTATTAAATTTATATGCATCATACAATTAATGTACTTCTTGCTACATTATAAATTCTATAAAAATGTGAGCAATATTGAACTTTTCTATCTATCTTAAAAATATGAAAAAAAATTAGGTATTTCGCCCTTTTTAAATTTTCAATAGTATTTATGTTTTTCTAACTTATAATTTTTTTTTTCATATTTTAAACATTAAATTATTAATCCTAGCGACAGGAACGTTAATTAATACGATAAATCCGACACTGCGCAATTGACTGCAGCCGTATAAATATTATCATACTGCTATATAACATGTAGATAAATAGTGCAGGCGAGATGAATGTCTCGGAATAAGAAAGTCTATCTCAGAATTTTAAATCTGTTACCTTAATTTAATTTATACTAATTTATTAATAAGCCAGTAATACTCGTAAATAATAATGTCGGGAACGCTTATTCTCTCTTATACTCGTATGTAAGACTATAAACATTACATTGGCTACAGTAATTGTTAAACCAATAATTCAACTTTCGGTGCATTGATTTTCATATCAAGTCGTACTTCTGTAAACTTGTTTAATCTACAGGGTGTCCCAACGGGATTTACACAGAGTGATATCTTCCGTATTCAAGGGATTATCAAACTATGTTATACCGTTATCATAAAATAACTTTTTACCCACCAAGTATAAAATGATTTACCCGCAGTTCGGCGTATTTAAACAATTTAATAAAACGAGTACCTAGCACATTTTTACCGCGGCACGTTCATTGTTTCCTGTAAAGGTCGTCCGATGACTTTATATGCGACACAAACGGTTTTATGGAGAATAGTTACGGTCCATTTGCAGGCATCAGCTAGAATGTATTCAATTACATAAACGTATGACCCATATAGCACTCTTCGCCACCGTACATCTAACGACACATATATTTGCTTAACAGTTAGCATATTCAATTCGTGCACTGCAGTTTACCGAAGAATAAAAGATATTTTCTCGAAAACTTGTCACTCTATTAATAATATTATATTATGTGCTGGTACATAAAAAGCAGTGCGCTTGTTGCCTAGCCGTTTTTCAAACCCATCTCGTCGGTCATGAGCGAGAAATCTGTTTCTTTCTATTGACTACTTATAGAACGAACAGCTCAGCTCTGCAAGTACGTTACCAATTAAGATTTTTATTTCTAAAAAAATGCCGCGCGGCAGATTGAAAATTAATTTCGTAGCGATCCTTTCTGAAACAAGTATCCAATAAGTTTTATGATTATGACAGTATGACCTCGTTTTTTTAATGTGTAAACTGATATCGAATTTTTTACTAAACAAGCATCAAATATTTTTATCGAGAATTGATCGCTCAAATTATCTACTATATTATCTCCATATTTTTTGGTCTATTCCAGATTCCATCATATTCGGTTTTTCATTCTGAAGACTGGAGGTAACATCCATAATTCCATTTGAGTTTTCTAAATCTTATAGGTACTGTTGATGAGTTCTAGCGTATAGGTTTTCTATTTTCATTATCAGGGCTCGTGAGTTCATGCTCTACAAAATGCCTAAATAAGTATGCACTTATGCCTAAAAGCTGGGAAAATATGCATTGAAATATGCCTTTAAAAGTTCAGAAATATGCATTTATATGCACTAAAAATCTAAAAATATGTATCAAAAATATGTAGATTAAAAAATAAAAATACTATAAGTAAATTTTGGAATAACAAAAAAATGTCCATTCATATTATTAAAAGTTTATTAAAAGTTATATTTTATTATATTAATGTACCCAATTTCAAAAAATAAATTTAAAATATCTATCAATAATCAATTAAAACTTTTACTTCGCAAACCTTACAAAATAATATTTTATTGTCGGCCGAGAATATATTTTCATCAAATTAATTTACTAATTGTCTTAGTTTACAGGCCGATGACGGTTTTTCTTTCGGCATGATCGATAATTTCACGACGTTAAAAAATATATGAGATTTTCGAAATATTGTTAAACTGAACGAACGTCCGTACACTATGTCACAATAACGACTGAAAATGTCTGAAATATAGTCTAGATTTCAAGAATAAACCACTGTAAAAGTATCAAGAAGAATCAGATAATATTACATATTGTTACAATATAACATAAGATGTTTTCCACTAATTGCTTAATGCGGGCTACGTACCTAATACCTATACGTTCGTATACGTACGTTTGTACTCGCTTTATCTGCTCTATACGTTTTATTTTTAATAATTTGAAAACTCCCATATATTTTATAGTGTGTAAAAATATAAATTATTGCATTTTGATAAAATTTCGGTAAAAATATACACAATAAAATAGAAAAATGCATAAATATGCCAAATAGTTAAAAAACCTCTAAATATGCAAAAATATGCAACATAAAATTTCACATACTTAACCACAGTACCTACCTTGAAATGGATTTCTATGTCACCTAGCATTAAAAACGACTTAGCAAGATTGATATACAAATGCATGAACTCACGAGCCCTGTTCATTATCAATGTTGTGTAAGTTTATTGGTAATACCTATTGAGTCATTACCCGAATATCTCCTATTCAACATGTTTCTGGTCTTTGGGCGATTGAGTTTGAGTTGAATTGCTGTATAATATATAGATCTCGGAGGACTTGCAGAATCCACACAAAATACACCAGCACCTACTGACTTATTAGTTACTAGTTACAACTTACATCTATTGTCACCTAATTCATACAATACATCAATACTATTATCTATTAGTATTACTAGCATCAATATTAATTAGTTAATTATTAGTGTAAGTAGGTAGATATTGAATGTAATCGAAGCAAGCCCATCCTTTCAGGCAGACAATTTGAGAGTAATGTAATATTGAAAATAAGACACCATGGTATTGTTTTAATTAAAAATTTTTATTTATGTTAGTACATAAGTATGTTTTCTAATACTAACGTTCATGATAATAAAAATAAAATAATTTTAAAACAATGTTACATTTTAAACATATTATTTAATTAAAATGCTAAAAATGTAATATATTCAATTCTGGTTAGCTTCATCTATGTGCACTGGGCCCTTATTAGTATAGTCTACATTGTATGAAAATAAATATGTTATGTAAAAATGTATATTCAAATAGTAAAGCGATGAAAAATTGTAATTTGTAATGCTATCTTTTATCTAGTTTACATTATACTAAACATAATAATAACATACAACTTTTAATTCAACTATGGTTTATAGACAAGGTATAATCAGGGTGGCCCAGTATGATTCTCCGGTGGAAATATCTCCATAAATATTATTATTTTATCTTAAATTTTATAGTAAAGGGCATGTAAAAAACATAATATAAAATTTGTAATTTCATTTTTTAAACACTAGCACCAAATCTTACCAAATAAGAAACAAAAATATTTATTCTCAGAAAATACATAAATCCAACATTAATAAAAATCAAAAACCAAGAAATACAATGGAACAACGAAGATGATTCAGTTAAATATCTGGTACTACATCTAAATAAAAAATTAAGCTGGACAATACATACAAACAAAAAATAAGAACCAAAGGTACACTAGACTGAAAATGCTGTACCCATTATTAAACTACAGCTCAACCCTACCGATTAAATGCTTTCTGCTTCTATGAATGGCAATAATAAGACCGCTAATCACATACACATGCCCAGTATGGGCAGCTGCCTCTTAAACAAAAATTAAAAACTACACTATTCAAAATAAATTTTCAAGAATAGACATTAGTACTTAATAGACACCGTGGTATATAAGAAATAAACATATTACAAGGGCATACCATACCCGTTCAAAATTTACACGAAAAACTTGACAAAACCGAAAGCACTCCATTATAAAATTGGCAAAATATCCACCAAACTAAGATCAAAACCACGACTACCACATGATATACTACTACTGGAAACAAAAGACCTATCAGCCTTATAAGCCTAACAAAAAACTATATGTAAACTTATTTGTAAGCTATAATCACTATTGTAAAAATACTTGGCATATTGAAACAATTATATGAATAAATAGGAAAATATATTCTTTAACCAGCTGAGAAAACTAACTTTTGAAATTTAAAAACAACTCAATACAAACATTTTAAAGTAATGCAATCAAAATCCAATAATTTTGTAAGGAACTTTCAGAACTTAAAGATTATTGATTAGTATATGCACAGTGGGAGCGGAAATTTTCAAACAATTGGTTTCTAAGTTATAGGCGTAATAGCTTATGTAAGTTTTGAAAAGAAGGAATGCGTAAAAAAAGATATAATGGCTATTGCAATACAAACATGTTGGGCCACTCTATGTATACTTATAATTTATAAATATATAATGAATAGCACAAATGTATAATTCCAGCACAAGTTTGAATAAAATATAAAGTTTTTAATTAATGATATAAATTATTTCATGATTTTTAAGAAAATATTAGATATCAAATTAAACTATATGCATCAAAATAAAATTGCCTTTTTACTAATGAAAAATAGTTTCTATTTGCTGGCAAAAACCACGGACACAATTTCGTTCTATAGATTTAGTAACAAAACTATAAATTATCATAATTGTAGACAATAATATCATGATAAAAAAAGTTGTAAAAATAATATGATTACTTATATACAAGCTCAGTGGTAAAATAGGTTGCCAATAGATGAAAATTAAAAAAAATAAAAAAAATGTAAAATGCTTTATTGACATTATTTGATTTATGACCAAATTCTCATCACAAATTTGGAGACTGTAATTTTTCAACTTTTGTAATTCAATCTTGTGTGGTAAATCTGAAAATTGATTAAGTTATTATTTATTTGTAGTATAACATAATTTTTATATTCTAAAAAATAATTAAAATTCCATACTGTCATTGATTTCAATATTTTTGTCAAAATTAACTTTGTTAGCCGATATCTCAAACACTGCTTCAATTGATTCATGATCTGAATAACTATAATTCTGTCCAGGAACACGTGATGGTAATGCATACCTATGTTCTTTTACATTTACCTAAATTTATTACATACCTCATTAAAAACAGAAAATTGTGTATATGTGATATAATGACTGGTCTAGCCAGTGATGTATTATACAGTGATTTTAATAAAGTAAACAATACTAGTATTCAGTTATTATATAATGAAACTCCTGTTGGTAATTCTTAGAATATTGTTATATTAATTTAAAAACTATAATTTATTAAATATAATAAGAAATATATTACACAACAAATTTCCAATATTTGAATACTTACTGAATTTTTTTTATTAAATCTGTATAATATATAATCTATACGAGATTCACTTTCCAGTGAATTTCTGTAAGAATTTTGGGGATGGCTAAAAGTGTATTCCACACTATTTGATGGACACTGAAAACAAAATATATACTATTATCAAACAGTTATCACAGTTGTATTAAAAAAAAAAAACAAAATGGCACAGAAAAGATACAGAAACTAATATTGAATGAGTATTGTATATTCACTTAATCACTTTACTGGACTAATTAAAATAAGTTAATACTTTACTCTAATTACTATAATAAATCAAAAATAATTAATAATTTCAAACAAAAATTGATTCAGAGAAGAATTAAATTTACTAAAAAAAAGAGTATGCTTGCATCAACATCATTACAATCATTACATCATTTTACAAATGGAATATTTTTAAAATTAATTTCTCTAAGTAGTCTTAAATTTTTAATTGATTTGTAAAATAAAATTTGAATACTTTTAATACTATTTTTTTTAAAAATCAAATTTAAGTCTCATTGTCCCTTTAAAACTTATAACACTTTAAGTATAAATAATTCACTAAAAATCTTACTGTTAAATAACAATCTTTCATATTTGCACCAACGTTTATTAACTTGTAACAAATATCATTAGGATCGGAGTTGATATCTCCAGCTAAAACTGCTAAATCAGAACTATTTGATGTAATACGTATGAAATTGGCTGTTTCAAAAGCTTGAATAACTCGATGTATAATGTATTTATCACTTGATGGATTATAACAAGCGTGCAGCTAAAAATAAAAATCATAAAATATATTTGATTACAATGATGCAAAAATATTTTTACATATAAATAATTAAAAAAGATGTGTGTCTTAAAATATCTTTAATACATTGGAAATTGTATCTTAGATATATTTTTCCTAATTATCATAAGTTTTATAAAATAAGATTTAAACACATTAAATAAAATAAAATAATTTTATTTGCATTAAATATTAAAAATAAATACTCTATTTTAAAATAATATTCAAGAGACTATGGATAAATTATGTTATGTTCTATATTAATAGATAAATTAACACTTTTAATTAACATTTATGCAAAATATATAACACAATTCCAAGTATTTAAGCCATGACATTTAAATGTTTAATTCACACATTACATTTTTATAGAATATCTTCATCTAAAATAGTATGAATGGATAAGATAAGACTTATTTGTATAGTTAACTCAATTATGTAAGGTATTAATTTCTTATCCAACAGGAATATACATAAAAATTTACATGTGTAGTGTATATGTCAACTATAAATCCTTGTACATCAATACGACACAACCCAATGCCTTTGCCACCAAACCAATCACCATGCATCACCATATGCAGATAGCCATTCAAAATAAATGAGTGATAATGGATGTCAATAATTGGATACCGAGACATAATGCACATTCCTGATCCCAACATGCCACTTAAAAGGAATACAAACAAATATCAATATTTAATTTTTCATATTAATTAATAATTATTTTTCCTATATTAGTAAAATTTTAGATTGTAATCAATGGCAGCTAAGTTCCTAACTACTCACTATTCATAAGACATTTTCACAAAAATTAATAAATTATTTTTGTTAGACTTTTATCATTAAGAATTTGATTAGCATAAAAACTCTATGACATTGATTATTTTTATCATGTTGATAAATTTATATCTTTGATAGTTGGTGACTACTAACTTTGTTCTCTATATCTCTGATTTCATATTAACTTTTTATTATAGACCTATTTTAACTGAAACCTTGAATGAATATAAAAACTAGGTAGTAATAAGTTTTTACTAGTATGAAATCAATGTAATGTAATATCAATAAATTAGCCAAGTTTACCTAACATGATGGTTATATTGTTTCTATATTGAAGCCATCTCACCTGTTGAAATAATGTATATATTTAAACACAGGTTCACAAGATTTCTTTAAATATCTCCAATCATTTTCGCACCACAATTCTTGAAGACACACAATGTCATATTCACTGTTAGTCAATCTGTCGACTAATGCCTTTACTCTTCCATCGCGATTTTTCGAAAAAAATCTTAAGCCCCTGAAATTATACTTCTATTAGTAACAGAACATATTTTTTTTATAGTTGTACACAAACACTTACCATATATTTAATGTAAACACACTCAATTTCATTTTACTTAAATTTAAAAATATTTATAAAAAACTATAGATTAAAAATAAGATTTAAATAAAATAATAAATTTAGTCGTCTCAATAACAGCTGTAGCCTGTAACAGAGCAAACTTCTTTACTTAAAGCCTGTAACTATTACTATGCAGAACAAATTTCATCTATTCCGTTCTGTGCTATTACTCCACACTCCACAGTCGACTTCAACAAACAACAAAGTCAAACAGTATAATCACCATTCACTAATCTTCTTACTGCTATCTGTCTATCCAACTATTCTAATTTAAAACTGGTCTATGCGATAGATATCAGTAATTTCTAATTTGTTAATATTAATATTGCCTTTCAAGAAAATTGCATTTTATAAATTTAGATTGCGCCGATTTACAAAAGTCAATGAAAGATAAGTCGTTACACTCGTTACTCGTTGGGTGAAAATATTTTACTTAAAAATTGAAGTTTAACACAATCGGTTTTAGACGTGCAAGATATCTTTGACTACTGGCTACTGCACCAAGTACAAACTGCAAACGTTGAACGTTCTGTGATCGTAATAACACTTGAGCAGATACTTATAGATAGTAGATGGTATATTGGTATGGTTACGCAACGGCATAATAATTATTATCGTGAGCCATGTAGAGAAGATAAGGTGAAACTACTCTCGTATCTATCAGTGAACGTGACACATGGCGCGGCAGCTTGTTGATTTAAAATTTGAAACCAGAGTACGCCACTATTCATTTGTCCGATGGCCGGTTTCTATACCAGTTGTAATGGAGATTTACGTTTAACTTTTATTTATTTAAATGTATTATACTTATATTAATAGCATAACAGTCATCAATCTACATTATAACGTCACAGATTTTATAAATTATTTAAATTTACAAAGGTTTTGGAATCATTAAATAGGTTATAGTATTAGGTTATTCTTATTAAGAATTATTTAGATACTATGTAAAACATGTAATAATATTAATAAGCATTTAACTTATTATCTCATTAATCATTGTGAACTGAGTGATCTAAATAAAATCGTTTATTCATATGATATTATTTTATATTCATAATTAATATGTTTATTTATTCATTGACGAATATTATTAATTATTATGTACAAAAGGGGAATAAGTTATATTATTATTCTATTATGGTCATGGATTCCGAAATTCCGTTGATTATAAGAACTATAGACAAAGTGCAGGTACTTTTAAATTGTGTATCTGAGTTTGTAGTTACCTATAATTGTTACAAAAATAAAATATAATCATATTAATAATATTCTTGAAAGCTCGACTAAATCGAGGGTATGTGACTGTGTAGGACAGTACCTATATGACGTAGATTACTATATACACTACTAATCTACTATACTATCATTGATCCTTATGACCTTATGGCTTATAGTTTATAACTTATAACCAACGATAGATCAACGGTAACTAAAATGGATTGGTAAATAGGTATACACGTGAGCCTTAGCTTGATTGAGAAAGGGCATACTAGAGTTTTAACTGTCTTAAGGTTCAACTTTTACCGCTTTCATATATGATTTCATAGTGTTGTATCATTGTATATATCTAAGATTAATGTACCCCCTCTTTTATTTCCATGCTAATCGTATTTTATACAGAAAAATCGAGCTCTGTAAATATTTATTATTTAATATTTGGGATTGGTTGTAATATTAAACAGAAGATTTTTATCAAAAATATCGAATCTATTAAGCAATATTTCTGGTCATTGAAGATCGAAGTTACACTAATCACTAATTTGAATAGGCAGAGTAGCATTAGGTATGTATCTTGTAGTCATGTACCAATTGTACCTATAAGATGTACGCAGAAATTAGTGAAGTAAAAACAATACAAATTACAAACAGTGAAATGTTAATGCCGTAAAAAAAATACATCGTTTTTTCAATCATTGTGAAATGTAATTCTATCCGACCGTGTAAATAGGTAGGTAATCTTTATAGAATTTAGTATAAGTATACATATATTGACCGTGTAAATAGGTAGGTAATCATAATAGGATTTAGGAGGTGTACATATATTTTTTGTTATTCCAATGATATAATATAATCTTTATAGTAGAGCTCTCGAATCAGTTTTTTTAAATAAGTGAAATATGAATGCATCTATTGCGTGATGAAGCACTCCGCCATTCCAGAGTTTTCTGAAGATGTAACCAATCCATCCTTCTCATTCCATCTCAGATCTGGGTAAACACATTATAAAAATAAATCAAACATTTTACCATAATAATGGTTCAAATTATTTTTCAAGCCCAGATAATATAAATATCAGATAAAATTGATCAAAAGTAAGATGTTATTATTTTTTATTTACATTATTCACACATTTATACATATATTTTATGATATACATTTTGGGCACTCGTCTAGTATGCTACCTACTGGTACTTTGTTGGTGTAGTAAAATAATTATTATTATACACTATAAATTATTTTTACATCGTCCCAGAAAACTTCTAATAAGTCGTGTTGCGTATTAATTGACTACCACAATTCAGACAACATAAATCAAAATGCCTCATCTGTGAACGTACCTTAATGTGATAAATGATAATGATTGTTATGGTTATATGTTATGTGTATGTCTATATATGTCTTATACAGTTATACTTTTGTTTGCCTAACTATTAGATTAGATTATTATATATTATAAAATGTATCGAAAAAGCAAGTTTTACAGCACACAAAAAAAGTACATGCGGTAAATTATATTTATCAATCTACTAAAAGTTTTATTTGACATCAAAAATAATTTTTCTAATTCCAGTCTACGTTTGGCAGGTGTCACGAGTTTAAATCTTTCAATTAAATCGTCGTAATTTATGTTGTTGTTCATTTGCTGTTGAATAAATGTTTTTATTTATTGAATCCAGAGTTTGTTGACTCATTGCGATTGTGCTCATTGGTTTGATTTCACAAAGGTTAATTTTGAAAATGCTCGCTCACAAGAGCAACTTGTTACGGGTAAAGTGCTAAAAAATACAAAAACTTAAAATATTCCAAAAACATATTTTTTTGACTATTCTGATTTAGAAAATGATCCAATTAAATATAGTTTTCGTTTAATTTGTAAGAAAAAAAATTTCAAATTCTCAAAATTCTGCGAGAATTTTTTCGCACCCGTAAACACGCCTATGAGTATACCAATATACTACATAAATATTATAGGAATAAGAACAAAACTGTACTTGTATAACACTATTACACTGTGTAGTAGAGGTAGTTCCGCGCCAAACACATTTCTAAATTAATCAACCAAAAACAAAGACCGAGAAAAGAAACGACGACGGGGCCTTTATCGACAACCATCCCGCGAGGACCCTTTGTAGAGTTCATATTGTGTGTCAGAACAGTGCACATGACTTCTCACCGGGTATCGCATTGATGTAAAGGAGCGCGCGCGGGCCACCGAGGTAGAAAAATTACACTTGAAAACACACACACATGTTATAATAACAGACGAACGGGGTAGATGATGGTTATAATGATAATAATTGTTATGGGAAAATAATACAATTACGACGAGACGTAGTCGTCATCACCGTCACACCCCCGGCCGCGGCACGTCTGACGTTCCAGCCGTAGAGGTATAATGTCCACACCTGCCGACCGGCGACCCATTGGTTCCCAGGATGTGGAGCTCAAGGTTCCGGGCGGCGGGAAAGAAGAAAAAACGAACCGTCGAGCCGGGTCGTCGGCGAGCGGCCGCGTTCAAAACGCGACCCGGTCGACTACAGCGGCGGCGGCGGCGGCGACGATCGGGACGTGACTGTCGGGCGGAAACCGAAAGAGCCTGAAAAGTCGGGGAGCAGGAGAGCTATAGTTTTGCCGGCGCTCGTTTCTTTGTGGACGCGTGCGTGCCCCGCCAATGCGCGTTCCTATAATAGTAATAATAATAATAATAATAATAATAATAAGCGGCCCCGGCGCGGCGTGCCTTCTCGCCGCCGACAACCAGTTTTTGGGTTCAACAAGTTTGTCCGAACGGCGTGCGTGTACAGGGAGCGCGTGCGTGCGCGTGTGTACGCCGTCCGTACGTGTGCGTCTATCTCTCTCTCGCTCCCGAGCACCGCGCCGCCGAACGCTGCGCGCTCTCCCACCGCAAACGGGGCCGACGACGCCGCGTGACCGTTGCCGCCACTGCTGACTAGGCAACCGACTCGCTAGTAGTGGCGTGTGTGTACGACGGCTGCGACGCGTATTTTTCGATTTTTTTTCTTTCCATTCCTTCTTCCTTTTACCCCAATCCCGTTCGGTCCGTCGGAATTCCAGGCAGTGCGTGCGCGCGCGCGTGTGTGTGTGTGTGTGTACTACAATAATATAACGAACGTTTCGTGTGCGCGCGTGTTCTCGAGCCCGCACGGAATAGAATCGTTTTGGTCTTAACGTATTTTCAAATAATATCGTTGTACCCGGATTGCGCGCGCGTGCCGTTGTTTTTCGAGTGCCCGCGGTGTCGTCGTCGTCGTAGAATATTACCGTTGTGTCGTCCGCCGCGATACGGTACACTCGGTGTTATTGTGCGCTGCCGGAGTGCGTGCGGGGAGAGAGCGCGCTGGATTACCGATCGCCGCGTCATGTTGTCGCCGGTGAACGTCGCTCGGAACGGTAAGTCCGTTACGATTGATCGGGGGGCCGCAGGGAACGCGCGTACCATTACGGTCCAGACTCCAGGGACCGCGGCGGCGCGATGCGAATACGCGGCGGCGCGGTGTTTGGCGGAACAATTTGCATCGGTTTTCGGACGGGCGCGGTGGGTATTCCGCGGGCGCGCGTGCGCCGGGTACGATGCAGGAATGCGAACGCGGTTTGCCGCCCGCTAGAAAATAATATCGTAGCCGCCGCCGCCGACCGGCTGCCCAGAATTCCAAACACTAGTAATTGCATTCTCTGTGACAAGGTTGATGACTCGTGAGTGCGCGCGTGTGTTCGGCGCGCGCGGTAGCAACACACTAGTGCCCCGAGGCTGTGCAGTGTATTAATCGTAATCGTGTATGTTAATCCGCGGTAATATTCCAGGCAGTTTTTCGCCAAGAATGTTGCACCCGTCGGTATCATTTTCCCCCGTTCGGAAAACCGTAATCTTACTCAACACCAGCTACCACCAGCCACTCATCCTGCCGACGGGTTTTTTTTTTCCCCCGCCGAGCGTAGTAGTAACGCTTTTGAAAAACGTTTCACGCTCACCATCGCGCGCGCGGCTTTTAGTTTTTAATTACGAATGCGTGTTGCCCGTCGCTCTTTTCAACTACTGACGACTGGAGACTTCAAACATTTTCGCCGGTCGATAGCATCTTGTTACCGATGGTTTTCCGCGTCTTCTACGATTAACACATTTACCCAACAGTTTACCTACAATAATGTGGAATCTGAGTAACTGTGGTTAACGCTTTTGGGACAATGATATTATGTAGTTTTATAATATTCGAAAATATAAAAAACTACTCGTTTCGTACACACTACACGCATTCCTCAAGTTACAACCTTCACAAAGGAAATATATTTCTTGTATTACCTATTTTACAGTAGGTACGTGCATTTTACAATTGGTCCATTTCTTGGGAACACACTGGTGTCATTGCTCGTATATGATGAATGGGGGTTTTCATTTACTAACAATAAAATATACAATAAGTTTCTTACGAAAAGTACAAAAATAATATTACAACAGATAGTATCAATGGTATATGCAGTATGCACACACAATACTCGGTATTTAATAGCATGAAGGTATGAAATTATTTTTTTCATAAAATACTAAAAGGTGGTTAGTGATACCTGATTTCTTCCGTTCTGTGATGATAATATAGGATAAAATTCTACTACATTGAAAAAGTGATGTGCTGGAGCCGGGGTACATATTTTTATGGCAGAAATTAGCTGAAATTTATTACGGGCTAACAATAAGACGTCATATTATTGGTGTTACTATACTCGACGGCGATCTTAAAAACCTTTGAGGCCAACGATTTTTTGTTGTAGAAGAACCCAGTCACTGATAGCATTTGGAATCGTTTACTAATTTTGTAATTTCCGGTGTTAGGTAACTCCTGTCATAATTGCAATAAAAATTGAGGACAATCACCATCCATACCACTTTAAAATGACGGATATGCCTCAGTTTAAGTCCTTTGTCACACCACTGACTACTCATTGAGTTAGGCATAAATGTTATAATACAATACTTGTTGGTTTAAAGTTTGAACAAAATTAACATATTATTTAAACACTATAAGTATAACCATGCCCAAAATAAATCATAGTAAACTTATGAAAATCCTTATTTCCCAAGCCAATAAAGAGGATAATTATTCTGTAAACATTTAATTAAGTATTAAACGTATTTATGTACACAAAAATATGTATTCCATATAATGATAATTGATAAGTAACTAAAATATTCTGTTTAGTTATAAGTTATTACTGTTATAAATTATTGATTTATGATATAAATAAAAAAAAATATGAAATAAACTTATAATATAATTATTAATAAGTAATAACTAATAAATAATAAAAATTATTAGTGAAAATGACAATTATAGCTTTATCGGAAGTATTTTATAATTAAATTGTATTATTTATCATTACTTTATTTTATTGACAGTCGAAATGTTATATTCTATTTATAAGACCATTTAATTAAATTGAAAAATATACTGTTTAATAATTAGATTATCAAAACCAAAATGTATTATACAAAGCGTAAAATAGACGCTATCTAAAATAAAACTGCGACCCTATTGCAATCTTAAAATATAAAATGGCGGTATGCAATATTGCGTTAGTACATGTGTTTCAACTTACGGATAAAGGTAATTTGGTGTTGTTACTGTGTCCCTTGAGCTAGAAAATAGTATTATTTTTAACTATGCTTTATGCAAATATACTATAATATTTATAACTGAACGAATTTACATAATTAAAGAAAAGTAATATTCTAGTTTCTTTACAGTTTTATAAAATGAATTTATAATGTATACTTTTATTATTTTAATATTATTTATTACATATTTTATTTATGGTATAAAATATAATAGGTCATACTTAAATTATGCATCCATAAACTTGGAAGATTGACAAAAAAATTCGAATAGGTACTTTTATGGTTATTAAACCGATCCGTAACTAACGTAAGAATTGTACGAATACACGTAAGAACATATTTCGTTTTTCAACAGTCGAGGAACTTGCAAATATTATATTTTATAAAGAACGAATATTTTGATTAGTAAAGAAGAAAATATAAATACGAGTATAACCACATACATAAAACGGCAGTAGAATAAGTGTAACTTTACATTTTTGAATTTGAGTACGTAATTAAATAATTTTAATAAGTCATATTTAAATAATAAATGTCTTCGATTGTTGTTATTACTATGTTTTTTGTTATGGATATCGAGAATTATATACCGAGTACTACCGACCACCTTATCTATTTATTGATTTTTGGATTCTCTGAACCTTTATTTTGGAGTAATTTCTATTTTCTCGGTGATACTCTATTATTGGTTCTAAAAATTGTTAATACTACCATTGATTATAAATACTACAATAGTATTTATAATCAATGATACTACGATTGATCGTTTTAAAATATAGTATATTCATGTTGTATAGCTTATCGTTGTAATAATAATATGTTCCTAATTATGTATTACTACAATAACTATTAATTGTAATGATATACATCAAATAATAGAGTTGAAAATTGACTATTATTAACAAATTGTTTATCATATATTTATAGCTACGGTAATTTATATTGCATAGACGCATAGTACGAAAAAACATTTTTTTTACGCCAACACAAATTATTTATGGCTGTAATTACGAATGTTTATAATATAGTACGAAATGTGTTCCAAATCAATAAATCACCAAACCATAAAGGTAGTTTCATTGATTTTTTTCAAGGGTCTTACAATTTCTGGTGATACCGAATTAAATATAAATTTTATTATGGAACCATACGGGTGGGATTCGTGGAGGATTACTAAGTAATTTTCTATAAACCACTCGTGTTTTACATATTACAGACTATAGTAAATTATTATTAAATTATTTAGATAACAATGATAATATAGGTAGTTTGTTTTATTAATAGCAAATTAAGTATAAGTTATAACAGGTCTTATAAAATAAACTGAGTATTTCAATTTAAATTTATTATATACAGAAAATAATTGTACTTATTTATGTGTATATTTTCGTGATGTTTTTATCAATTTTTTAAAAAGTAATTAGTAATTACTAAGCCTTCAAGTAGTATACATTTTTAGCGTTAAATTTAAGCCTTGGGATTTGGGAGACTTGATTATAGTTATTTACATAATACACGGTATTACATTACAAATTACAATACAAAGAGAGAAATATATAAATCATATGGGTGGAGGACCAGAGAGTAGTTTTCAAAACGGAAAAAATTAAATAAATATTAAATAATACAATCATGTTAATTAATGCGTTTTTAAACTATGTAATACAATAACGACTTTTATCTCATTACACAAATCAACTGAAATAAAGCTTAATAAAGAAGATAATAACATTTATAAAATTATACTTTGTTTATTTATAACCACAATACCAATGACGTAAAGCCCAGTTGATTTTTACTGGAGAGGGGGCAGAGTGGAACATATTTTACTCTTGGTAATTATAAAATTAACAAAGTCAAACTCACAGTAAGTCATCTAGGAGGACATTTCTTCTCGTAGTATAGTTCGCTTAAATTCCAGTTTATAATACTCTATATATTACTATAATATAATAATTAATAACCAATGTATTAAAAATGTATGCGAGTTGAAAAAAATATTGTTACTTTCGTGAAAAATATTCTATAGACTGCTTGTAAGTAGTTATAAACAAAAATGAAAATGTGCGATTTTAAAAAGTGTCGCTTACAATAATTTGTGTTCTTATAATCTTATTTTTATTAAAATGTAAGCATATTTTGATGTTTACATTGAAATGGTGATTAGATTACTAAATTAATTCTTAAAATATTATTTATTTATTATAATATGTAGTTTGGTAGTTACTAATTTTATTTTACCCAAACCATTGTCATATTATTTAGGTTGGATTTTGTAAACTAGGTATTTATTATTTAGAGCAATTGATTGTGTAATATTTATATTTTATTTGATAAACCTATTACCTATTATTTTTGGTGGTTTTAAGAAATAATTTCCATCAACAGTTCCATAAATTTGTTATTTATTTATATTTATGATTAAAATGATTTTTAAAAATAATTTAATTGTTTTTATACAAAAATTGTATTTTATGTCTAATTATTACGATGTTTTAACATGGATAAACATTATTTTGCTATGCATCAGTGGTTATTAATGTAGTGTGTTAAAGATAAAATTAAAAATAGCCATTTTTTACGTTCTCAAAATATGTTAAATTCTTGATTTTGGAATTATTGGGGCTTTGGAATCGAATAAAAAAATGAAGCTATCCAAATACTTGTTTTAACGAAGAAATAAAATTATAAAACAACTAAACTGAATTTTTTACGTAAAAATATCGATATTTTTGTGATGTGTTTTGTTTTGAGAAATATTATTTAGAACAAAAAAAAAAAATTACTAAGTTTTTGGTGAACTGTTTTTACTGAAATAGTTTGAGTGTTTGACTTGTTCGACATCCAGCTTTGTAGAACATTGAATTATGGAGAAAAACCTTAATAAAAACTCGGTTTAATGATAAGTATATTTTATTGTTAAAGTTCAAAATATTTTTTTAAGTGCTTACTGCTTAGCATAAGGTTATACATTTATGATGGTAGCAATACAATTATAATACATATGAATATTTTGTATCAAACGATTTTATTCAGAATTGTGTAAGAGATTATAATAGAGGTAATAGAAAAAGAGAGGTAATAGATTTGATTGTAATTATTTACTTTTAAATACGAATCTATTTAAATTGTCTCTACCAGGTACGATATATTACGATATTAAAGTATTGAATAGTACATTTAACAATAAAATTTATTGAGTCATTTAATGAGTTTCATCAAAAGTTATAGTAATGAGATGTAGCTATTTTGGTATATTTAGACAAACATCGTTTTAAAATGTTTATGGAAGTGTGTGGGTTATATTTATTAGAATTTACAACTGATTGGACTGTGTCCCAAATTTAAATGGATACTCGTCATTCATTCATTCATTCATTAATTTGACATATCAGAAATATTTCGAGATTTGATGTATAATTTGGCAAATACCCTGATACACACGCACGAGTATATTTATATAAAATGCATTACATTTTTGTTAGGTATATTGAATTAATAAAAATAATAACTCATAGATAATTTTTTATAAATATCAAAATTATTACATGTGTAGTACTTTTCAAATTAGCGTACAATTAAATGTTATGTTTACTTATCGCTAGTCGTTGAGTAGGATGGGAGGACACACTTTGCATGCATGTCTCTCCACATGGCACATATTATATCTTTATACGACCTTGTGTTTGGTGTTTTATAAATATATTTTAACGTTACACCTATATATTTATTTGGAATGACGAGTATCACTGAATAACACGGATGTTTATTACTTAAATTAGAATTGGTTTCCATTTTAAATGACGAATTATTTAAATACGCACATTCTGTATGAGATATAAGAGTTTTTGTAAATGTATAATTACACATGTTGTATGTACGTTAGGTGCATTTAGTTATTTGATATATAACTAATGTTCATTAAACCTACTTATGTATGAAGAGTTAGAAAATAATACAAGTTTAAGTTAATTAAACACTGAGAAATAGCAAAGAATTACAAAGTAATACAAGTTACATTTTTTCATCGAAATAATTTTAAATGTATTTTATAATTATTAGATAAAAGTTTGAAATAAATCTACCTATTTCATAAAAAATGTTAAATTATTGCTGGTACTAAAATGTGTTAACAAATTTGTAACGTAATTTGTGCCTTGTATTGTAATTTTAACTATAATTATTTATAAAATACCGAATAAAATAAATAGATAGTTATAACTTATAACAAAATACGTGATATTTTAACTTTGTTATAAACTTATAACATTTCCGTCGACAATATAAGAAGAGAGTACCTATATGAGAAAATAAGTATATCCTCATTGTATCGTTAAATTTGAATTTTTCATTGACCTAAATATTGGAAACAAAAGCGAATGCAATTAATATTAAAGTCTGGCGTACTTCAATGAGCACTACACTGTTACAAGTTAAGTTTGTTATACCGTATACTACATTTAAATATCTGTATACATTTTAGTATACGCGTTTAAAAAACATTCAGATTTCAACGTCTGTGCTTGATAGGTATTTTATTTTATAAATTATGCCAACCAAACATTTTCATGTTAAAGAGAAGAAAATAACACTTATTAAGCGTAGAGTGTCCTGTTTCCTGGTAGTTTGACACAGTAAATATAATCATATTTTTTTTAAATTTAAAATGTGAGGATACAATGTAACATGAATACTAAGATAGGTACATACAATTAGTAAATAATATAACTAATTTTCTCCTTATTTATATTTAGTCGCTGTGGTGTAAAATAATTATATGTTATGTAAGTACACGTTTCTAACATTATTTTTGAAATTAAAATAAATACATTGGGAATAATAATTCCATTATTAATAGAAAGATAATAAGTTATTACTAATAACACTGATTTTTCATTACTATACATTTCGTTTTATATATTTTTCATAATACAGGTATTTTGTTGCATTATATACTTACATTGATATTTTGATATTGACTATTGTGCAGTTTAGTGTACTATAGTGTGTGCTACATCGATCTACCAATTTAGTTTGTTTATTTATGAATAATCACATAAATATTTATCGGTTTATTTTATAGTTGGACGGTAAATACCACCAATGTAATGTTTGTTAAGCTAATAATCGTTGACAAATTACGGTAGATGACGAATACGTTTTTTAAAACACTCGATTCAGTGTTGTCGTTGCGCACTGGTTTATCGTAGAAAGGAGCTTTTGTGATTTTTAATTTCTATATCCAATTGTCACAATGAAATCGTATTCAATATACGTGTATAATGGGTATTGCGTCATGTTAGTCCTTATTCGAGACCCGACAATTATTGTTGTACTTATAAGACAATCTTAGCGTACAGGCCGTATATGAATGCACCTCGGGTACAGACGCCGCGGCGGCGTGGACACAACTTTTTTTTCCAAGTAGCTGTCGACTTTCCTTTTTTTCTCCGATTTATCCACGTTTCTCTTCGAGTTGGTCAAATATAATTTCGCGCATTCTTAAAAAAAAACGTGCGTCGTCGTTCATATCTCGAATCCGATCACGTTCCGTGCAAGGATTATAGATGTAGATGTACCATCTATATCATCTATACATACAAAATATACTATTATACTACCGTTGGAGAAACCTCACCATTTCTATGTTTGTCAGTGGTTATGGACACCACGGTGACGACGACGACGACGACGGCGGCGACGACAAAACACAACAAGTGTATGTAGGCCATAACATTTGGACGCATGTGCGGACCTCTACCCACACTCGGTTCCTCTTTTTTTCGCGCGCGCGCAAGACCCTTTTCCACCGCTACGGCAACGCACGGGAAATCTCTCGCACGGCCACAGCAGTACAGTACAGTCGATCAGTGCATTTTCCGATGCGCCGCGCGTCGGGCAAACCGGAGCGATTCGCTCGCCGAAACGTTTCGCGCTTCAGTTTTTCCGTCCGTCGCACGGTCCCGTGTTAATAAGCCCGTGTGTTTTTCTTTTTACTCGTTCATTTCCACACCGGTTCTCCTGCCCGGCGTGGTCTCTTCGTACCTCGACGTCCCTGCGGTCGTCCGACAACCCGGCCCGCGCACCGGAGTGCACGCGCGAACCCCGACGGCAATGCGCCCCGCGACGTGGGGGGCAGTCGCTCGTTCGGACGTCGCGTGACCCGCATCACCGCGTCGTTATATGTTTGGCGCGGCGGCGGTGTCGTCGGCCGTTGGTGCTGCCGCTCGGCGTAGCGCCCGACCCGTGATGAGGAGGATATCGCGCACGGCGGTGGCGTAGTTTGTTGTTTCGTCGTCCCGCGCCCACAGCGTCTAACGGTCGGCCGGCTGCTGCGGACAGACGAAAACGGACCCGTCGTCGTCGTCCCGGAGTGGTCACACGACATTCCATCAACGTAACGCCGCCGTGCACAGAGGAGTAGGGTGTCGTTGCGCCAACGATGTTTCCCTGTTTTTGGAATTTCTGGTCGTGGTGAGTGGGTATACTAGTAGTGGATCGCGTTAGTGTGTCACACGCACGCACGCACACGACTGCCGCGTATACGTATAGTGCGCACCGTGTCGTTTGTTATTAGCGAGTGCCACGGGAAGAAGTAATACGCCGTGAAAAAAATGAATAAATAAATAATCTAACGCACGGTAAATGGGTATAACGCATGAATGGGCGCCAAGGTGTCGGCGAAGTACGCGAAACGTAAACGAGAACCAAACCGGGGCATGCGTTGGTCCAATCGATATAATTACGTGGTCTTAGCACCAGCCATGTTCAACGTGTACACGCCGCGGCGTTGCGTAGGGTGGTTTTTTACCTGTGCTCGCCATCTCCGTTTTTCGCCTTAAAAACGCTGAGATATGAATTTTTTTTTCGCGTTCTGGTCACCGATAAAACCTGTATGTTTACGACTTTCCCCCCCCCCGGGACTCAAGGGCGTCCTGTGGTTGTGCGAGCTTTTTTTCAAATGGATAATATTGTTCGGTTCATTTTTCTGAAATGTTTGATGTGACGTAGTCAAGATACTTTCGGAATTATTCAAATTTAAAATTGCGCGTGAAAAGTTTAAAATTCGCTTTATCTCGAATCCATTAGCAAATACTAATTGTTCGGTATTTATAAAACTATATTCCTAATCTACTCGCTCAAAGAAATACCGCGGTGAAAAAAGGGTGTTTCCATTTGAAAAAAATAGTTTCTGTCACCACAAGACATCCCGAAGGTGAAAGAAAAAATGATAGTTATTATAGCTTTTATGGTAACTTGAACAAAAAAAATCCAAATTTAACAATTTTAATGCCAAAATTAGGGGTGAGCATGGTTTAAAAACCACTATATGTATAGTAATAATATTTTTAGGTGTAATAAACTTCTAACTTGTTTATTATTACATTATAATCGTATATATGGTATACTCAGACGCAGCGAATTACGGACAAATCGTTTCAATTTCAATGATATACTATTATTCGATTGCTTGTTATATATTATTGTTTCGGATAAAACGACGTGTAACCGTTCAAAAAAGTCGGAACTTTATACGATTTCCGTAGAGACGTTTTTAAACATGAGGCTGCAATTGTTTCAAATGTTGTGGTATCAGTTATTACTTATTAGTTATTATACTGCTGTTACTAGTAACTCTTCAATAATAATTATATATCTTAAACTCTGAACGAAACGACGAAACTTATGTGTTGTTACGTATTGATTTTACGGCGATGTTTCTTTTTCGTCGAAATTGTTTGGCATGGAAATCGATCTTGTGCGTGACACTCGAAAAACCGCATTACGGGCGAGCCAAGACTTGCGAGGAAAACTAAAAAAATGAATACTTGGAATCGTTTGATGGTGACTAATTGATATTTTAATACGTCTTGTTTCAAACGAAAATGATGACTTTTATTAACATTTGTTCAATTATTTTTAGTACGTCTCACGTTCGCAGTAACGTAAATCTTACAAATAGATTATCCCCCAATTCCTGGCTACGTTCCTGACAAGGATTAACTAAATATAATTTTAGAGGTGTATAATAAAAGGCGTAAATTATATATACCATTGTCAGTCTAATACAATTAATTGCCGACATTATTAAACTGATGCACATCACACACGTGTAAACTTAAATATTAATGTTTTTCGATTTTACGCTGTCATTATTGATATTTGTTTTACATAATTACTAAAATCATTTTTGAAGGTAGTTTCTTCTAACTTAAAACAACCGTATATATATTTTAACTCACCAAATTTTTTTGTTTTAGATAATTTGTTTAGCTTTACCTTAAACAAGAGTATTAAATAAATAAATAAGTATGTAATTAATGTACATGTAAATTGAATATTTTATTTGAATTTCAAATTTGAAGCTCGAAAAAATATAATATAAATAGGTATAACTTAAAATATTGCTAAAAATATTATTTTTTCTGGAAGATGTTACTGTTGGTATTTTATTCCAAATGTATATGTGTATACAAGTGAAAATATGTGCAAATTATCGTCCTGTTAGGGTAGAAACTCCCTAGTCTCACTAAAGGGTCGTTATAAAGGGGTCTTTTTGTGCGCACCCTTGTTTGTATTCGACGAAGCCTAATATTTTTAGAACTAGAAACATCAGCATGTGTGAGGCAAACGAACGCCCGCCCGTAATATAATACGATTGGAAACCCCTGGGTTTTCAGTTTTCTTTTGGATCCCTTTATAATGAATCTTGAATTCATCTTTTGAATATTTTAGTGCATATATTATTAAGTGAATCTTACAAAAACAGAAAATTCCAATTCACATAAACAATAATGAATATATTTACTTCAAATCTTGATACAATGATTTCATATAGGATATTTACAAATACGTTTATTAAATATTATGATTATGAGATAATCCATTATTGATTATTCAGAGAAAATAATGTATTGTGAACTGTGTATTATAATAAATTATGAATAACACTGCCTAAATGTGTGTTCGATTAGTAATCAAAATAATACGATTTATAACAACAATTTAAACTTAACGAAATTAAATACGTCAATACAGTTTTTTAAGTAATGATTAGGCGATACTTATGATTAATTACTAATTCATTCAGTTAAATTTGTTTATTATTCATGCCCTCACAAATTCACGTAAAAAAATGTGTGCTTACAGGTCGGGTTTACATAATAGGTATTATATTTATAGTGGGGAGATTATTTTTAGTAAAATTGTAATCGGAAGATTTTAATTGATAGTAGTAAATAGTAATGAATTTATGTTTTTCGTATAATATTCATGTTTATAATAAAAACTTAAAATTGTTATAGTTGTACTTAACTAATTATTGAAAAATTGCAGGGTAGAACCGGCTACAACGTCGGCAAATCCAGCAGTTGTTACTATGGCTACTTTAAAAAAGGTAAGGAAATAAACTACTTTGATATTTTAAATGTTATGTTGATAAAATAATTTCTATTATGGTTAAAAACAAATATTGCGTGTATATAATAACTCATTAAAAATATCCAGACTAATTCATAAGTAAAATAACTATAATTTATTCAGAGTTTAAACAATGGTATCCGGTATATAGGTTTTATCCTTAATTTTTAGTCACATTAAATTAATCAAAAGAAATAATGTTAGCGCATGAACAGAATACCTAAATGTGAACTGTGTATGTCTAAAATCTGAATGTAGTGGAAAATAAGAATTTATAATAAATAATAAAGAATATATTCAACCTAAGAAAGGTGACCTTGTACCTTCAGAAAACGTGACCACCTGTTATGATGGTTATTAAAAAAACATCATGACATGTACACTTTTTTTTTCTCGTCTAAAGAAAAAAATCCTAGGATATTGTAACAATTCACTGAACCATGATTTCTATGTAGGTACTATGAGTTTTGGTCCATTAAATCATTGTGGACAGTATATAGTTGATGCATTTTTGTATATTTTACCATCTAGTAAACTAGTTTTTATAAATCTCGAATTGATATATCTTTGATATATTATAATATATGTATTATGTTACATCATTTAGGATATTATTTTTAAACCAGTCAAATTTACATTGCTCAAACCATATTAAAAATAAATTTACTTATACCAATATACCCTCATACATTCTAAACCTAATGATTTTTTTTCGTACTAAATTTTTAATTTATAACAGACATACCTTCCTATGAGGATGAATAATAGTAAAAAACCATTCATTTAGTTTTAAATTTTAAGTTTGAAGTGGAATTTTTATTTTTGTCCAAACCTTAAACATTCTTAAGAAGATATTCTGGAGTATTTTTACAAATAAAATACCAATTCCTGAACCTATTCGTTTTGGGTGTTATCTAGTATAGAAAATAATATTATATTATAGGTATTAATGTTTTATTATCACACTTTTTTCTATTCAATATATTTAATTAAGTTAAAAAAAAAAAATTAAATCCAAGTTATTAAGAATAAACTGACATGTGGCTTTTGATCATATTAATAAATAATAATTATACCTAGCATATTTTTTAAATAATAATATGTTATATTTTTAGAACTCTGTTGTGGTCACTCAACCTATGAGAAGAGCTATGATTGGATCTAGTCCCCTTAAGTCACCTCTTATCAAAAGACCTCCATCGGCTTCTGTTACATTACAAGGTTGGCTTTTCAAGCAAGGAAGTGAAGGTTTAATGTTATGGAAGAAACGATGGTTTGTTCTATCTGAATACTGTCTATTTTATTATAAGAGTGAGTTATTAATCTTATTCTTAATGAAAATGATGAGTTATTAATTTATTATTATTGTTATTATTATTATTATCATGATGTAGATGAAGAAGAAGAAAAACTTTTAGGTTCTATATTGTTACCTTCATACAAAATATCGCCATGCTGTCCTTCGGAAGATAAAGTTTACAGAAAATTTAGTTTTAAAGCTGAGCATGATAATATGAGAACGTATTATTTTGCAGCAGATACCAGAGAACTAATGGTTCAGTGGATGAATGCTTTGAGCTTAGCATCAATTCTCCAACAAAATAATGGGTTATTATAAAAATTTAATTAGACTAAATTATTAATTTTTTCTTATAAAAATTATGTTTTTTATAATAGATATAACGAACGAAACAACATTAAACGATCCCAATATATCAATCAACTAGATGATATGGATTCCGGTTTCTTAAGTTCGTCCTTCTATTCAACACCAAGATCATACTACAACAATGATTTGTCATACAAAGCTCAAAACAATCAAATTGCTCAACCTCTTTATGCCAATGCACCTCCAAAGCCTAGACGTGTCACTGAACCACACGAAGATCATCCTCAAATTGCTCAACCTCAATACAAGCCATTAAAACTAGTCCAAAATTTAAATAGGTCTCAATTAAATAATTCTGAACGTAGAACACCTGATACATATGGGCGTCATGATGTAAAGTACTCTAATCATAGTGAGTATGAAGAAGTTATTGATGAATATGTACCAAGCCCAGTTAAATATAGAGAAAAGAAATATTCGTACAGACCTCATAGTGCTGATTTCTTAGAATATGATGTAAGACGTGCTTATCAAACACCAACTCCAAGCACTAATTCTTCTTATAAGTCCCCTGAATATTATAATACAGTAGTAAAAAATAGCAAAAGACCCAAATCCAGTTTAGATTTTATTGATAATTCAGATAGTTACTGGTCAGAGAATGCATATGCAGAAAAAATGAGACAAGCTTCTCAAAGTTTAAGCAAAGAAACCAATTTGAATCGCACAACTGCTTTATCATTAAGACAACTTGGAATTTATCTAAATGATATAAAAGCTGAACCAGTAGATGGTTCTTCTACTCAAATGAAGAGTCATCGTAATTATATTAAAGAACAAGAAAAAAGATGGAGTGAATATGTTAACTCTTTCAACAGATCAGCTAGTGCTAGAGTGGCTAGAAATGCAGATAAACGTAACTATGAACATAATGATCATAAAAGAAGTACTAGTTTACAAAGAAGAAATAGCATTGATTCAAGGGATAAAGATAGAAAATCGCAACAAGTTAGTAAAGTAAATAGTTTTTATGATTTTATTTATATTTACCATTTTTTTTTTTCTATATAGAGAGAAGAATCTATGAAGCGTCTTTTAGACTGGAAACAACGTATGCTTCAATCAACTTTAACTCGCAAGTCTTCAGGATCTTCAAATCGTGGTTCAGCACAAAATGAGTTATCTAAGTATTATAAAAAAATAACTGATGATCGAATGTCAGTTAAAAATGAAGATAAAACTATTGTTAATTGTACTAATAATTTCTACAACAGCAAGTACAACAATGATAATTTTAGATATTCTAAAAATGATTTAACAATCGAAAATGATTACAACTATTCTGACGATGAAGGTAAGAATAATATTAATTAATTATTACTTGTTTACTTTTAATATAGAATAAGTCAAGTAACTAATTATCTACTACTATTGTAGAATGCCTTTCTTTATTTTTTGGTAAATATCTTCTTCTTATTCTGTCAACTAACTTTAAGTAGTAATATTAACGCAAATATTTACAAATGGGTAGTGTCCTTTAAGGATTTTATCCGAAGCGCTAACTGCATGTACAAGATTATTTTACAATGGATTATTTAACAATTTTGGACAATTATTTCTCCTAGAAGTTAAAGAAGGCACAGAAAGTCAAGTAGACATTCCAGTATCAGCAGCCAAAAATTTCAATGAAATCACTCCAGATTCAAAATATACCAACACAATTAACTTCTATACCAAGCCGGCTATCAAGCAGCATCTCTCTGATGAAACTGCCAGTTCAACTAATTCTTATTTTAAAGATGATACCCTATTAGTAGATAGTAGACATTCAGACAGTGGATATGATACTTTACAAATGGGTAGTGTTCTTTCATCTAAAGATCCTGATATTGATCGTCTATTAAAGTTTGATTTTGGTAAGAAAACCAATGGTATACAAAATCTTATTAAAAATTTTGAATTTAAAGATATGAAAGAACCTTTGCAATCATCTTCTTACCGTTCAAATGAAGCACAAATTTCATCATTAAAAAGAGAAGATATAAGGTATTCAACTGCTCAAAATCCTCAATCTGTAAGAGATTTATTAGCAAACTTTGAAAAAAAAAATGAACGTTGTGTATTTAGTGATACAGAAACCCTTTTGTATGAAACATCAAGTGATACAGAACCCATTATACCAAATTCTTCAAAGCACACTGATGCCCTATCCACAGATGAAGATGATCCAGAAGTTGTAGATGTGTTGGGACAAAAAGCTGATCCTAATGATGAACAATACTATTTGCCAATGACGCCATCTAAAAAGTCAGCATTAGAAGAAGATATTTCTAAAACTAAGCTAGTGATTGTAGACACAGAAGATCAAGAAAATTATGTTGAAATGACCCAAAATTCTAAACCTATACTTGCACCATCGCCCAAAATTGACAAAAAATCACATTATGAATACATTGCTTATAAAACTAATTCAAATTATGAACCAGTTTATACTGAGGTTAAAACTAAGACTTTACCAGATATCCTTAAATCGTCAACTAATGTGAATAGTTCAATAAAGTCTGATAGTTCAGATGCTGATGATGAAGCATCAAAAGATTTAGATTCTCTTGATACACCTTGTCATCCCAGGTTTAGTTTATCTGATACATTTAGACCAGCTTCTTATTACTTAGGAGCTGCAACTAATGAAGATACTCATGATTCTTCAGATAGCGATTTAGTTTCTCCTCCTCCCATGAATTTTGATAAAGACAATCAACTTAAAAATATAAGAAAAAAAATGGAATCACTAATACAGTCTGCTTCAGAATCAGATTCAGATTCTGGTAAAAAGGAAAAACAATCTGCTTTTAATGGAGATTTAGATTCCATTGGAAGCAGAAATGGCATGTATGAAATTGATATAAATTTAGATGACTATTTAGATAAACAAAATATTGAGGAATGTGATAGATTTTATGAAAACTATTGTAAAAGTTTAGAAAATAGAAGATTAGAAAATTCTGAGCCAGTATCTGGTGCCCCCCCATATTATTATTCAGATATTTCAAATGGAAATTTGAGGTCATTGACTCCAGAACCTCAAGGCGCTGAAGGTTTTACAATGCGTCGCAGAAGTCGTTCGCTTGAAGGTGTACTTGATGACAGTGTTTATTGTAATTTAGAACCCAGGAAGTGCACGTCACCAAAAGAAGCAATATCACGATTATTACGCACAGCCGAAATGAAGTCTCCTAGAGCAACTGAACTGGCAATTGTAAATCTACCTCTACGATCAAGATCTTTGGATAATTTAGATGCAGAACCAGAAAAAAAAACTGGTCGTCAAAGTGCAGATATTTTGAATAGCAAAAGAAATGAAGCAATGTATGTTAATGAGGCTGTGTTTGATCGACATAAAGAGTATAAAGATGATTATCGTTCAGTTAAGAAAGGCAGATGTAAGAGTGGATCTCAGTCTTTTTTAGAGGAGGGCCTATACCCGATGACACGGCCACCGTCAATGGAGCAACTGGATCGGGAGAAGCTAAGACAGTGGGATCTAATGTCAACTGTCCCTGCCGTGATGCTGGGTGCAACGCGCGTGTACAGTCGTACTTCCGAGAGACAAGTGACATTGATGCCTGCCGAATCAAACACAAGGCCGCCATCGCTAAGTCTCCGTTTGGACGAAACACCAACAAGCTCGCCAGGTTATTAAAAAATAAAAAAAATTAAAACAGTATATTTTATTCTTATATAAATTAAAAAAAAAATAGGTTCATCCGTTAGACCGATATTTTCCACTACAGAATTTTGTACATAACGTCATATAAGTATAGAATATGTTTTTTAGTTATTTTGGCAAAATAATTTTATTGTTTATAAGCAATCGACATTTAATATAATACTCCTTTTACATTCCTTTATTCTATTTATCTGCAAAATGTTCATGTCAATATTAACAGGTTTTACCGAGTAACCAATCATTTGTTTCCAATTTTTTCCCCCATTTCATGATGATTTTGGCTAAAGTATTTTTATTAAAAACACATTCTATATTTAAATGAATAATTGAGTAATGTATTATTAAATAATAAATAAATAATTATACTATTATTTAGACTTAATGTGTAAATTTTAGTTATAATAATTTTATTTATCAATTAATTTCGATATTATGATTTATATTTAAGTGTTTCATAAACTGAATATTATAAAACGTATTATTCACATAATATGTGAAATTGGATACCATAATATCTATATGTATAATATGTATAATATCTATATGTATATATATATCATACTTATTTTATAGTGTCCGGTTGCGGATCAGCGATTGGACAAGGTCCAGTACATCGAGAATATCAAGAAATCAATAAAATGATTAATGAAACTATGGGCAGCAAAAATATTTATTCCAGCCATAGAAATATTAGGGTAAGACATGTTGATATAAAAAAATAAAACAGTATAACAAACCTAAATAACTTTCTTGATTTTTAACAGAAAATAATACATTTTTTGTAGCTTTGCTTGATTTTGTTTTATTTTTGCTAATTTGTATTTGTTTATTTTTAATTTTGTTTTATTATTTCTATCAAAACCTTAAAAATCATTAGAATAGTCAATGGAACTTGACAGTTTCTGCTGGTGAGCTCCTAGGCCAAACGCATGAAGAATTAGTTTTATTATTGATTCAGTTAAGAAGGCAAAGAGTTTCTATTTGTAAAGCAATGGAAATGTGCCATAATGATATTGAAACTCAGGTTTGTTTTTGTTGTTTTGGAGTATATGCTTTATTATTTATAAGTTATTTGTTAGTATTATCATTGATTTTATAATATACTTTATAAATTATAAATTTTATTATAAAATCAATGGTATTATCTTATATTTTTATAATATTATGTGATTTAATATAATGAAACTATTACATGTAAATACAGTATTACAAATGTAAGACTTTAAGGAGTAAAAGAATACAAAATTAATTAATAGTTTATGTATAGTATATTTATACTAATTTTGAAAATTATTTTTTCTAATCATAAGAATTTTAATTTATATCTCAAAAAATTTCAAATATTTTCAAGTTATAATATTTATTATAACAACATTAGAAGATTACACATATTTTATGATGTGACCATTGTTTTGGTTTGAAACTAAGACATTTCTTATATTAAAATATTATGATGTAAATTAATAAGATTTATCAGATGTTATTTATAATTTTTATAATTTCAGACAAGATTAACTGAGCTGGATACTCCAACTAAAATAGAGCATTTACAAAGATTAGATGAACTAAAAAAACATTTATTAGAACTTGAAAAACAGGTAACATATTATTTGCTTTAAATATGTGCAAATTAAAAATAATAAGAAATGTATTTAATTTATTTTAAATGTATAGTATGAAAAAGGAAAACCTTTAGTGAACCTTGTTGATAACATGGTAAAACTGGGTTCACTCTATCAGGCTGGGTCTGCACTTGAAAATCCAGATGGGCTCTCAACACCAACCATATTAAAAGAACGTTTAGAATTTAATGATAAAGTACAAGAAAAACGCCTTCTAGAAGAAGAGAGTAAAGAATGGTTACGAATTAAACCAAATGTTAATGATCTACAAGAAAAAGTTGAAAGACTATATGACTTAGATCAATTAATGCAAGAAGAATCTGGAAATTTATTGCATCTTAGACAAGATAAAGAATTATTAGAAAAAGCATTAGGTGGCCTTAGGCATAAAATGCAAGGTATACATAGTCCAGCTGAGGAGGAACGTTTTAGGAGACAGCAACATGTACTAGAACGTGAATTAAGTTCAGTTAGATCGGTATTAGCTAATAATTCTAAGGTAATGTATAAGAGTTAAAATATTTTTATTATACATATAATATGTATACATTATTATTTCACAGAAACTGGAAGAAACAGTGGCAGCAAATGCAAGATTAGAATCAGAATTGGTCGTTTTACGTCAAAAATTACAGTCATCGAGACGTGTACCAGATACAGGTGCAGGAGGCCCAACTGTAGCTGCATTAGAATCTGAACTTCGAAGAGTGCAACTATTGGTTGGAGATTTACAAAGACAACGTGAGGATTTAAGTGTTCAAGTCCGGCAGCTTACAGAAAAATCAAATACACTATCTATGCAAATGAGTAGTGATGAAAATGAAATAAGGGGTAAAAAAAGACCAGCAAATGATTCATGGATTGAAACAGATTTGGATGACTCAATCCAAGAAGATAAAAAATGTAAATTTAATTATTTTTTTCTAAATAATAGAATATAAATTTACAACATTTTTTTAGTCTTTGTGCCAAGAGAAAAGCCACAGGAAATAAAGACAGTGAGAATTGTCAAACGGGAATCAGAGAGACGACAAAGAGATAGAGATAAATGTGGTGGCAATATTGGTCTTCCATTAACAAGTGTTATTGTTAAATGTGTACCCGTTATTGAAGAACCTGATTATAGGGTAAGTAAAAAAAGTCCACAGAGTTAAAGAAATAATTCAATTTTACTCACTTAAAATTACTTTCTACTTTTTCTTTTTCAGATTGAAGAAAATTATGCTAAAAAACTATCTGCACAAGAACAACTATTTGGCACAACCCCAGAAAATATTAATTATGATATATATTCTGATTTTAACCTTGACAACCATTCTATGCTTCCAAAAGATGACGCACCTTTATCACCAGTATATCAAAGTGAAGCAGCTAGACAAATTGTTCAAGAATTATCAAAGAAAGATCTAAATGATAACATAAAGCAAAACGAATCATTAACAAAAAGACTGATACCAAGAGAAAAGCGCAGACATCATACTGTTACAAGTGTTCGACCGTTTTCGATAACAGAACCTTATAATGTAAATTTATAAGTTTTTGACAATAATATATATTTACATAAAACCTGTAGATATGAATATTAATACATTTTTGATTATTTCAATTTATAATTTTTAGAGAGATGGTTGGAGAGCTAGAGATGATGTAGACATGGAGCGTGCTCTTAGACCAGGTGCTCCTGATGTAGTCCGATCTACAATGAACAAGACTGAACCTGCAAAATTTAGTGCAGAGACAATAGATAGTATATTAGGAACACCTGGAAAAATATGTATACCAGAACGATATATCCCAGAGTCAGCCCCAGTATCTCCTGACGAACGTAAAAAAAGAATGCACAAAGCTGAAGCTATCAGGAAAATGTTGTCAGAATCTACTCCTATACTTGCTTCAGGTAAGACTTTCTAATTAAATATGTATTTATTGATACTAATTACTAAATAATTTATCATCAGAAGGAGAAAATGATGAGCACACAGCAATTGGTAGGAAGAAAATGATTGAAGAAAAGAAACAGAGAGATCATTTATTACAATTGAACCAAATATTAGCTCAACAAGTTATGGAGAAAAGTAAAGCAGTTGCTTGTAAGTTAAATTTTATATTATTACTAGATAATGTGTTTTTTATGTGCATGATGTTTTATGTTATTTTGTTTTATGTTTTTATCTATCCTGCTTGAGTAGTCACACGTTTTGTTGTAGGTGCAAGTCCCACAAATACTAGAGACTGATAAAATAGCATTAAGGTGTGTTTGAATGTTTGTTAATTGTTGTTTTATATTAAAGAAAACAAATTGAAAATATTTCATATGATTATAATAATTTTTTTGTAGTGAATGCTGTGGCTCAAGCGGGTAAAATAAACCGTCGGTCAACGGAAGATGATGAACGAGAATTATCACCTGAAGAACCACTTCCATTATACCAACAAAGAGAAAACTTTTACTCTTAAACTAATAAATAATACTTAGGTTGTGTACCTGGAACTTTTAGGTTGTATAATATAAAAATTAGACTATATTGAAATGTTAAAAATATTTTTAAATAATATTTTAATTTTGTTGTATAGTTTTATAGAAATTTATGTTTTAATAATGTGGACAACACATAGATAAGACATATTTTAATTTAATAAGTTAAGTTAAACTATTATTTTTGTAAATAAAAAAAATCTATTTATTTAAAACTTTATTGATAAATTAGGAAAAATCGTTTTAGTTTTTATTATTTATTTGAATATTTTTTATTAAAAAAAATTATAACTATTATTATATCGTACATAAATAATGTATAATTTTTTTTATTTAAAAATAAACAAATTGTTATTTCAGTTGTGTTAAAAATATATATAATAATTTTAATCAAAACATGTTCCTTATTCACAGCTAATTGTGCCAATATTAAAGCAAAAACAATTAATAGTAAATTTATCTTTTTTTATTGAAGTTTTCCTAATATTCTTATCATCTAAACTTAGTGTTTTATAGATACCTTTTCTAGTAAATTGATCTAAAACTCACATAATTTTACATTATACCTACTGATAGGAAAGATTAATGTATGTTGGATAAACATTTATATGAATAAACATAATGTACACTTTATATATTTTGTAAGTTTGTTTATTGATTATACTTTAAATAAATGTAAGGCATTAACATATTGTATAAATTAACATGTGTCTAGACCCTCAAGAGTCACAAATGGGTGTGCTTTTGATGTATTTTGTTGGTAATATAATGGTGTTGCTAAAAGGGTTGTTGGACACCACAATTTTTTGAGATTTTTAATGGTAGTGACTCTTTACCCTTTTGATGTTTATTTAAAACCAATGTATATAAACTTATAAACCAGTCATCAGGTTCAGTAGTAGTATAGACTATAGAATATTAAAAACTTGATTTATTAAGGAGGGAGGGCATTAGATAAAAGGTTCACTGATAACAATTTTCAAGTTTGCCATGCCAACAGAGAACTTTTATGAATTTATAATGTTACAAAGTTATTAATTATATGTATTACAGTAGTTATTTATGTATTATACACATGATTACCTACCCTTAAATTAAGTTGGGGATTCTTCCCAGAATTATTGAGGTTCTAAGATTCCAGGTAGAGCTTACACGTTCACTACATGTCTACATACTACATAGTGATTATTGTAGACCTGTTGGTCCAAATTAACTGCCCGTAAATTACCATTGAAATCCAGTTTTTGTTGAGATCAGCAGTGTACCCAGGGGGAGGTTAGGGGATATATTCCCCTCCCTTATTGTCTTTATTCTAACAACTTAATATTTTATCATTTTTTTTTATTAATTAGATCAAAATTGTACATTACATTATATTTAAATTATATACGGATAAAACCGTTTGATTAGTTTAACCCAATGAACACAGTTAATGGTGGGGCAAATGAGTTTCAAAACAAAAACAAATACCTACAGAGTACAGAATAGTATTACATTTTACATGTTGCCATAAATCACATTTTCTAATTTTTATACAATACTAAACTAAATTAATCTCGTTAAATGTATACAATAAAAATACTTTTTACACAAATTAATTTAATAACCAAGTTATAATAGTTCTTTTAATATACATATTATTACACTTTTTATCAAAAATATTTTATTCAAAGGTAATGAGTTTTACATAAGTGGACCGAGGTAATCAACAAACCTCTGACCGAATTTTATATACCATACACTAATATCATATGATCTGAACTCTATTTTATTTTCACATTTATAAGTTGTTTGGAAACATTAAAAATTGCCAATAGCTTATTAAAGAACTCTAACTGGCAACACTTATAAAGTTTTATAATTTAAAGATGTTGAGCCTTGTTTATCGTTTTTGTCTAAACATATTCTTACTGCTAAGTTTTGTTGCACTATTAATGGTCTTAACTATATGACAGATTTTAACTGACATTTTGTCAAAACCGTTGCTGTTTCATCCTTTAAATTTTTTGTTATATTAATTACTTTTTTACTTTTTTTTATAGATATTATAAATTATTTATTAAAAGAAAATTTACATGTTACATTACATTAATCTATTAGTGTGTTTTTAAACCTCACTAAGTATTCATTAGTAAGGAATATTATTACATAGATTATTATAATTAGTAAAGAATCTTTACCAATATTTATAGAGAATTATTTAAAATATTAGCATCTACAGGGTCTTTTTGAACATTAATGGCCTGGCTATTATTATTAATATAATTTATAGTCCCAGCATATATATTATATATAATAGACATGTTTAGCCTCAGTCAATTCATTAATTATGTTCCAAGTTAATTTGGAACTTCCAATAGTTTCAGAAAATTTATCTTTATACAGTTTATTTTAAGCTGCTCTCATTATATTTGTAAGTTTATTTCTGTATGTTTTATAGCATAAAAGAAACTTTGTATTTTGTGGATGTTATTTAACTTTTTTTGATAATTCATGTTTTTTTATTTGAATTGGGCAAAAATTTAGTATTCCATTCCTAGATTCTTTTAATTTTGGAATTCACCTTTTATAGACTACTGGCTCTCTCATTGAATTTAATATTACAATTATGATTCATCATAGTATGATGTACAGGAGAAAGACCCAATCAACTATTATACAGCTTGCAACTTGTAGTTGGTAAATGGTTCAAGCGATGTCTTTTCTATGTTGCTAAAATTATCATTTTTCAATTACACATTTTAAAATGTAATCTGCAATTATTTAAAAGCATTTATAAGCATGAAATGATGTTTGCTTATACCTGAAAGTATATTTTTTTTTTTACAAAGTCATAAAAGAAACTTAACTTATACTTATTTTTTTCAAAAAAATTAGAGTTGTCGTGATTTTCATTTCACATTTTAAATAAAACATTAATCAATCAATATATAAAAATAAATAAACAACAAATAATAAAAAAAAAATAAATAAATATAATATGAATTATATTTAATGGTTTTTAAAACATATAAAGTTCCCATCTTAAAATAGGAGTTAGGAATTTAGGACGGTAAGAATTCTTACAATAATTTAACTTTGAATAATTTGTTTTATTCGATTCATTTTGGTTTCATTACTTAGAATATTATTCACAGTCTGAAATAAATAAAATTACTATAGTCACAATTTTGTTTGAAATAAGAAATCAAATTATAATAAATTTAACCTATTATATGGGTGTTCAGTCTTTTAAAAAAAAATATATATATACAAATAAAATGCTTATTAATTAAATTTTAAGTTTTTAAAAATATTATGTAGTAGATTAAATTACCCGAGAATTATTATTTGAACATAGTATATCATCTGATGAACTAGTCCAAGATGTAACAGAACTTGTAGTTTCCATAGCAGATCGATAATCATTATTAATAAATTTACTTTCCAGACAAGATGCAGAATAGGTATTTTTTAAAGAAGTTTTACAGCATTTTTTTGAAGAATCCTCAGTAAGATCCACATATTCAACATTTTTTTCATTTCTCACAGTTATAGGATTTTCATATTTTCTTGAATCAATAAAATTATTTTCAATTTGAAGTCTTCCAATCAAATCATTTCTTAAAACATTAAATTATTTTTAAAATTATGTTTATTGCTCTTGGTTAATATTATATTTATTTATAACAGAACTATCTAAGTATAATGAACTTACATTAAATTGTCATTTGATTTTTCTACGTTTTTTTCCTTAGTAGTTTTATCAGATGTACTTTCATTAATTGGTTGAGATTCATAATTGACATTATTTTGAGGATTATTATTGTTAATTTGACTAAATATCACCTACAAATAATACCTTTAAGAATTATTTAATACTATAATAGAAGTTAAGTACAAATGTATGACCAGTTAAATTTACTTTAATTTTTCCATGGTGTTCTTCGGTTTCACTTATTACATCGTATAATCCACCAGCATGATGAAAGTTGTACTCAAGAGCACATAAATCTATAAATATACATCCAAGTCTTATGTCTCGCTTAGCATCATGTCCAGCATATTCATTTTTATATTTTTTACACCATAACTCTAATATTAGCCATTTTCCCTAGAATAAAATTATAATTATAAATATAAATATAAGCATTCTTGAGTAAAGATTATTTCCTATTGTTCAACAGTATTTTAATAATCATTCAAAGCATTACAAATGTTGAAATTATCATCAAACAAATGATTCTTTATAGACTCCGGACTGGCTAGGAAGTATGGGGAAGATGCTTAATAGATATGAACTAAGAAATACACCACAATGTGACTGTTGTTTGTGACCTGCATAATTTTATAGAAAATTAAACTTTATTTAATTAAAATTTAGAGTAAAAGCTAAAGCATTGATTTGACATAAATAGGTAGTATATTAGTAACAATATCAGTACTTTAATTTTGACAGATCTGATCAAGTTTTACTCTAAGGAAGTAAATGTGATATTAGTATGTGTATAAAATCAAAAACAGTCAATAACCTAACCATAGCAATGAACATAAAAAGAGAAATATAAAGTGATCTGTATGTCTGTATATAGCATATAAATTGAAAATCTAAAATATATATGAAAATTGGATAAATGTTGAGGAGAAGAATATTACTTAGGTTTAAATTTCTTACAATAAAGAAAAATTATGAATAATTGTATTTAAAAAATAGTTGACACATATGAGTCTGAATAACAAAATTAATAGAAAATAGAAAGTAACTTTAAAAATTATTAAAATTAAATTTAGCATAATAATTCTTTAGTAGGTAATTAATATGTCTTCACATACCTCAATTAATTTATTTTTTGGGAGTATGAGAGTCCATTCACTATTCCATACAGGATTTACTTGTTGGACAACAGATGATGTTGATAAATTGTTTCCTATAAAGTTGTCCAAAATTACATATGAAGTTGGAGCTGATGGTACAGTCTCACCATTTAATTTAACCATTGGTAAATTATATCCACCAACAATAATCACTTTTGCTTTAAAAATATTGTCATCAAATGTATTAATAACAGTATTCAATTCTCTACTTTTATTATTAATTTGATTTGGCTGATTTTTAACTCTCACAGTTTTGATTATTTGAGCGGTATTTTCTGATTTATTTTCAGTTGAATTACAACTGTCATTAGTAATTATATATTGTTGCTTCATATCTTTTTCAGTTTGAGTTTTACAACTATGAAATATTTTAACAGGTAATGGATCAGTTTGAGTACTGTTTTCAGCAGTTTTATAATCAAATTTATCATTACATTTAAATAATGTGTATGTTTTATTTATAGAAGTTTCATCAGAATCTGATTCAGTCAAATCAATAGTAATTTTTGAATTTTTTTTTGAAGACTTTTGGGAATCACATGAGTTTTTAAGTTGTTTATCAGGAGAAGGAAGTTTATGATACACTCTTCTGTAATATATTTTTATATGGACATTATCATGAGGTAATTCATGCATTGATGAATTATTTTTTAAAATTAAATTTTTTGTTATGTGTGAAGTTTTAAATTGATCTGCCATCACAATCATATGTGAAACTAGTAGTGAAATCTGAAATAAATATAAAAAAAATGAATTAAGATACAATATTTTATACTTATTTATTAAATTTATTATACTTTTCCAGGTAAATAATCATTATTTTGATGAAGATTTAAAACAATAGCTGATCTTTTATAATTATTATAAAAATAAGATTCTAAAGAAACAGTAGTAGGTAATGTAATCAAATGTAAAATATTAGTGTTTCCAAAGGTTCTAAGCATTCGATGACATGTAATCACTAAAACAAACACACATTAATAAATTATTAAAATATATTTTACAATTACTGCTTTTTACCTTTTCCTGTATTAGTAGTAACACATTCTGGAAATTGATAGGTCACATAATTGAAGGTAGAATTACATTTTTTTTCAATATGCAAAGTAAATTCATGAGTGCATCGAAATATGTTTTGTACATCACAGCAAATAGATTTATCCAAAGGATCTTCTAGTTCATCACTGTTGACTTGTATTGCAACATTGAACGTTTTGACCAAGGTTTGAACGGACTTGTTAAATTGATGGACTTTGAAATTAGTTTGAGTTTCTTTTTCTTTCAAAGCTTTAATTGGTTCTTTATTTGTCCTTTCATTCAAAAATAATTGAGTTCCTTTTTCTTTCATTGCCTTAGTTGGTTCTTTATTTGGCTGTTCATCCAAAAATGATTGACTTTCAATGATGTTCTCACTGACCCGGGTGGGATAAAATCTATTGTATATTTGATCTTTTACTTGATACAAAGTCTTGTCTTCAAATTCTTCTGTATTTTTTTTAATTGCACTAACAACTGATTTTGAAATGTTAGCAGTTGTAAATTCACATTGTTGTTTTTCAGAAGATTCTATATCTATTATATTTTCAACATTATTTTTAGGAAAATGTTTCAAATCTTCATGTTTTTGAACAACTGGTGTATTTGAAAATGCATATGATAAAGACAAATGTCCAATAATTTTATCGTTATTCCAAATAGGAACTTTAATAAATCTAAGATCGTCAAAATCAGTTGAAAATCCAGTCCAATCTAACATTTGTTTTGTTTCACCAAGTACTACAGGACTGCGCTCACTGAGAGGTCTTACATATGATCTAATTGTAATGCCATTAACTGTTTCACCTTCCAAACGACATGACAGAATAGTAGCTTTAAATTTTACAACTGAAATTTAAAATTGTAAAACATATTATTTATACACAATTGAAATATGTTTAGAGCTTAGACTATTTACGTTAATAATTAATATACACATCTATATATTTTATATAACACGAGAATAAAATAAAATAAAAATAGGAACTATTAGTTATCATCAGATTACTTTTAACGATCATAAAAAAAAAAAAATAACAAAATGCCCATCATAGATTTATAGGTGTTTATTTTTAAATAATTGTATAAGTAATGTGAAGATGACTAATCAATAACTAGTAGTTCTAATTTCATTTTTATTACACTCACTAGTATATTATTACTAAAAATATTTAATTCACATAAAACTATTTTAATACATACCATTATCATCCATATGTCTAGACATAAATCTTAACAATTTATATGGTTCTTGGTCCTTAAGGCACTGAACAATATATGTACTATTTATATCTAAAACCAAAACTATACTATTTAGATATGTTTATTTATATTATTTTATTATATCTTTTGAATGTATATTATACCAGATGTTAACTTTAACATAAGAATTACGAAAAATCAAGCAGAAAATATGAATTTACTATAAGGATACACAAATATATATGTATCTTATATTATCTTAAAATTAATATTATATTTTAGAAAAATATTAATTTTATTAGGTAATTGAAAATATTACTTTAAAAGTTATAAATGTAATGTGATTAAAATATATTCAATTTACTGACCTCTGTTGTATTTTTTAATTTTGGAAATTATCTCCCAAGAAATTAAGTTTAATAATCATATTTTAAGGTACATACATTAAATAATAATATAAACACTCACAATTATGAAGTGATTTGATTGTACGATAAACATTTAACGAAAGAATTGATAAATGTAAATATACATCATCTTTTGGAACTGGCACTAAATTAAAAATAAAAACAAATAATACATATTACATATAGATTATATAATGTTAAACAAAGGACTTAAACAGTTTTAGCAACTCCAATATATTAAATACAAAAGTGTCCAAGTGTCCTTAGCCCGTATAAATCTATTAATTAAAAATGGTAATGTGATAGGTTCTAAAAAAAGTAAAAAAAAAGCAATTGCTGTACTCAGCAGTGAGAGTAAAGACATAGAGTGGCATAATGGATGTTTTCAAGGGGGGTGCCCACCAATGGTGTATAGAGTTGTTTCCTCAAATTTTTTTTTTAAAGTTAATGATTATATAATCAAAAATTAATATCCAGAAAAATGTTATAGTAATTAATTTATAGTAATTTAAACTCAAATTATTTTACTATCTCTATATATAGTAACCTTTTTGTAATAGTTTAAAGTAGTCCGTTTTGAATTCATGTTTATTCAACTCTGAGCAAGGTTTCTTCAAATTTGTTTTTATTCTTTTCATATTCATAACATTAGGCCTAATGTTAGTCATTATTTTGGCTTTTCCCTGTAAAAACATAAAAACAAAATATTTTCAATATAACAGTATTAAAATTTAATTTAGAATTCATCAACAAACAATTTATAAATATTTAAATATATGTACCAGGGATGGCCAATCTTAATCAAGTAGAGAACATTCTAGTACATTATAAATACAAACTCTAACAAAATGACAAAAATCAAGTTCTAAGATTGCAATTAACCATTTGTCTACCTTTGATATATACCATCATCATGCACTCAAAATAATTTTACAAAGACAATGATTTATTAATGGCTTACTTGAATATGTAAAGGTGAATAAATACTAATCTTCTCAGCTGCACTAACCATGCTTTCAGCAGAAGGCATTATTCTTAAAGTATTAAGTGCTTCTTCTTCTTCTTCAGGAGCCATATCCTTACCTAATTAATATCATCAAAATGTAAATACAAATTTGTAAATAAAAAAAATATTAATTTACCCATTAAATAATCACTGGTTAATTCTTCTTTACTTCTGTTGGTCCCTAATGATAAAGAACTAACAGGTCTTACACTTTTTGTAGGTTTAAATAATTCCGAGTAGTAAAATTCTTTGTCATTTGCAGGATTTAAAACTTCAGTCAGAATACTATTTTTTTTTAAACATTTTATTTCATTGTCAAATGATGTGTCATTAAATGTTTGTAAATCAAAACATAATTTTATAGTGCCAACTGTTTTTCCATTGTTTGTGAGTGGTAAAGTTTTTACTAATTGGTTAACTGGAGATATTAAAATGTTTTTCATAGTTGCAAAAGCAAATGATTTATTTTCATTACTTTTCACTGAACATTTTAATATGCATGTTGATAAGTACTTTATTAATGACTTGTAGCTGGTTCGAATATCATAAGAAATTTTAGAATATTTAGATGTTCTGAAATTTAAATACAAACTTAGTTATTATTTTAGGTATATAATAAAATGTAATACAATTTTCATATGATTAAATCTTGGAACTTACAAAAGTTTGTGTTTTTCATTACTTCCGGTCCATTCAAATTGTACTAAGGTACTTCTTACATCATTTTTGAACCATGATATATCTGATATGGATATCGTTAAAACCCCATTAATTTTTCCATTAAAAAAGGGAGGTAAACTTGGCATAGTAAAAAAATGTTCTTCTGTAGATCTGTAATTGACTAATTAATCATTATATTAGATAATGGTACGGAGTACAAGGTATTAATTCATTAGTGTGATGTATGAAATATTATTATTGCTATGTAAGATATCACAAAGATAAAATTACACAGATACCAGTCATTCATGAGAGAAATGAATGCTTTTTTTCCTGGTGTTAACTTTTAACTTGACTAAGATAATTTATGGTTATAATATACACTAAAACTGAACACAATTATAGTTGAAACTTTATAAACGTATAAACAAAAATATGATTGTAGAGTTCATATATACATATGTTTATGACTAATGTTTAAGAAAACGGTGAATTTGAAAAAAAAGCTATTATTAGAAAATATTAAATAAATGATTTGGAAAAATTATAAAATATTTTATGACAAACAAAGACATAAGGACGAACTAATAAAATAATTGTCACAATAAAATGTTCTAAATTCGGTAAAAGAAAACAGTTTTAAGAGTTTACCAAAGTCTGAGTAATTATCAGTAGTCCTGAGTAATTGCAAATTATTATAATGTCATCTGAGAATTCAATCCTTGTTATTATCAACTCGTTAATAAGTTTGTCAATTGTCATTGTCAAAAATCCTACAAGCACGAAACACTGTACTTACCTTATTCGTAGTTAACATATATTAGTATAAAGTATAAACTATAGAGTATAATTATTAATTATTTATTCACCGAACAAAAACGAAAATTATTCAAAATTAAAACACAAGATAAGAAACGACCGTTTTATCGGTTTATCTCGAGTACCAGAGCCGCAAAAAAAAAAAAAAAGATGTTGTGACTCAATGACGTTTGGAACTTATTAAGCCCGTAGCCGCTTTTACCATAATACACCATACACGAATCGTACAGACTGCTTTTGGGTGGATGGTGCGGTCATGCGGGAACCTACTTGTTCTCCCCCGTGATAAAGGCGAGAGTGATAAGAGAACATTTTATAACCAAAGAAAAAAAATAACAACTGTTCGGAATTTAAAATTTCGATGTTAGGAATTTAATGCCAAATAATTTACGAGCCCTGTATTATTGGTGATAGGATAGCGTTAACTAAAAGAAATATATGTGATGACGTAAACAAAAAAAAAAAATACACATACACACATTATGGTAAAACCAATACATTCCTCGTTTAATTTATTAAAACTTTTCATTATTTGAGTTAACCTTTATTATTTACTTTTTATTGTACAGGTGCTACAGACTACATATGACTGATAAGTATATGTCACTACTCACTGTACATATCACTGTCCTCATAGTATCCAACCTGTGTTCTTAAATACACGTGAAATAGACCCCTAATTCCGAGGGCAATTTTCCATTTCTTTATCTCACACTCCCTTTTTGGTATTCCAAATGTGTATTTTGCCCTAACATATATTCTCTTGATACACCGCGATTTGTTATTTCACAAATCACAATGAGTCAAAGATAATACTATTTACTCGAGCACGGGGAATCAAAAATATTTTAAATAATGAAAGAGCTGTGATAATGTTTGACAGACTCAACTACTCAACAGATGACCATGCGAGCACAACGTGATGGTAATTGGCATGCATTACATTTTAATTTATATCAAACGGCTTTCTACGACGGATGCTAAAATATGATGATATCGATAGATTAAATAGTAATTACGAAATACAATATAAATCATAATGGAAATAACAACAATAATCATGAATCAAATGAATCCCGTTGAAATAACATTTAAAAAAAAATCCGCTCAGATTTCCTATTCATTCACTAGAGAGCGCCAGATATTACGATTTGGCGAGAAACACCGAAGCCGCTTTGTGTTTGATAACTTTGCCCGATCATAGGCAATAAAATGTATTTTATTATCTGTAGCCGCGGTCGTGTCGGTGAAACTGACAACTGTTATCATCGGGTAAGTCCGCCGCGTGAACCACGAGGACGCGGAACGAGGATAGTAATGTATATTTTATAATCCGAATATCCGACGGACGTTTTTGATTCATTTAACGTTTTAACGGCAGTGCGTAGCTCCGCTAACTGTGAGGCTGTGACCAGTGACTGAAATCGTCTCCGCACCGTTCCCCACGTACCCAGTTCGGCACCGGTACTGCGGCATGTTTTAGGAAGAACGTTTCAAACGTTTATTGTTAGTTGTTACTGTTGTCGTCACACCGGTTCGGGTGCCTGTTGTTGTTGATTGTACGCGTAAGTCTACGAAAACCATATATTCTCATCATGTCTGTTTTCATATTGAACGAAGACACAAATTTCGAACATATCATTGGTGTGCTATTCAATAACTGGACTGCTCTCAAAGTTAGTAATGCTCTTTTGTTATTGCTGTCGTATATTATACACTCATAAGTCTCTTTCATGTATATTTTTTCCAGTTGGCCGTTGAACATGGTATGGGAGGTTCGTCTGAAGTGATGCAGTTCAAAATAAGCGACTTAATTCAGAATGTTCACGAATGTCTCCGTAAATCTGGTTTGTATAATTCAATTTGTGTCGAAACCATGAAACAATGAATAGAAATTTTATTTTGTTTCCAATTTTTACATATTTTTGCTAGAGCTCTCATGGAATCCAAGTATAAATATCAGATGATTAAAAAAAAAAATTGAGATTAATTTCTAATCTACCACAAATTTTAATACCTACATTTATATGTTATAACCAATCTTATTCTTTGAAACAAATTAATTATTAAAATGTTAATTTTGTAATAATATAGGTGATAACATGTGTTGGACAAGTATATCTGATATTATTGAAGATGTTATGGATGTTGGATTTGATGTTGTACTTGAAGATGCTTCTGCTGATGAATTAAGTAAACATATATGTAAGCTTTACTGTGATTGGAGCCAGTCAATAGATGGCAGAAAAAAAGTCCTAGATGAGCTCAAAAATTTACCAATAGTAATTCCTATACAAGTTGCTCCAGTCAGACCAATACGGGAAAAACAAAAAGTAATGTTTTAAATAATTTTTGTGTTTTGTTGACAAAAAAAAAAAAAAACAATACACAGCAAAATCTATTAAAATTAATTGGTATTTGTTTAATTAATATTAGAGTTCAGACAATGAACTTTGAAAATTCAGATTACTTTGTGGGGACTCATTCAAATTTATATACATTTATTAAATTTTATTAAAAAAAGGAAAAAAATCAAATCCCTGTTACCATGTATATAATAGCCATAGTTTCCAAGGTTTAAATCAATACAAATAATAATGAAAAAAAAAAATTTAAATCCTAATTTTTTTTAACTATGCTCACCTTTTTTTGCCGTAACCTATCTTTAATTTAGATTATTTTTAATATAAAAGCTATGTTTTCCTTAACTTTTTTTTTCATGCAATCTTCAAGGTGTCCCATGGCAATATAGACTTTTTTCTTCAATAGAAATATACTTTTTTCATTAAGTCAATTTTCTGTGAATTTGAATGTATCAAATACAAAGTTTGAACGTAGTTTTTTAATTATACAAATTTAAGTAAAGAAAATAGTATTGTAATACCTAATAATATGATATAACTTAATATTACATGTAATCACTAATTGCTTCTGATTTAAGATAATTCAAATTTTAAACTTGAATGATTCCAAAAGATTTGTCTGAATTTTGACTATGTTGCATCAAAAATTCCAGAAAAATTAATTGATTAATATTTTGCGTGAGAAATATGGTATTCATTATGGACACCCTTAATTTTTAATGGAAAAAAAATGTATATATCTGATAGGTTTTATGTTAACGTCACCATTTAAAACAAATAACCCAGAGGTAAGCATTCTTATTGCCAAAATTAGGGGGAACATAGTTAAAAAATCTCCATGTATATATATTTTACTAACCATAGCTTTAATCAAATATTAAGGTACCATTTTAAAAACTGTGGTTAATATACTGTGTCTAAAACACCAGGCACTCAAATTGATAATAGAGCATCAGTCTTTAATTAATGTATGGAACTGATTGCCCGGACGTTTTGCTGATCCGTATATATTCATTTACATTTACATTTTAGTCTTACAAAATTATGTAACTCAGTACTCATTTAATATGTAAGCTGTTATTAAATTAATTGATATAGTTAAACAATAATACACATTGATAGACAATTGGCACTCGGTAGGTATCGAACATAAATAAATTAAGGCGGTAATAATTAAATAAATAAATGTTATTTAAACAAAACACAGTTTGGTGTTAATAATAATAGTCTCTATTCCATATTTCATCACACAAGGAAATATCATATATAGGAAGAGATTGTTTTCATGCTTTAAAAATATGACAACATAGTAATCTTATAGATTTATAAAAAAAAACTTCAATTAAAGTGTATTGTGTTTTAAGAACATTTGTTTGAGCTTCAGATCCATACTGGTTTTTTTTTAGTAATGAATTACATAATGTGTTAATAGATCATAATATTTTTGTAATTCAGGTATTTTATTGATTTGAGTTATTTGTTTCACAAACTAGCCTTATACAGTCTAAAACAACTTTATTGAATGGCACACCCATAACCCATTCATTCCATATTCCATGTCTATTTTTATTATAATATTCAGTTACAGAATTTGATGCCACAGTTTGAAGAAGATAGTATAAAGACTCTAATTGAGTCTTACTGTATGGCATATGCTACCTCTTGAAATACATTTTTTCTAAATAATCTCTTTGATTCAATGTTATGTTATGTTATGTTAATTGTAAAAAAAAAGTAGTCTAAACAATAATTGTCTTTAAAATGTATAAAACTAAAATTGTTCAAATGTCACAGTAAATGGAAATGATAATGCACGGATCGGCAATATAACTGAGCAATTGTTTCCAAAGATTAGTTACCTCCCGATGCTCTATTTTCAATCCGGGCACCCAGTGATATAGACACAGCATTAACTTAATGCCATATTTAAATATGTACTGTACTTATTATTATTTATATATGTATTAATTCATTTTTATTTGTTATTTTTAGAAGGATGATTCGTCAAGTGAAGATTCTGAACCTTCCTGTGAAGATGGATGGACAGTGGTAAAACACAAATAAAACTTAAGCTAATTTTCCGTTTTACTATAGTTTATCTAACAATTTATCAATTTATCCAATAATAAATCATCCTAGTTCTGTTGTGCTTTTATGTTGTATTTTGAAATATCTTTACTAAAACAGATATCACAAAAAAATAAAAATTATATTTATGTTAAATTTATATTTTTATAAATTTACTTCGGTTTTTGTATTGTTATTTAACTTATTCTTATTATTAGTTAACCAAAACATGTAATTACCAGAACAACTATTTAAATAATACTACAGCATTAAATAATTAATTGTTCTAATTTTAAGTTACATTTTAATTCATTTTTTTAATTTTATTTAAAATAAAATACAGAAAAATCTTATTTCAAATTATTATTCTCTAATTTCCAAGTATATAAAATTAATTTGTTTTTATGTTAGTGTGTTACCCAAACACAGACTTGGAAAATTAAGTTAGATAATGATTTTTATAACAACCAAATCTGATGGTTTCAATAATTTATAGTTAGTATAGTCATTGTATTTTGTTAAAAAGTTAAAATCAGTATTTTAGAGAATGTCATATAGTAAATTTACCTAATTTACCTACCATTAAATTAAAAATTGAGACCCATTATCTATGTCTGAATCAATATTTCAAGTAATTTTAAATTTCTTTTAATTCCATATCTTGGTCTAAATATAAACTTAAAAATTACCTAAATTATATTACCTCAAAATTTAATTTAGGTAAATTTATAAAAATATAAAAATTAAAACTATATGGATTAATGATTATGCAAAACACACATTTTTTATGTTAGACTTGAGATAAATACAGGTAATATATTCTTATTTTTAAATTTAGTTAAATAAATAATTATTAATTATTGAACTTAATCATTAATATTTTTTGTCTTCTCTGAGCCTCTAAATCACTTAGCTAATCTACAGTTTTACATTTATTAAAGAATAAAAATTATATTGTTTAGTACATTGTTTAATTTCCTGAAGAATTATAATTTTTTTTGCTATCTACCTCTAAAAATTATCAAACCATGTGAAATAAATTTTTTTTTACTATACATTTGAAATAATACTAGTATATTTTTTATGTAAATAATTACATTTCTATTTTAATAAAGAGATAACCAATGTTTGTGGTACATGTTTGTTACCCGCCGGTTGGACCATACTAAATTTATCACCTCCAGCAAATTTATGGAGCTAATTACTCATATTATTAATTTGGTATTTTCCCTTGTTCCTACAAAGTAGTGTTATCTTATGATAGGGTAATAAGAAATTTAAATTTTTTTTATCATAACAGATGTTAGAGTACATTACTGACTTCCACTATTGTTGTTAACAACTAAACACATATTGTTCAAATCAATATGATAAAATAAATTTTAGATATTTTTAAATGAATTGTGGCAAAATAGGGTGGTTTTGTTATTTTTCAAGTTTAATTCAAAAACCATAGCACTTAGCATAAAAATGAAATCGGACCGATTAAGAGCGTTTTTAAATTTTATGAATCCGAATATTCTTCGATATATTATTGTATTTTTAGCCGATCTCAAATCGTTTTTTCGCCATACTTCGGCCGCTATTAGACTTTAAGGGCTGGAAATAGTCTCATTGGAACCGCCAGGAAATTCTACGTCGATTAAGTTATATTTGGACCGGATCAGATGAAATCGGACCGATTTAGAGGGTTTTTAAATTTTATGAATGTAAATATTCTTCGAAATATTAGATTATACAATCATTGGAACCGCAAGGAAATTCTACGTCGATTTAGCTATATTTGGACCCGATCGGATGAAATCGGACCGATTAAGAGATTAAGAAGGTTGATTGAACTATACCCTAATACTTTTGTTATACCAAGGATTGACTTCTATATTGAAGTCGTAACTGCTGCTACATCAGAAAGAATTTTTTCAAAACTCTAAATAATAAAAAATTATTTGCGATCAAACATATCTTATGACCGATTAGTAGGATAAGTCACTCTTTCAATTGATAGCGGAATTGGACAAGGATGGTCTTACACTGAAACTTGCTCACTAAACGCAAGAATAGTCAATTTTAAATGAGATTATGTTCAATTTATTTTATTTTATAATTTGCCATTGTATTTTTTTAATTTTGTAAATTTAAAACTAATATTTAAAAATGTGTCTGCTTAATAAATGTATTATTATTACTAAAATACATTATATTATTACTACTACAGATAACAATAATTCAACACATAATAATAAATAATTATAAAAAGACAAATCTTTTATGATGTATTGATATAATACACCTTAACAGTTAACACCTATTGAGTATTCTATATTGCATTAAGAAATGTACCATGTATATTGCACATTTTTACAGGTTGCTTAATGTTTTTGTATATCATAACTTTAAATTTATAAGATATTAAGGACTTTGGTGATAATTATGCAGTGGCAAAATGGAGTATGGTATAGTATTAATTTTGTATATTTATGTTAAATTTAAAAATTGGAAAACAATAATTTATAATTCGGTCTATCTTAGGTTCAATTAGTTTTGCATAACTAACATGTTTAAATAACTGAATATGTAATAAATGAAGTATTTTTAATTTTAAATATTTATTTATATTATTCCTTACATCCATAATTATTTAAGTATAAATACTTTTTCCTTTGGCTTATTTTTTAGTGTTTTTTTTACTCATATTGGTATAAGGTAATTATTTACTTATATAACAATGATTTATTATTACAAATATTATTTGGTAGTTCTATAATAAAACTGTAATAAAAGTTCCTATAAAAAGAATGTCTGTATAACATTATGTATTATAATAAGACATTTTCACTTTACCATATTTTTTTTTTTTATTCAGTCTTCACACATAATATAAACTTACATCATTGTACACCATGATCAGGGAAGACTAAAATTATTAAAGTTTTCATAACCATAGCTACTTTTAATAGCTGCGATTAGTATAATTTTCATAGTAATAATAATACTTTTTTACTAACAATTTTTCTAACATGGTAAAATTATTTCCACCAATACAAATAACTTATTTACTATAAACCTATAAAAGTTAAAATATTTTATATATTCTTATAGTTAACCTTCAATTTGATTCATTTTTCAAATGTGATGAGTGATCCCAAAAAATTAATATTAAACTATTAGTGCATAAATCCTTATTCTAAGAAAATCCAAAATCAGTTCATTAAACATAAAAAGTTATCAATCTAAGACTATCATTAATTTATAAATATCACATGTGTATCAAAAAAATTGCTTAAAGAAAATAAAACGAAAGATTTATAATCTACAAAAATATAACCTTTTATTACAAATTTAATAATACCATTGATTATAAATACTATTTTATTGTAGACCACCGAAAAACCGCCCAGTGAGCAATCTATAGTATTTATAATCAATGATAATACTTAATAATTTTTTTAGTCACATTACTAATTGGCGTATTATTTTATCAATCTCATGTTTAAATACATGCTTACCAAGTTATGTATAAGAAATGTATTTCAATTAAAATATAAATTATGTCTTTTTCTTAGCCATATTGCGATCATCAAGATATAAATAGGTACTTATAAGTTATTAGTTTTAAAAATTTAAAATAACAAAACATTAGGTACTTTTTTGTAAATAAAATTTATTCATTTTAAAAAAAATGTACATATTTTGTGTTATGATCTTAATAATTATTTACTTAATTTTAATAATACAAATATTTTTTTTATTGTTGATTATTCTTGGGGGTGCAACTATTAAACAGGGCTTCTTTAACCGTCTGAGACATTAATCCACATAATATTTCAATTGTAGCTTTATTGCTGTCTTTTGTAGCTTTAACTAATTTATTCTCTGCTTTGGTTCGGTCTATAGGCTCAAAAAATGTACGACTAAGAGAAGTGTCAGCTTGTTCTAGTTTATCAGAAAGATCATTAATTTGGCCAGTTAAGTAATCAGCGTTGGTTATTAAACTGGATGAACTCAGAGTATTCACCCAATATTTATTCCATAAAGAATCCAACAAACGTCGATCCAATGAAGATTTAAAATAGTTAACTTCTAATGAGTAGTATTGTTTGCAATGAACTCCAAAGTCTTCAATTTTATTCAATGGAATAGTTTGATATTCAGATGGTTCTTCATTTGCTGGCTTATAACCCTAAATTGTAAATACATAATTTAAATATTATTAAAATGATTATGAAAGCATTAAAAATTAAAGTGGTTATTTGCCTTTGGATAAGTTCTGAATGCGCCCAAACACACTTTACCAGCAGAAATTGTTCGAACTGGATCAATAACAATTGCTACAAATGGTTCTTGAAAATTTTGATTCAACATTTGTGTTGAAACATCAATACCCGATAACCAGCATCCATAGCCAGGGTGACTGTGATACCAACCAATCGCATTTTCTTGACGCCCAACCTAGAGTTCATAATCAAAAATATTTTAATATTAATAAGATACTATTTTATACCAAACAATAATTTGAATATTCTCCTTAAGTGTAGGCATTTACTCAATAAAATTATTGGTCAATTCTAAGTTAGAGAGGTTAAACTAGATTAATACTTTGAGAAATTGAAATTAGGATTTTTTTTTAACTGTTAGGCTTTTATTACACATTACTTGTAAATACATATACGTGCAGGAATATTTAACATTTATGATAATTATTTACTATCTACATTTAATTTGTAACACTTGCATAATGTATTTTATATAATTCTTTTCAATAGGTACCTATAAAAAATTAAAAAATGTAAAATATTTTTAATTTACCTTTTTCAATAGTTCAACATTTTGTTATTTACAATACTGTTATTAAATATAATATCTAACAGGTTTAAAATAATTTTTTACTCTAGAGCCTAAAGCCCTAGATCGATGAAAGTACACATTCTAGGATATATAAGTATGTAATATTCACGAATGAAGCTTGAAAATTAAAAAAAAATATGGTCTTTAATAATTCTGATATTTATCTTAGGTTTACTAGTCAAACTTGTAATGGAGCTTTGATTTTAACATCTATAATATTAACTTACAACTTTAGCTGATTCAATGTATGCTGTCATATATTCATAGGCTTGTGCTTGAGCATTGACTCTAGTTTCTGTTCCTTCAACCGGCAAAGCAAAAGAATCCATGACAATCATGGTATTACCTTCAACTTTTCCAAGTAGTAAGCCCATTATTTCTAAAATACCACCAGATCGAGCGTGCATAACCATTTTTAATAGAGCTAATGCAGATATTTTTATCTCTTTAAAATAATGTGGACTGAAAAAAATTAACAAGGTACATATTATTTATTAGTAAAATACTAAAATGTATAAAACATATCAAAATTTTTTTTTAAAAATCTGGAACATTTTAAATATATGCAATAAGTAGGTATAATTAACACAGACTAATAATCGAAAAGTTAAGAAATTAAAATTATAATCATGATTGGAATAATAATAATAAATATTCAATATTTATCCGATTTATATCAAATAAAACATGATATACCTATATTACAATGATATTTATTTTAAAAAAAGTCCATGATTCAAAATCATCAACTTTTGGCTACAAGAACGAGTCCCGAATCAGCACAATTTCTATGTCAAGTACTATGTTTATAAAAAGAACATCAATTTTTTATAGTAGAACGATAAGCTACTAATAAGATAAAACAAACAGTGAGGATAGCAGAAATGACTATGTTAAGGACATATATGCAGATTTTAGAGTGAATAAGGAAGATAGGACAATGAATGCATTTCAAGAAGGTTGTTTAGGTGAGGTAATAACAGAGCAGAAACGGTTTCAAGACAGTATGTCCATGTTACGAGGAGAGAATTATAATATGTACAATGTTATAATGATTATGAATTTAGAATCTCTTCATTCACATAATCAGAAAGGCAAAATCATTTTCAAATTGAATATCTTAATCTAATAACAAGGGTATAATATAAACATACTCTTTCTCCCAAGGTTTGGCAGTCAGGATATCTTGCTGCTGTTGTCTGTCATATTTAAAAATGTCATCCACTGTATTAACAGTTTGCACATTGTTTTCCAATTCCCATGTTTTTTTTGCAACAATTTCTTGGGAATCTCTTGACGTAGATGCCATAATAACAAATCACCTTACCACAAACAATAATAATATCATCAATTTCTTGTGTGATTCACACGAGAATAAACATTTAACTTACAAATAACTTCAACGGAAAATGGAATACACACAGGCGAATGCTCTATGTGACTCTGTCAAAGACCTTTTAGGTACTGGTACTCAAGTGCAGGTTTATTTCATGAACTTTCGTGTGTGTACCGATTAAACATAAAACAGCCAAAATATTGCAATTATAGCATCAGTATTCTATCACAGATCTTAATATTTCATCTGTAATTCTTTTCTGTGCTATAGATTGCAATATTGGAATTTGGAATATCGAATATTAGATGGAGATTTCAGTTTCACTTATCTGTTATCGTGATATGCATAATATGCGTGCATTTAAATGCTAGTAGTGTTGCCAACATAAATATAATATTCTGCGGTACAACAGAAAAACAATTGATTATACATATATCCTTATTTGCTACAACTTATTTGTGCGAACAAACTTTTTCCAAAATGAAATACATCAAATCAAAATATAGATCGTCCATGACGGACAAACATTTGGAGGCGATTTTGAAAATTGTAACTAGTGACATACGTACCTCAAATCGATCAAATATTGGCAGAAAAACATCAATTTCATAATTCTTATTAATAAAAAAATTATTTCAAAAATATATATTATACTATATTTATATTTATTTATATTTAAGTATATTGTAAAGTAAACAATATTTTATAAAAAAATGTATAGCAAACATGTTTATATACCTATATTTTCATAAAATTAAAAATTATATTTGTTAATAAAGTTTTGGCCAGCTAAGAGCATTTGATTTTTTTTGTGGCCCTTGAATAAAAAAGTTTGGAGACGCCTGATCTATCCTATTGAATTTAAGGGCAGTAGGTTGTCTAGTTCTGTATATTTACTAAGCGCTTTATTTTTGTTTTTTTATTTTGGTCTTGTATTCTCTGTTTACCATGGTATTGGTCGTTTTCTCCGGAGAAATTAGATTTAATGATAATTAATACCACTGTTTGATTAATTATTTTTCTTAAATGTTACCAACAAAAAATTGGACCAACTTCACGTACGTGTCGATAATACTGAAAATGCGATGAATCCGTTTTATTATTATTATCACAACGTGAGTAATACGGTTTTAATATTATCGTTACTAATGGTCTTAAGGCGCTGTTGAGGAATTCGGAAATCGCAATTAACGTTAAAAAATCCATATTTTCCTCGCATTCTGTCATTCGAGCGGAAATTTTAACATTTTTGGTAGATTGAATTTAGTCAAATATCACGGACGTCCTCATAGGGATCATTTACGGTCATCTCAATCGATTTTGATTTTTGAACCACACACGAGATAAAAAAAAACCCCGACTGTATTTTAAAGCGTATTTATAATATACCTAATTGCTAAGTTTCAAAAATATTAAACAAATAAATATATAACATTCAACGCCTGCAATGTTTGCTTTTAATAGTTTTTTTTTGTTCTGTTAAAAAGCATTTATTTTCGTTAGATTTGACGTTATAGTTAAATAATTAATTATTAATGACCCAAACGAAAATATCTCATACGAACACAGAAATATTTATAAAATTCAATGTTTAGAAAGTTTCCGTTGTATCTTCTGACAGTACATTAACGTGTATAACAAAATATATACTTCGGTTCCGTTACTCAGACCGTCAAACTAGTTGATATCGAGAAGTTCCTTAAAAAAAAATACTTTTTTAAATATATTTCCTCTTTTGTGTGACCACGATTATACGAGCGATGCGCAAAACTGCAAAAGGATGGTCTATTAAAAATATCTTGCAGTTTTCTCTCTTTCCAACAACTGACCACGATAACGAGCACTGGATTAAAGGTAATACAGTGGTCGCCGCTTATAGTGTTCACTGGTTATAAGAAATAAGAATCAGCCGCTTTTAGTGATCAAAAATGTCAGGAACGGAACAAACAGCCGTCTTCAGTGCATTTTTCGCCGCGTACTGTGATCAGGTTTTCGGTTATAGTGATCACTGATCAGAAATAATCATGTCAAAAATAAAATTTATAATAAAATTACCTATTTTTATGTACACAAAGTAGGAAAAACGATTACGAACGACCGTCCTAATCTTATCTAAAGTGACCACGTAATGAGTGTACTTCATATCGTAATATGTTAATAATATCGTATATTCGTATATGTTTGAAACCGTGTTCCCGTAAATAACGATATGTACATTGTACACGGATGACACTATACTCGTACGTACAGTGCCAGATCTATGGGGGGGAAGTGGGTATCATTGCCCCGGGCGCCGTCGGTATGAGGGCGCTCTTGAATTTATGAAAAATCAAAAAGCCCCAGTATGGGTATATTAAAAATGTACATATGTTTAAATTTTTTTTCATTTAAAATTTTTAAACTTGAAAATTAATATAATATTACATATTATTTAGGAATTTATATAACTATTTTTGTCTGATGTAGATATCTTTTAAAATTCATTCGTCAAACATAGATATTATCTAATTTTTGTTTTCGGAGAAAAATCGACTGATGGGATTTGGAAATTCTACGATAATCAGGGCCAGCTTAAGGGGGAGGCGAGGTGTGCCCCGGCACCAGGCCCCGCGCTTTGCACCTTTACCTTATATATGAAATGGGGGCGCTATGTAACTTTGATACATTTTTTAAATTAAAATATTGTTCTACCAATATAGTACTTAGGGAGCATTCAAAAATGTCTTACTTAAAAAAATATATTTAACTATTCAATTACCTAATTTTATTATAAGTTTAATATATGTACTATGTTCAGTATCTTTTGCATTTGCAAATTATTCTTCTACTGTTATTATTGTGATTTCATATTAAATATTGTACGAAAACATTGTACGTTGTAACGGAATTGAATTATCGTTAATCGTTATGCAATCAGTCTATTAGTATCTATGAAATATGCGATAAACATTGAAAATTGGGCAGAAACTCGATGGGACAGTCGTGTGAATGCTGTGAAAGCCATCCGATTTCAATTAAACGTTGTAGAAGCTTTAGAGAAGATTTCGGATACAACAAAAGATTTAAAAATAAAAAGTGAAACACATTCTTTAGCCAAAGAAATATGTAGCTATGAATTTATTTTAAGTTTGATAATATGGTATGATATTTTATGTGAAATAAATATTGTAAGTAAGAGTCTACAGTCAGTAACAATTGATTTAGATGTTTCAGCAAGTCTGCTAAATAGTTTAATTATATTTTTGGAAAATTATAGAGAAAATGGATATACATTAGCTAAGGTTAAAGCAGAAGAAATAATATCACCAATGGGAATTGAAATAAAGTTTAAAAAAAATAGAATTAGAAAAAAAAACCAAAATGTTTGATTATGAGAATATAGATGATTCTTTGGCTAACGAGGAAGAAAATTTCAGAGTGAAGTACTTTTTAGTGTTAGTTGACCAAACGCTGGTCATCAGTGAAAAAAAGATTTGAACAAATAACTAACTACAATGAACAATTTGGATTCTTGTACAGAATTGGTCAGTTGAAAAATATGAGGGAAGATGAGTTATTTAAACATTGTTAAGATTTACAAATGACACTAACAGATGGTGAATCCAGAAATATCGAAGCACCTGATTTATGCAATGAATTGATAATTTTTCGCACCATGGTAAACGAAAATATTACTGCCCTTCCAGCTCTTGAGATTCTTAAAACATCTTGTAGTCCATTTCCTAATATAAACATTTCACTTAGAATTCTGTTGACTATTCCTGTGGCCTCTGCAGGTGCAGAAAGAGCGTTTTCGAAATTGAAAATCATAAAAAACTATCTTCGCAGTACCATTTCTCAAGACAGACTTTCTGGACTAGCGACGCTTTCAATTGAAAATGAATTAGCAGAAACATTAGAATACAGCCAACTTATCGACCAATTTGCACATCAAAAAGCCAGAAAAAAAACATTTATTTAGTTATTGTATACATTTTATTTGTTTTAAAATTGACCAGTAATATTGTTAAAACTATTTTCTCATGTTCTTTCTTTGTTTAATATTTTATGTATTAAGAGAGGATTTATTGTTATTTATTTAACATACTATTGAACCTATTAGAATAATTAAAATTGTTGGCAAGAAGCTAAGAACATTTAATGAATACGTAGTATTTACTATTTATATTGTATATAATATAGACGTATAAGGTATGACGCACTACTAATAAACATTGAAATGTAACATTAAAAACATAACATGAACATGTACTTACAAAATGTATAATATAATTATATTATTTCGTATAATTTATACGAAACTTTATTGTTAAAACCAAAATTACAAGTTTCATGAAACCGTGGTTGCGCAACTATGAGACATTTTTGTTTCATGAAATGTGAAACTTTAGTTTCGTGAAACCATTCAATTGAAAATCAAATAGATACGCACACAGAGTTTCATAATTATTTAAATAAAGCTAATAGACAGTGGATTTATTATTTATATATTATAATTAAAGAATCTAATCGAGACTTTGTGATAACATATATCACATAAACCTTCGACCATATAAACTCAGAAGACAGGTATAACTGTATAAGCCACTGTTATCATTTTTTCTCCTGATAATAATTCTATGGTCAACATTCTCTGACCTTGGTCGTTGATCAGAATAGATTACAACAAAAGTACACAACGTGTATTTTGATTATGCATTTAACCGTTTTTATTTGATAACATTAACATGGCGTGTTTTACCGATAAGTGATCGAATTAAAGTTAGTTTATTTTATAATAATTAATCTTATATAGTAATTACTATTTAGAATTTAAAAGTTTGAACTTAATCGTTAGAAGTTTCAATCGGAATTCGGAAAACAGCGAGTCACCGAATTCGTCCACTCTCCAAGTTCTAACGAGTTGTTATTTGTCTTATATTTGTTCGAAGATTCTTGTTTGCTATGGCGATGAGAGACACAGAGTTTTACATTTATTCGGACAGAAATGAGTTGCGAATGCCTGCCACCACATCGTTTACAGAATACAGGGTTGAAAGGTTACTGAAACCCAAAGAATTGAAACCATTTATTAAAGGTAAGCTGCTACTTCAAAGCAATAGGCTGAGTTGCACAAATTTCATATTAATTTATTGTATTTTTCAGCGTTTAAAGAAGAATTGGAAATGGATGGTTTGCAGTCAATACATAAAAATTTTGATAAACTTTTCTCAGTGATTGAATTTATTGATCAGATCGACTATCTACATTTGCACATCTTTTATGAACAAATTCTTGTGAGGAGTAAGTTAAATTATATTTGTTAAAATTTTTGTCAGTTGACAAATTAAAAACATATCCCGACAGCTCAAAGAAAAATTATTTACATTACTTTCTATTTCCTGAAAATGATATAAAGGTACTATATATTATACTTGTTTCAATATAAGGCTACTTGACTCTTAGTTTGAATATTATAATTTATTTTTGTGTTTAGTTGCATGTTGCCTAACTTAAAATAACTTTCTAGAGCAGCTGTTCTCTACCTATGGTACGCAGAAAGTACAAAGATGATGTTCGTGAAGTATAAAACCTCATAAATAAAATAAAATTCATATCCCTCTAATATGTGTCAATGTATCCGTATGAAAATACATTTTATAACTTATTAAATACAATGAATAAATATAATAATAAATTGTATGTAAAAATTTTAAGACTTAAAGTTGCCAACATGGAACAAGAAATGTACATCCTTGTGCATAAAAAACAACACTAACCATCTCATTACAATGTACTTCTAGTGATTCATTTTAATTGAAAATTATTAATAAGTGTATACATATAATTTTATTTTTGTTCATTAAATTCTAATGCAGTCTGTAACTCGAACCTTGATAACTCAAAATTCTCAATATCTCGAATAATTAAAATTCCCTTCAAATAACACTTAATGTTTAAACTTGTTAACTCGAAAATTAATTTGGCAAGTTTTCGATATCTCAAATCTTCTTATCCAAATGTAGTACTAAAAATAGTTTTTCAAGGCGAATATTTTTCGCTTATGAAAAAAGAAAACGTTTTACAAAATCAGGTTTTAGAACTTAGACTGAAAATATTCCTTATGGACCTTCTGATGATAGTAATGATGAATTGGATCAATTAACGGAAAAAATAAATCTTAATGAATCTTTTACATCATCCGTCATTGTCAATGAAAATTTAAATATTTATGGCGAATGGGCAGAGAATGATATTATCTCCGATAAATTGGACGAAGATAACGAAGAAGAATTTGAAGACCAACCAATATAATCCATGATTACAATTAAAGAAGCGACACTTGCATCATAAACATTACATAAATATATTGAAGGCAATGAAGGTATTGAAGATTTATTTAAACCAATTGGTATTTTAGAAAATAGAATTGAGAATAATGTATATGTACAAAAACAATTAACTTTACACCAATTCTTTAAAAATGATAACATTTAAGTAGGAATGTAATAAAACATATATTTTTATTTCTTTGTTGTAAAAATTATTTAGAAATAAAAACATACTTTTTAAAAGCTTTTGATAACTCAAATTTTTTTATTCTTCTCGACCTTTGAGTTACTGAGAGTTGACTGTATTTTCATTATTATGTAGTTCCTAATCAATCCTAAAAAAATATTCCATACATAACCGATACTATATATACAATTTTTTATATGCAAAAATAAAATTTACTAAGTTAAGTGGTATGTGAACATTTTCAAAATGTGAAGGTGGTATTCAGGCATTAAAAGGTTGAGAACTACTGTTCTAGAGTGTTTATTTTTGATTGATGGTTATAATTGTAACACATATTTATATATTATCTTGTACATGTGTATAAATAATTTCTTTATAAACAGATCTGTTTTTAAACAAATGTTATATATTGATTTTACTTACAACTGCATATATGTTAGATGATCATTTGATGATCATTATATCATACTATGTACAAAATACAGCTTTAAGCTGTGTTCTTTTTTGCCTATACTAAGAATATTAATCTTTCTTTTGAGTTGGTCCCTTACATTTTTTAAGCTAGATTTATTACAGTTAGTTGATTACTAAAAATCATTCCCTATGAGGTTGATAGTACTTCTATTAGATTCTAACTCGATCTGGCTAGACATCAATTGATAAAATACTGTACCGCACCATTTCCTTTATAGTAAACTATTATATAAAATTAAGTTTTTAATTTAATTATTTAATGTTTTATATTTTTTAGGTTTAAATATTATTAACTCTTTTTTATCAAGTTCTGGAGATATTGAAGACATTGCACTGGATATAAGACATCAACTAAGAAATATTATAAAAATGTCTGTATACCTTTTCATTGAATTTTTTCTCAGTTTTAATCAAAAAATTGAAACTGATTATAAATTAATATTACTTGAAACAAAAGTAATTAATTATTTTTACTAAATATTCATTTTTGATCAACTCATACTTATTTATTTATTTTTTTTATTGTTATTCTTAGGGAAGGAATAGAAAGCAAGATATGATTCAAAAACATACTTCTGAATATGATTGGGATTGGGAAGATAAATTGGGTGATGGAATAAAGGCAATTAATAGTATTATTATGAATAATATAACTCAACTATATGATCCTCCTTATGTTGACCATACTTTAATATCGTGAGTTCAGTGAATGATAATAATTATTATTTTAAAACATAATTATTTTTTCTATGTTTTAGATACATAGCTTCTTGTTGTTATATTCAGTTAGAAAATCCTAGTATAGCTTATGTACGAACTAAACGTCTGAGAGACATTATTATGCAATTAATGGTGGTTCTTATTACTGACTATAGCCATGCCCAAGGTTTTAAAACCAAAGTAGTTAAGGTAAGTTTTGTTAAGTAAATCGTTTTCTCTTTGTATGTTAAATAAAATATGCATATTATGAAATAAAGATTAAATTTAACCATTAACTTATATTAAACTTTAATAATAAATATTTTTAAAATATTTTAATATGATAACAGAAAAATAAAACACTTATAAAAAAAATATCTTCTTCACTCTTGAGTTTTTTAAAAGACAATTATTAGTGTCTATATAAAAATAAAGAAAATTTGGTTTTATTATATTTGTTATTAATTTTATACAAATAATCTGCAATTAACAAATTGCTATTTCAAATAATTAGTAGTTTTGTTATATGAATTCAACAGTTTGGAATCCTGGTATTCAGCAGGCATTTTATTCTTGCTACAATCTTTAAAATTATAACTAAGATAACTAGATTCCATCTCTGTTGAAAGCCTGTTACACTAGGATTCCATATTGATTGAAGGTTATTTTTTGTCACAAAATGTTCCTGACTCATTTGTATACTATTTTTTTTTTTTAAGATATATTTTTCTTTATTTCATATACAAATTACGGCATATAAATATTAATAAAGAAATATATCTATTCCTTTAAGCCTAAGCTTGTGGTGGAGTAGAGTTATTAGTAGTGTCAGTTAATGGTCTAATAGTAGAGTTAACATTAAAAGTATATAGGGTGCCTAAAATAATAATTAATAAAATAAAATAATTAGAAATTTCAATTGTTTACAACCATAGATAATACATAATATAACATATATGTATTATCTATGTTTACAACATATGAACAAAAAGAAAAAACTTTATAGATATAAAGATATAATATATAAAATATCTAAAATAAGATATAGACATAAATTATGAATACAATGTATAATATATAATATAAAATATGAATACAAAATTAGAATACATTACATTAACCATTTAATTATTTTAAGAAAATATACTATAAAATTATTAATTTTTTTCATGTCTTAGTAATGTATTTATAATTTATTGTTTAGTTGCTGAAATCATTTGAACATTTATCAATACTTTTTGCCAAAATTGTAATTCAAGTAGTTGAGTCCAAAGATAGCCGATCTTCTTTAGTTGAATTAATAGTTAAAGAAATTGCAGAAACGGGAAAAGTAGAAGGTATTAAAGAATCAAATAACCATGAAGTAACTGGTGGTAAATCTTGTTGTGCTTTTCTTGTGGAAATTGCCAAACATTGTCCTAAAATTGTGTTACCAAGTATTGAACTTTTGCTTCCTTGTTTGGAATCTGACGTTAGTAATATTTCATTTTTATACATATTTATTTTTTAAAACTAGTTTCAATTAGTGTTTACTTAAATATTTTTATTATTATTAACAACATGATATATATTTTTTAAATTTATATTTCAGCCGTATACTATGAGAATATGTGTCCTAAGTGTTCTGAAAGAAATTATCATTAACGTTTTAAGTATTGATGATCTAGATGAACTTGGGAAAAATACTAGAGATAAATATTTATCAATCTTACAAGATCATTTATTAGATACTAATGCATTTGTTAGGTCTAAGGTAGGCATTTAAAAATGTTATTTGAAGTATGTATGTTATTTAATCGGGCATTTTCAGACATTACAGTTGTTCATTACTTTAACAAATGAAAACTGTTTACCAAAATACAAGTTTATAACAATATTGAATTGTGCCAATGAAAAATTACATGACAAAAGTTCATACGTAACCAAAAGTGCAGTTCAATTGATTAAAACGTTAATCAAATCAAATCCATATAGTTGTGATGTAATAATAATAAAAAAAAATTGTAAACAAATGTATGCTTTAATAAATAACCTTATAGTTTACAGAAAACAAATTACAAGAAAAATTAGAAGAAGAAAATGTATTATTAAATAATTTGAAACAAATACTGGAAGAAAAATTAATAGGTACACTTACTGATGATGAAATGTGGTCATCAATTGAACCACCATTAAAATTGTTTTTAGCAGAAAATATTGAAGGTCAGTTTAAATAACTTTTGATATTTGATAATAATTTATAAAATAAATATCCCGGAAGATAGTTAAAATTTGGTTTAAGTAAGTATATTATATTGTAATTTAAAAGTTAAATTATAGTCAAAATGTATTCAATTATTTATATTCATTATCAGTTTTTTCACTGGCAATTTTAAGCAGCCTTTACACGGAAAATCTGTTTTCTCTCTTAAGAAATATAGAATAGATTTGAGCAATAGGCAAATTGTTTTTGACTTTTTATTAAAATTCTGAATGTATGAGAAAAATAAATATTAACTGTTAATTATTTTCAATTACTAACTATGTACCAAAAGAATATCAATCTATAACTGTGTGGGTAAAGTAATATCGTAGATGTCTTGGGAATTTCTCATTATTGTAACTAAAAGAAAATTTCACCCAAAAATGTTAACAAAAATAAATTCAAATTTCAATTGTTTTGGGTTTTAAAAGATTTTAAATTCTTTAAACTATATTCGTTTTATCTTTTTTGTTGTTTGGTAATATTTGTATTTTTAATTTTTGAAAAGATCTTACTCTAAATAAGTCAACAATTTGATTATGACTAAAAACAGATTGGGTTAACAACCCTACTTTATCCAGAGTTTGGCTATGAGCTTGATTTATTGTATAGCTAGTTCTTTTCGAAAATTGAATTCTTGTAAATAAAAAGCGTAGTGTTGATCCTGATAGGGTCAAATAAGTTCTACGCTGTCTCGTTATCTTTATAGAAAATAAATTTGAAAGATCAAAATGACACTTATTAAACTACAATATATATATATATATATAAAAAAAATAACATACTAGTTTTTATGATAAATTTAATAAATTATAAATTTTACTGATTTTCCCAAGCATGTCATTTTACTGTATAATTTGAATAGATAATAAAATAATGGATACCCATAGCAACGGCAGTATAGCATCAAAAATAATAACGTTAAATCACTCCAAACATTTCATGGCGGCAACTTATTCAATCTTGTAAGTTTCGTATTTTGACCCAAATTCTTCCATTGTAAAAATATTTGCGCTATTCAACTGTGGGACTTAAAGTGTTCAAGTAAAGGCTGCTTTAGATTTTATTTCAAACATTAATTTTTTTAATTTTTTTATTTTTAGAACTTTCTATATAAATAATTTACCTCAACAATTACAGATACAGAAAATAATATTTAGTGAATATATTAATGTTTGTAATAATAATAATAATTGTATATAATAGAGTGTTTATTATACAACACAATTATATTAAAATAATATATAATGAATTATGAATATAAATTTAAGATATTAAAATAGTATAAAATATTATATAATGTGATATACAATTGATTTTAGAAGCAATACATATTATTGTTTATGGAATTATTTGCTTGTTAATTATGGCAATTTCAAACATTAATCTTAAAAACTGTAATTTTATTTTATTTTTTATCCATTTTAAATAACTAAAAAACTGTATATTTTAATTATAGTGATTGACAAATAAATGTCCGTTTGAATTAAATTATAGTTTATTATTTAATAAGTAAAATCTCTTGTAGTGTATTATTTTTATATTGAAAATAAAACAACTTTTTCAATTTGTTTCACCAAATATTAAAAATTTATCTTTTATACTTATATTTTTAGATAATTGTCTACAATTGCTCGATGAACCTAACATAGAAGAACATATATTAAAGAATATAGAATTGCCTACAGTCTTAAATGAAATTAAATGCCTAATAACTCAACGTAAATTTGAGTTGGCTTCAAAATTCCTGTTACATGGAAGAGAAACTTTCAAGAATGAACCACTATTTAAGTATGTGTTATCTGTAATTTTTTTTTATTGGAAATATCTGTATATTTAAAATCAATTAATTATTATACTCTTCATTTTGCTTTAAATTTAAATCTGTAAAATAAATAATGAAATGCTCAATTGATAAAAGGTAAATTAAGCTGTTGGTAATGTTGATTTACAGAATATATGTCACTATAGGAAAACAGGAGTTGTGAGGATAGTTCTAAGCATAAATTGTGGACAAATGAAGAAGTGTCATTTCTAGTGTGGTGCGTAGTGAAAGGATGTTAGTAAATTCTTTAAAAAGTATAAGTATGTCTAGCATTATATTTGGTTTGGATTGATGAGCAATTTACATGAAAATGTAACAGAAGTAATATTGCTAAAATCTTTTTGTAAAGTAACTAGAAAATATAAAATATAGAATAAATTAAGAATTACTTAGGAGTCGTAAAATAAGAATAAGTTGATGGGATTCCAGTTTATAATAAAAAAAATTAAGCAAAGGTAGTAAGAATTTTTAGAGAAATTAAGGTAGAAAAAAAATTAGAATGCTATTGCAGGGAGTGATATTAGAATGCCTGGTAAATCTAGAGCTGTTGACCCCAAATTTATGACCCAAAGGTAAATTTATTTGAAGGCAATTTGAAGCTGGTGTATGGGATAATTTATCAGTTTAAAATAGTCCCTAAAGTCTTTATATCATTATTTAATTATTGGGCAATAAACTATTTTTGAAGTTGATATGAAAAATTTAAAATTTTAGAGTACAAGACGAAGAAAACTTATCTGAACAGTTTTTTACACTATTTAAAAATATTTGGTGGAGCGAAAAAACGAGTACGAAAAAATCAATGAACAATCCAGATATTGAAAATTTAACTGCAGATGAATTAAATGTTAAAATAGTTTCCGCAAAATCTAGGATTAAATACCTTCAGGTAACCTACTAATTAAAATGTATAAAATATAACTTACATTTAATCCTATATGAAGTGGCTATTTAAATATTAGTGTATATTTCACTGAGAAACTTTATCCTTCTATTAATTAGTAATTACAATTTGGTTGGATGTCTTATTTTAAATAGTTTGGGCGTTTAAAAAGATAATAAGATCTGAGTTCAATAAAATATTTTAATAGGTACTTAACTGTATTTATTTAAATAATTTATTCCTAACCGTTGAGTATTAAAGTTATACCACTATAGACATTTTTCAATTCGTATTCACATATTTTATGTACACTAATTACTTTAAACTTATATTTATGAATTTTTTTTGTAATATGTATGTTGTATAATTTTAGGAATGTGCTGAGTATTCTAATACAATTAAAAGTGCATTAGTTACTATAAATCAATTAATGTTTAGGAGCACTACTTCAGAATCATTAGAAGCTATTGACTTCTTTGCTACAGCTCATCTATTTGGTGTACCTAATACTCAGATTGGAATTGATTCTATGCTTGTATTGACATATTCTTCAGATGCAAATATTAAAGAAGCTACGATGAACACTTACAAAAAAATTTATCTGAATATTGAAGAAAATAATGACTCCACTGCTATAAAAGCTGTAATTATTATATTACATATACGTGATAAATCACAATAATGTTATATAATTTTTTTTTATAGACTATGAGCAAAATTTTAAACTTAGTAAAATCATTGGATGTTACTTATAGAAATGCATTCAAAATTTTACTTGACGAATGGATAAAAAATAAAACATTAAATGATGATTGCATTATGATATTATGGGCATGGTTTACTAAAACTGAAAATATTTCTCAAGAAGATCGCATAGTTACTACTTTTCTCATATCATTACTTGCCAGGTACACAAAAATATATTTAGGTTTTTATAATTAGATGTATTAATTAAGTGTATAATTATTTCAATAATTACAGATGAAAAATGATTCTGATCATCCTTTCTAATATAATTATTACTTAATTGAATCATTTAAGAAAAAACATTTTTTTTCATAACTAGTACATGCTGTATTTATAGTTATTGATAAAAGATAAAATATTTGTTACTGGTAAAATAGATAATGAGGCTCACATTAGTATTTATTGCAAGGGGTTTGTGAGATGACTGACTTTATTTTACACATATTTTGAAAGTTGTGACTCAAAAGTTATATGCTCAAACTTTTTCCACTGCAGCACATTTTTTTTATCAAAAACAAGTACTTTAGGAATTATAAACAAAAAAGTTCAAGTACCTATTGTGAAAAAAATGAGTTATACATTGGTTACAGTTGATATGTCTACAGCAGCGGTTCCCAAACTTTTTCCCATCGCGGCACATTATTATTAGTTATTATAAGTCACGGCACACTTTGGATAAATATTATCTACTTATTTCGAATAATATGTATATAATGATGTCGGGTATTATTATTGTTATTAGGTAATAATATTATTATTTTTCGATAGCTACACTTGTAATACAACTGTAGCTACAACTGTAATCTGTGTATTATACATTAATTCGTTCGGTCGTATGAAACAGTTACGTTCAAACGATACCACGACAAGCCCGAATTTTATTGAATTTTTGCGGCGTTCGTTATATTATAAATATGGAAAAATTTTTAAATATTAAAAGAAAGATTGACTAAGATTTTTAAATATTCAATAATAAAAAAATTCAAAAACAATAATTTTATGTTTTTTATAAAAAAAAAATTCAAGTTGTCGCGGCACACCTTTCAAATTTCACGGCACACCCTTTGGGAAACACTGGTCTACAGTATCAGCTTATACCATTATTAAATATTATTAAATAAGTACTTGCATTTGATTCAGGAGTTTTGTTCTGGATAATAAATTGCTTTTATTATCTAAATTGCTTTTACAGTTTCAGAGAGTGCATTTAAGTTCTTCAATTAGTAATGACGAATTTAGATGGTACTGTTTTTTATCATGCGGGTCGACATTGTTTGTCGGGTTCTTATATATAGGAGAGCTTGACAAGAAATTCTGATTATATTTTTAATTTTTGGAGCTGTTTTTCAAAATTTTCTCTAGAGTGGTGGCTACTTCTTTAGAGGAGGCTATGAGTTTGGTATCTATGAAAATATGTTTAGTGATCCAGCTGCTTCCTTTGTTGGTTTTAATTTTTTTTCATGTTATTGAGGAGTCAGCTTTGTTATTTATACTGGATAGGATACATCCTTTCCACAATTGCTTTTTGAGCACTAGTTCCTTTTAAATTAATTAAGTAGGTGAAGGATAAGTGATTAGGAATTTAGCTATATTTTTGGTCTGGATGGATTTTTTGATTTTTTAACCTGGGGACTGTTTTTGTAGATTCTTAAAGTGATTTTGTGGATTTTGGTCGATTCTGAGACATCAGCTTCCATATTTCATTGTAAAGGGGTAAAAAGGCTTGCAATTTGTTTTTTCATTAGAGAAGAGGAGGTATTCTTAATTAATAAGGTAGATAAACTAGGTGGATATCATCAAGGATGATATTTTGATGGGGATGTGGTCACTAATGTTTGTGAGAGGCGTAATAAGTTTGTAATATATAAGTTGATAAATGATGAGTATCCATCAACTATCCATATTAAATTTCAAACTAATGATTTTTAAGCTGTAAAAATGTTTAATATTATGATTTTGTTTTGTTATATAAACTAACATATTATTTTTTTTATTGCAGTGTAAAACCTTGCATTGCAAAAGCAAATTTAGATAGTCTCATTAAATATGGACTATGTGATGACTACAAAATATTTATTTATACATGTCAAGTATTGGAACAAATCTCTGATGAAAATTTAGATAGGTAATTAATAATTATTATTAAAAATAACTAATAACTATAATTTTCAAAATTGTTTTATATTTGCAATAAATATTTAGACTTAATGAAAATCATGATATAGTGAATCGGGTTTTAAATGTAACTATAAAATGTTACAAAGAAAGTGATAATCAAATTTTCAATTACGTTGCTTCAAATGCTGTTAATATAATTTATAAAGTAAGTTAAATAAAGTGTTATTTGTATTACCATTTTAGTAGCAATTATAGTGTTAAAAAATGTGTGGCAAATACTTATTTTATTTCTTAACTTCCATCACTAACTTTAAGTGTATCAATAGCCCATTTTGCTTGTGCTATCTCTGATTTTATTGAATATGTTCATGTATCTAAACCTAGCAATTACTACTAATACTGTTAACCGACTGCTTGATGTTTCATTGTGTTTATGTTTGATAATAAGTAATTATTTGTTAACAATCTCATTACAAAATAATAAATTGATGCCAATGTTTACAGAGTACGTATTCTTTGTTAAAATACTATTAATTATTTATATTTCAGTTGACACTTAAACCAGATATTACTTGTATGATGCTCATTGAAAAATGTTTTAAGTTAATACAGATTAAGAAAAAGAGTAAGTAAATAATCATTTACGGATATAACCTGGTTGGCAAAAAATTTAACAACATACTGCTTTAACAATGACATTTATTTTTTGTAATCAAAATGAGTCTCATAATTCTTCATAAAATTGCTTATTGGGATTCCTAAGTATATTAGAGATAGTTTTTTAATTTCCTCTATAAATATTCACTATACAACATGCTGTAACTTCAAAAATTTTACATTCTTATTTAGCGGCTATATATTATGATAAAAAGTTGATTAGAGTAGTGTTTCTCAACCTATTGGTAGCAACCCAATTTTGGGTAAATTGCTTTTTAAAAGGTTGCATGAACACCTACACACAAAGAATATTGGACTAGAGCACAAAAAAAATATCACACTTTAAAATGTCTACACTTATTTAACAGGATACTATTAACAGCTGGTTCTAAATATATTTGTTAGAATTAAAGAATTAATATTACTGTGGTAAACTATTTCATCTATATTTTTTTTTTAGATTCTTCCGTACATGAAGAAAAATGTATGACTTTGGATATTGATTTATATGCAAAATTTATTTTCATCATTGGGCACATAGCATTACAGTAAACTAATTATTTAAAACTAATTACAGACTTCATTTTTATGATATACTTTTATTTTTAGACAGAATAATTATTTGGAAAATTATGTTTCAAAAGAGTTAATTCAAAGTGTGTTAACTAAATATGAAGCTAAAAAACTTAAAACGAACCAATCTAATGAAGATGAAGTATGCTATATTTTTTAATTATCATTTTCATGGTATTTTAATAATTTTTTTTATAGTTAATGCATGATTCTAAATCTATTGAAATCGAAGCTATAAATAATCGAATCCGAAATGCATGTGATAGACACCTTGTAACAGGAAAAGGAGTATTATCTAAGTTTTCGTAAGAATATATAATTAATTAATTTTATAAATTTAAAAATATATATTCAAATTGTTTTCAGAAAGCATGTAATAAATGCATGTGAATCAAATAATTTACAACTGAAGGCAAGTGCTAGTATTACTCTGGTCAAGTTTATGATGGTTTCTACTTCATTTTGTCGAACAAATTTGCCGGTTTGGTTTTAATATAAGTCTTATAAAATAAATGTTTATCAACTTATTTTTTTATTTTTTATAGTTATATCTAAACCTCCTTGAAAATTCAGATGATTCGGTAAATAGTATTGATCTCATAGCTGGGTTTGGCTGGTTGGTTTTTAAGCATCCCAATTTGTTGGAACCATTTACTGATAAACTTTTTGAAAAGTATGTACTTTAAAATTGTAGAAAAACAACCGTACTTGATAAATCTATATAATTTAAGCATTTAATTTCTTATTTAAGATTGAAAGATAAAGATGATGAAGTTCGTTATAGTGCTTTAATAACTATTGTAGATCTTATACGCCAAGAAATGATTAAAGTAAGAAGTCAGATTGCTGGTGTTGCCAAATTACTTGTTGATGAAAATTTGAAAATAAAATGTAAACTTGTAATATGGTTTTTAATTTAACTATTATTTAACATAACTTACTATTATATTTTCTTAGGTACAGCGAAACAATTATTCGGGATTATTGCAGAAAAAGGAAATACTCTTTACAATGTTTTATCTGATATTATTTCAATATTATCCAATCCAGAAGATATGATAATAGAAAACGACTTTCAGGAAATCATGAAGTATTTATACATTATAATTTATATATTAATCTGTGTATTCATATTTTTACTTATTTTGTATTCCTTATTTTATTCTTAGATTTTTACTTCCTTTTGTTAACAAAGAACGTCAAATTGAATCTATAGTTGACAAATTATGTATCCGACTAAAAGAATCTAATAATGATGTGCAAGAATATTATATATCTTACTGTTTACTGAATTTGAAGTATACAGATAAAAGCTTAACTAAGCTTTCAGACAACATGTCTTATTACAGCGAAAAATTAAAAAATCCTAAAGTTTACAATAATTTTAATATACTTATTAGTACAAATTCTAGATTAGCGAAACCAACAACTAAAGAAATTTTATCTGACTTAACTAAAAATATTGAAAAAATAGTAGAGTATGAAGACTTTGTAATCCCACTTTCCCAAAAAACTCCTAGAAAACGTAAGTACTAATAATTTTTTTATAATTTTTTTAATAATATTTGGGATGTGGTATTTCAAGAGGTTTTGACTTAATTTCTTTATTATTATAGTATTACATTCAGTTTTTTCTATAACACAATAAATTATTATATAAACCTATAAATGGTCAGTACTTTTCAAATTTACATCATGCATGAAATTTTCTAATATTAAAATAAAAATTTGTAGATACTGTTAATCTTTGTATTATAACTATATCATTGAAATATATGAGGATCGTGCGCTTTTTCAACCTAACATTTTTTTACGTTGAGATAGTAATCACTAATCTCTAATCTAGAATTGTAAATTATCCTGGGTGAGGCTAGGTAATTCAGCTTGTATTTTACTACTTTATTAGTTTAAATGTTTTTTTATTTATTATACAAGGTCCAAATACAGAGAAAAAAAGGCCATTCAGAAGAACTATCAAAAAATGTACTGGTAAAGAAATAGAGCCATTGCAAACAGCAACAAGAGTTAGTTCTCGATGCCAATTAAAAGTAAAAAAGAAACTATTGAATGTTGGTGATGGAGAAGAAAGCAATGCTGATTGTGAAACTGATGACGTTTAATTGAAGTAAAAAATAAAAGAAATCTTAATGTAAGAAAAAGTAACAATATGAATTTTGAGAACAGTACAAACAATTAATATTTATTTTATAGCTTATGTAATTATTTTTCTACTGTACATTACTATACTATGTTAAATGCTATATTAAAATAAGTCATATTGAACACATCAAAATGTGTTCAATTTTATATAAAATAAATATTGAAGTATAAATGTTTTTAAAAATATAGATACATAATTTTATTGTACCTCTTTTTTTTATGTTTAACCCAGAGACTGATGCCTCCTTGCCCTTCATCTTTAGTTTGAAATTATAATAAATCTTTTGTGGGATGGGTCATACGTCCCTACTCCCTTACATTGTGTTATACATATATGGTTATACAGAGTGGTCGCTCCCATAATGGCCTTCATTATATTCAAAGCTAGACGTCGCGTTTTTATTATTTACGAAACTCTTAGTCCATTTGAAATTTAAATGTAACTGATAGGACCGACAAATACGTTTAGTCGAATAGCCCTATCCATCGATAATTCAAGTTATTCAAGTCCGTGGTAGACGTCGCTTCGATTAACCAATATCGTCCAACGATTGATTAAATCTTGACGTTGTGTGTAATAAATTCTATAATCAATGGTAATAGGTATGAGATACTGTTATCGTTAACGTCGTGTATTGGACCTATCGACATTTACGGTCGTGCCCAAGAACGTAATTGTGTTCAGGTTAAATTAGAAAGTTTTTCCGTCTCCTTTCATACGGCCTGTTGGTCTAGGGGTATGATTTTCGCTTCGGGTGCGAGAGGTCCCGGGTTCAAATCCCGGACAGGCCCGTATGAATTTTTGCAATTTTTTTTATCGTACCACAGCTAACTCACCGCTACGCATCGTAGGCACCTGATGAAACTGCGAGAAACAAGAAAAGTTATACGGTTGGGTGGTCAACATAGCACTTCGATAGTCTGATCATAACGATAATTAAATCTGTAATAGTTAAAATTATGTTTAAAGCACGAATCTCTTATCGCTATAAAAATAAATACGTGCATAATTTTTACTCGAGAAATCTGTATGAAACAACATCGGGCATAAAAATAATTACATTTTTATATTATGACGACGAGCTAAGATAAATATTCTTAATTTTTTTACCACACAATTTATCAAAAAAATACAGGTATAATGTCAATCGCCAACGTCGAAGTAGTACACAATAAGTCATAATAACAAGCAAACGTCTTCAATTTAATCGTCAGTTAACTTTATTCGTTATGCAACATTCGGCTGTGTGCGATTGCTGTTGTATAGTACGTACCTAATTATAATCCTATAACAGTAAGTATCACGGTCGAAGAAGATATTTCTAACTTCTAAGACCGTGGTAAAATGGTAAGCATAATAACTAATATAATATATTGAGCAAATGTAAATAATGTACGGTGTGTACCCACTGCCCTTATGGATAAAGATAATTGTTTATAATTCTATCTAGATAGAGATAATAATTTAATTAAATACAAAGATAAAAAAATAACTACAACCTATCTTTAATATAGATAAATATAAAAATAGGTGTATAATATTTAAATTTCATAGCGATTTACAAAATAACGAAAATCAATACAATATACCTTTTAACCGTATGTATTATAGAAAGAACAGACTGATGTACTGATACCACTACTTTATAATATAGGCTGACTTTTTTTGGAAGGGAATCGAGAACTCGGCCTTTTTTTCACAGTTAGATTTTTGTTAGAATTTTAAATTTAGCCTTATAATAAACTTAAAAAAATTACCAATAGATACAATAGCAAATTTCCAATTATTAGAATAAGAAATGCCAAGATTAGTGAATGTGGACTGTAAATCAATTCATAACTAATGATTTTAAAATTGTACAAATACAAGTAATTTGTAAGTTGTTACTATTGTTTATCTATTTTTTTTTTTTGATCAGATGGTTTTTATCTTTTACTTACTGCAAATATTTAAAAAAAAAAAAAAACATTTTTGACTGTGATTGTTTGACATATAAAACAAATATTTTTAAATTTATCTCTAAAGGCTAAGAGACAATCAATTATTATCAACACTGAAATGATAAGTATGCGGCGGTTTTGCGGTCAATTCGAGACTTATTCGAAGAAGCCGTCGACCTGAGCTGATTCGGTGTCCAGGTCGTCGGTCACACATGTCTTGCCGTCCGCGTGAATCTTCTCTCCGGTCGGACAACCGCACTGGACTTGGAGCTTCGTCGACTGACCCGAAGGGATGCCGAAACATAGTTTTTGACAGCCTCCGCGGTCGGATACGGCGGTGCACGGGTGACCGCGGTCTACCGGCTGCTCGCGTTTGCCGTATATTTTCACGCCGTTCGTCTTTTGCGACTCTCGCACCCGGGTTTCGGGCGCCGAGCCAGTCAACTTGTGCATCTTGATTATAGCGTTCATCCGTCCATCGGTGATGTACAGCCAATCTGTTTATTACATACGAGTACATTGCATGTAAAATATGTATTACAGAGACTTACGTTAACACCAGGACGACAGGACGTATAATCAGTAATCACGCGAGTATGGTTGGGGAAAAAAAACAAGGCCGTATGTTAAAAACCGCAACAGGGACAGGCCGATACGACAGGCGTAACATAAAAGGTATGCCCTTTTCTAATCACAACTTTCACTCTATTATCCAACGGGAAAAAGGAATAACTCGGTAATATTTATTATATGCGCGTAGGTATAATATTAACAACAGGTTATAAATGTCACGATTTAAATGCAAAACAAAATATACTGTACACACTGGAGACATTTCCCCCACTCCTTAAATACGGCCCTAGAATCCCCATGATGTTACTATTAATCGTGCAACAGGATAAATGTTGTACCCATATACATCTATGTACAAATCTTTACAAGTTTATGGTTGGCGTGTCCAACCCGCGGTTCTCACTTCAAAACCATAATTTCATTATGTATATTTTGAGAAAAATATTATTTTAATTATTTTATACAATGTGGTCCAGTCTTCCCAAGAGTTTGAAAACCCGTGGGCTCTGGTATCTGGTCTTACCTTGGTGGGTAACTATCGAGGTCGGGTGTCTGATCATCGTGGTGTCGATGGTTCTCACATCCGTACCATCCAGATCCGAGTGCTGAACGTGATCTAACAACCCGTCGCACCAATACAATCGGTCCGATTCATAATCCACGGTTAGCCCGTTCGGCCACCCTAACGTCATGTCAGGGAAAACCATCAAATTCGAACCGTCCGTATAAGTTCGGATGATGCTAATCGGTCGATGCCATTCGGTGAAGAAAATAAAACTAAACATGTATAAATAAAAAACAGTATTAGGTACACGCTGTATATAATTATTAAGTGTATGTATACATAGTCCCACCGAGAATTTACCTATTTTTTTTTTATATAAGATTCGCCGGGACTAGGACTACAGATATTTCATATTTTAATTTAATTTAATGTTTTGGTAAAAATGTTTAAAAAAATAATTTTTTTCTAAAAATTTTGAGATGGCCATTTTATAAAGTTTATTTTCTGAAAACTTTGACATTTCAACATTTTCTTTTCTTTAATTTCATGATTTTTATAATGATTTTGGTCAAAAATTATGTATTATGAAACTTCAGAAAAAGAGAAGATAATATCAAATCATCAAATTATGGATCATTAGTCATTACTATGGTATTAAATAATACTCAATTTTTTTTGGATACTATATAATTATTAAAAATCAAAAGATTAATGAAAATAAAATGTTAAAATATCAATATTTTCGGAAAAATAAACAATACAAAATGGTTATTTTCATATTTTTTAAATTTTGCCCGAAACATTAAATTCAATTAAAATATGAAATATTTGTAGTTCTTGTCCCTGTGAATCTTATAAAAAAATAATTAAAATATCTTCATTATATCTCAAAAGATGACGCGATAAATCCTCGGCGGGACACCCTGTATACGTTGCGGCTTTGTAATAATTATATTATAATCTTGCATGTTTGAACACTCACCCTTTGTTGGGGTGTACGGCAATTGCTTTAGGTTTTTTCATGTTCTTCAGCAACACGCTTTTGTTCGTAACGTTACGAGTACTCAGTACGTTTATCGTTCCGCTCTTACTGCCCACGTAGTACAGATTCTTGGCTACCCAATCGACGGCTATGCCTTCCACGCCGTCGTTTTTCGAATCGAAAACGATTTCTTTGCCTGGACAATACACATTAGATTATAGGTTATTTACCTGATTCGTTCACACTATACGACGACGCGCGTCTGGCACGACAACTGTCTATTATATCTCATCGCATTCACCTGTTCCATTTCTACGTGTTCTATAAATTACGTCTTGAAGATCGTCCGAATAGTAAATGTAGTTGTCGTGAGCATCAAAGTCTAGGCCTACGAATCTCGCGCTCTCTTCCACGATCGGTTGCATAGCGTCTATGAATCCTTGTCGAGTATCGTTTAAGATTTTACCTTTGACAAACCTTTGTTGCGAGTACAGTAAAAACTCGTCGACCTCTATAATAAAGAAGTAGAAAGGAAAAACCCCGTCGGATGTGGCCAAAATGTTGATAAACTACGTATAGATATGAGTGATCGTCACTTACCAGCACAATTATGCTTGTCTCGCGCTAGCTGATAGCCTATGTTACAAGCGCACTTGTACGTCAGCGAACCGTTACCGCCCCTAGACGTAATACACATGTGATGACAACCGGCGTTGTTCTTGCTGCAAAGCGATGATACTGAAAACCAACAGCAATTATGTGCGAGTAAATATATTGGGAGATGGGGGAGATAACAATCGAGGGTTGAAGATCTATAAGTACGCGACTAGATCCACGCGCACCAGCGTTCATTGCGAGCGCAGCTGTGCGACGATATTACGCCACTGTACACATAACGCTTGTGATTTATAACTACAGGGATGGGATTTCGATTTTCGACGCACTTTGCATCACGTGTACTCGTGAATGAGACGAACGGCAACACGATCTAAGAAACTGTAAAGTATAGGCGCATAAGGAACCCTCGCCCACCCAATGTATATTATATCTCGCACCACCTACCTTGTTGTTGGACCAACGAATGGACGATTTTCACCGACCTCGCGCCCTTGACGTCGCGGTGCCGGTACACGGTCGAAACGGTCGCCGGGTCGTACTTGTCGACGCTCCGCACGCCCTGCAGCCCGGCGCCGTCCGACCAGTACACCCTGTCCTCGAACACCGCCAGCCGCGACGGCGACCCGGCGGACCCGTCGAGCTGCAGCACCATGCGCCGGCCGTTGCCCTCGTAGTCCGCGGTCTCGATGCGGTTCAGCAGCGAGTCGCACCAGTACACGCGGCGCCCGAGGACGTCCACGGCCACGCCGGAAGCGCGGGCCACGCCGTCGGTGACGATCGCCTTGGCGTCGGTGCCGTCCATGTTGGCGCGGACCAGCCGGTCGCCGTCGGCCACGAACGCGTACCCGCGCGTCGGGTCCAGCGCTACGTCCGACGGCCCGGTCAGGCTGTTGCCGCTCAACGCCACGGAGTGCCACCGGCCGCCCGCGCCGGCCTTCAGCTCGACCACGTCGATTTTCACGCCCAGCCCGTCGACCACGTACAGCTTGTGGCCGACCCAGTCCACGGCCATCGACACGGGGTCCCGCGCCAGGCCGGCCAGCGAGATCTCCGCGGGCCACTTTTCCCGCGCGTACCCGTTGCCGGTGTCCAGTAACCGGGCCGACTTGACCGCCTTCCGGTTCGCGTCCAGCCAGAACAGCGTGTTGGACGCGTAATGGTAGTCCACGGCGCCGGCCACCGCGTTCCCGACCACCAGCGTGTGGCCGTCGGACCTCGGGTCCACCCTCAGCACACCGCCGCCGTGAGCGAAGTACACTAGCAACGGCCCGGTCCGCGCGTCGGCCGCGCACTTTTTACCGTCCGCCCGCAGCGCGTACCCGGCGTTGCAGCTGCACGCGTACGATTTCGTGTCCGTCTTCTTGCACAACTGGTCGCAGAATCCCCATTCGGTGCACTCGTCGCGTTCTGAAACGGCCCACGTGCGCGTACACTCATTAATTTAACAGCGTCCGAACTGTTTTTATGTACGTATCAGTAGCGTGTCCAGGAATTTTTTTCGGGAGCGACTGATCGGTTACATTTCGCAAATATCAAATTAAAAATAAAGGTTCGTCATTAAATTTTTAGTTAAAAAAAAATTTATTTTAAATTTTGAAACCATACAGTGACGGTACGAGATCTAAATCAGATGTCGTATTTTATTTTATAATATTTGTGATTATTTAGATAATTATTTAAGATTCCCCGAAATGTCACCCCTTCCCTGGATACACTAATGATACATATACTTTGTAGGTACCATCTACACAGGAGACGATACTAATTCAAAGTGTCATCTCGTTTTACCCACCGATACATGTTTTCGAATCGTTGGCGATTTGTTTCCCTTCCAGGCAAAAACACTCGCCGCCAATCGGCGATGCTCGGCATTTGTACTCACATTCCAACGCTAAACAATTGAGCGTCGCTGTAAAACGAGTCGAATTATATAATACAGATACCTCAAAATATCTAGGTAAAGATAAAAGTAAGAATGTATCCAAGATACAAATAATTTATCATTAATAAATTAATATTATCTAGATGTCGATAGATGATAATTTATCTAGAAAATGCTCAACACTACTCATTTACGATTACGTGAAGTTTGTCCCCCGATTTTGATTTTGATTTCCTAAGTTTTCCAACGTTTTACAAATCCCGAAATTACATTTAAAATTGATTTGATAAAAATTTCACCAATTCGGAGGGAGGGTAACTTCACTACGTCTCATTTACCCACAAACATACCAGCGCTACCTGAGAAGGATGACGATGTTGGCGTTCGCTCCCCTCTCCTGACTGCAATGTGATGGTCTCTACTTTTTTTTAACAAAATATCCATAATTATTATTTAAATATAACAATATTTATTATTTACCCTCAGGTAAGAAGAGAGAAAATTATTTCTTAATTAATATTGATAATCATTATACTGTTTACTTTATATATATAAAATAAATTAAATTTGTGAATTGCACCGGTGTACATTTGTACCTATTACAGTAGTCACTCGATAATTCGAAATTCAGGGGACCGAGATAAAAATTCGATGATATCTTCAGTTAGGTTGAAAAAGATCATTTAAAAGTTAGATGTCGACGGTTAGTAGTTAAAAGGCTTATTGATATTATAAAATTAATTGATAAACGAGGTTTATCATAAAGAGCGCTGGGTCTAGAGACTTGAAATTTTATACAGAGGTTCCTTGAGCAATGTAGGGGCGCACTAAGAAAGGATTTTTAAAAATTCGAACCCTAAGGGGGTAAAAGGGAGTTATTTTAAAGTTTGTATACATTTTAATATTTTATATAGTTATATATGTATTTTTTTCCCGAATGTTAATCGCTGTTTATCGGTGTATTGATAGTGCTAATAGGTACCCATACACGAGAGGATTTTATGACGGATTTGGTCTCGGGTGGATTAAACCCCCTCAAATATCCTATCGTGTGTGGTGTTCTAGGATTAAGTCCATTTAGTATAAAAATCCGGTAGATTTAAACCGACGGGGATCAAGTCTCTCGCTTCTTCGCACACTAAGAGCCCGGATCCGGCGGACCTTGATAAGAATTTTTCATTTATCAATATCATTATTATCATACAATAGCTGTAATCGGTCGTATAAATCAGCAGATATTTCAGAACGTCTTGAAAGACCAGAGGACTAGGTCCTCAGTACAAAAATCAACGGATTTCCTCCACTAACTAGCGGACTTAGCCCATTGGTGGATTCGCTCCGCAAAAAGTAGCGGACTTTTATTTTCACGTTAGTGGACACACCTTAGGATCTATTATTATATATTAGATAAAGCACCATTATTTTATAAATGAACATTAATAGTTTCACTTAGAGTAATTAGTATCCAAAAATACAATTGCGTTACTAAATATTTTAATTGATATCATTGTTTTGTTGTTTATTTCCATAAAAACCCACTTTGTATTGGAGCTACCGGTTTCGGACTAAAAATAATTATTTTAGCGAAAATGTTAATCGAAACTTTCGAAACTATTTTAGCCAAAACGACTTTCTGAAGACGAAACTGTATACTTCGTAGAATTGAAAAAAAACAAACAACGTCGAATCGGGAGAAACACGAGAAACTTTTTAAAAAAATATTATAACCACTTTGCAATTATTGTTGAGAGCGGAACGCCGAAAATGGGACTGACAGAACTATTATATCCTATTTGTAAGTTTTAAATAAAATTGCATAAACAATTATTATTAATAAAAATAATTGTATAATATTTCGTTATCGTGTAGGCGATATTTATAGAATACACCGATTTTATATTGTGGCTTCTAAGTATATACAATAATTAATTAGAGCGCTTGATTGGCTTATTTATATTGATAATTAGAGGTCATTGCTGACTTTAAATGTTGTTACATTTGTGGCAGAAATAAAAAGTCTCAAGAGAGAAGTTGTTGAAGCTGTAGTATGAAGAATTATTGTAATAAGAACGATGTTGTTTTGGCACTTAATTGAATATTTATATTTTTTTACCTGACAGCAGTTCTTTTTATACTTGATAAATAAAAAATGTTTTAGCAAATTAATGCTCTTACAAGTTTAATAACCTATTATATAGAACACAGCATATTTTAAAATGTATGTAATAATCGATATTATAATAAAGAAATTACAATAAATTATAGTTATTAGATGTACAAGTATAGCATGGCAATTGGATATAGATGATGATAATTTTTGATGAGGTTTGTTGAATTAAAGGGATTACATATTTAAATTGATGACTGTTTTGGGAAGTTTTTAGTAAGTTTATTTAAAAGGACAGTTAGTAAAAAGACTAATGGGCTTAATAAGTTTTTGAATTGGTTCAAAACTTTTGAATCGGAAGTATTGGATGCTGGACGGGCGGCTCTTACGGTAGCATATGATGGACCGGAAGTGGTTGTATTGAATACGCGGTGACACGAGGGGATGTGTTGAGTTCAAAGTATTTCAAATTCTACCCTTTTTTTGGATTCCATCAAATTGTTGTATATTGTACAACCTCTGTATGATGCTGTACGAGAAACGGAACGTGACGTACATCTAATCGGCAGGCCGGAGCCTAACCGATCTTTGGTGCACTTTTCAGTTGAATGATCTTCACCGCAATTAACGCACCTAGTCAATTTTCTGCGAATGTAATGCATATGACCAAATGTGTGACTGCGTGGAATTCAGGAGGGCTATTTCGTTTAGCGAGTGGTTTTTCAACAATCATAGCAGAGTGAAGCAGAGAATTATTCTTAAATATTTCTTGGTTATTGTCATTGAGAGCCAGTTCAACGAGGAACAATGGGCGTCAATTTTATATGATATTAACCACGCACGTAGCCGAATATCCTGATGCGGCCGAAGCGTTTGCGATATCCGTTGAGATTGTTAAATGATGGAGATCTCTTCGGTTATAATGTACTATACTTACAGTTAACTGTTAAGTGTGATCAATCAAGACTTTTTATAAATTGTATCACTAATACTACTAATACGTATTTTTAATCATGTTATCTTCTTCAGTAAAAATATTTTTTATTTTTACACGTCCTCCTACTTTTTTCCAACTCGAAATAAAATAAAACTCACTCGAGTAAGAACCACGAATACAATTAATACCTATTTAAGATTGCAGCAAAGAGCCTAATTGTTTGTTGACGCAATATTGGGATTCAATATTTAATCAAATTCAGAAACACAATTATTCAACTAAATGATTGTATTAAAAAAATCATATATGTAAAATTTATCGCATGTATTTGTAACTTGTGTTGTATACGTTGAAGTGATCGGCGTGTACGACCAATTGACAAAATCTAACTTTTTGATATGAATAACTTCTTCTCAGATACCGGCAGATGCAATTGCATTTCAATCTCACATAGATAAGACTTCAGCGGGAGTATTTTTCTTATCCAGTTTATCGGAAGTAAAAGCATCTGCAATACGATTTCGCTTCATCAGCAAACAAATATGTTACGTTGATGTACGCATATATGTACTGTGTATATCAACAATGTATTACATTTAATCAATACAGTAAAAAGAGCTATAATGGGTTAGCTCTAGATAATAAAATTACTCAATTGCATTATAAAAACGACGTTCTACATAAATGGGTTACCATGAAAAATATTATCTTATAATGGCGAACTTATATTGAAGAAAAAATAAACTATATTCGTGTAAGCGAGTTTATAATTTGAGTTGCATAAAATTTGTCAATATAATAATATGGCTTAAAAACCGTTGTTAAGCGACATGAGGAATGAAATCTAAACAATGTTTTTTGTAAACTAAATAAATATGTTTTTATACGGTCTCATTTGACAATCTGAGTCTCAACTAATCATTTGTTTATGATTTCTGCGAAAAACCATATTTATATTTCTCATCTCTAACTACGCTATTACAATATGGTCAGCCCTATTTTCAAATACATTGGAAAGATTTTCAAGAAGAAAAGAACGACCGACTGCCGGAGTCACAATTTCACGCGGAAAGCCGGAGGAAAACTTTTGGTCATAACGGTTGACAGCCGATGGTTCAGAAAGTGTGTTATGTGCAAGTGCAGGCGCGTGTTATCCAGCATGTTGCGGTGTTACGGTATGTACAGAGAACATATTAACTTCACGTGTGTATCCGTCATAAGAGATATGTAGACACCCCCAATGATGGAGACCGTAAAAGAATTGTCATTCAATTTGTACTTCAGCAATAAACTATATATGATAATTGAACTGTTCTTCGTGTTTGTAAAGAATGTCAAGGGTACGCGCACAAAAGAT